>BPTQ01000006.1:24478517-24563962 GCA_019973895.1 Chrysanthemum seticuspe
ATAGTACGAGTCAGACCGGACTCTCTAAAATGGTCCGGGACACGCCGAACCCTAAATTCAGCCCAAAAGTAGTTCACAAACAACTACACGGAACCATTACCCAAACCAAGCTCGCACATTAATTACCCGAACCCGGTGATTATAACTATGCGATAGTCAAATGATCAGTGAATTAAAAATTTTATGCTAACTTTACTCGGTTTATGATCAAATAAATATTATTAAAAAATACTAATATAAAACGAATTTTTGTATTTTTTCGATCTTATATAACTAACCAAACCGATCACAAATTTTTTTTTCTTTAAGTCAAAATGGGAGATTTATAAACAATTATTGTTATAAAGTTTCACAGGTTGTTACACACTCATTCAGTTTGTTGATTGTGACTCGCATCTATTTGTGTTTCAGATGTTTTTAAATAAGAGATGTGGTGGCATTTCGCCCCGAGTTAACTAGGAGCAAAAATAATTTATCAGATGTAAATGTTTGAACATATTTTGATAATGCGTTAATTCGTACTTACATATATTGTTAGTAGAGTTAAAAGTGTAGATTTTTTCATTACTTTTTTCAAACGTGAATACTTATACATTTTCAGGTTTTAAACAAGACTAAATTTTCACATCTCTAGTCAAACCCTGTGATTGAAAAAGTACGAAGGATAAAGCACTCTTTTAATACACACTCCTTTTTAAATTTGAATAGGTGCTGAGGTGGAAATATTCACGTTATGAAAAGATCATGTTTATATTTACAATTTTTAGAGAATAAATTTTTGTAGACTTTGTGTTTATCTACGCTCAGTGTTAGTTGTTTGACTTACTCACACATTGTTGGACACTTTGAAATATTGTTATTAACAAATATTTAGAGGGTAAAACTGAATTTCTTTTTTTTTAAACACTAGCCAAACCAATCAATATATTCTAGCTTTTTTATGTTTTTAAGCAAAATATAATCATAAAAAATTATTATAAATAAACTAGTATTTGGCTCATTTCAATCGTATTTTAAAAATTAAGTGACTAGTAAACTGATAGCGTATCAATATTAGTGGCCCAAGCCCATTAATTACACGCTCGAACCAAACCCATTACCAAGGCACATCAACAAACACTTGATGAAAACCCGACTTAAATCCCAAGCCGCACAGGGCCTGGTAAAATCTCTCAGGCCAGACTGAGCATGATAGTACTACTGCTCTCCAACTATCATTAGTGGTTAAGATGTACCATCTGACACTGCAGAGTGGGAATGCACGACAAGCATCACTGTGTATGAGCTAAAGAACGCGTGACACCTGTCCTCCTTATATGCTCTCGGATGATCAACACCTGGCTCCATAGAAACCGTTGATCATCCCCAAATGGTTTATCTCTAAACCCTACAAGCCTCTATATAAAAGGAAAGCAACACACCCAACTTAACAAGTTTCACAGTTAGGAAAATACTGCCTCACAACAATAAAGTATGGTCTTTGTTTAATCCACGTAGTTTTCTGCATACAGCTAAGCCATTTTTAAGTGTTTGTTTATTACTTATTTCGTAGATTGTGAACTCCCCTGACGTCTTCTTCATATTAAGTATTTTTTAATACTAATTATCTTGTTTTGACGATTTTGGCGCATGATTATAGTTAATTTACGTGAATTTGGCCTAAATGGCACTTTAAAGTTATCAGGTCGGCAAAATAATAAGGATATGCATCAGGCTGCCTCCAGTAATGTGAAGCGATCGAGATAGACGATCGATTCTGAATCGATCCCCGCTCTTCTCATGTGAACCTTAGGTCATGGGTTCAAGTCCCATCAAAGCCTCTCTTTCTACATCCTCCACTCTCTCTTAATAATCTATTAATTTTATTATCTTATATATGTTAGCTTTTAACACGTGGCTTATGATATATGTTTATTTTCACTGGGTGTGTTTTATTATCTAGTTCATTAAAGACGTTTCTTTTAAATGCCTAAAGTTCATTTTACATATATTAATGAAATGATTGAGATTCTCTTAGGTTGATTTTAACATGACCATATTATTTTCTCACAACCAGAACGGTGAGGCCTACTAAAGATCCAGTTTCTTTTTGTTTGTAATGAAACATCACTGGTCATAAAATTAACTCCTAATGCCGTCTTCCACGGGTTATGGGTACCCAATACCGTTTCCGGTGTTTGGGGGAGGTTAAGATGTAGACAGCCTTACCCCTACCTAAGGTAGAGAGGCTACTTCCAGTTCTATCAAAGGTAGAAAGGACCTCCGGCCTTTTATAGGGAGTGAGGATCGAACCCCTGACCTCTCGGTTGAGAGGCAAGGAGTTTTCCATCACTGGTCATGTTTATATCAAATTAAAAGGATGACGATCCTTAATTAAAACGTGGCACAAGTATCATAGCAATTTACAATAACAAATTGGGCCATATTGGACTGGGCTAAAACGTGGATCCTTAATTAAAACTTGGTACAAGTATCAATTTATTACTGTACTAGCTAATAAGCATTTCTTCACCCAAACACCAACTTTGTTAGTTTCTGCTGGTACGTATCATCTGTGTTTTTCATTATTTGATGTACACACACAATGTGTTCGATGAAATGCCCAAATAATAAGATTGTTACATTTTACTAATATAAATGATTCTAGGCTTTTAATTTAATACTTTATATTGTTTAGGCCACCAAAGGTGAATGATATGTGTCTTTTTAACATTGATCAGTTCATTTTGAATTTTAAGGAGTATTTAATGAACACCAGGTGTTCGATGAAATGCTTTCAATAGGTTGTTAGTTGTTACGTTCCTCTCAGTCCCACATTATTTTTCTGTGTTTACTTTCCGCGTTGTCCCAAATTAGTTGTCACTCTACTAAAAATAGATAGGGAATTTTGATCGAGTTTATTACCCGCATTTGAAAGTAAAACTGTCATTCTGCAAAAAGTAAGAAAGTGGTAATGACTCTCTTTTTTCTAAATTATTTTGTCGGTGAACACTTATTTTGGGACCGAGGGCGTAGTATAAATGATTCTAGGGCGGAATTTTTCTTAAATTGGCCACCGATTACTAGTTTATTTAAGCTTATATGTGCGCTTATGAGCTTATTTGATTTCGGCTGATGAGCTTATAAGCATGTTATATCATAATAAGCTTATATATGCCAATAACTCTCAAAATAAGCTACAAATTTAAGGCTTATGAAACATAAGATCATAAGCTCGCATATAAGCTTAAACAAACACCCCCAAATATTTAGTACTATTTAGGCGGTGTTTGGGATTGCTTGTTTTAAACAGATTGCCACTATATGCTTATGGATTTTTCAAATAACAAGCTAAATTAGCTTATTCACTTATGAAATATTTAGATCAAAACTCCTTCTCTTATGTATTAAAACAAAATACGCGGGCAAACAGGTTTAACAAACTCCCCTACTAATATTAACATTTAGTCGCAACCTTAGAGCCTGTGTATTTGATTTAGCTATGAGGTATGGCATTGCTAGTGGTCTGTAGTCGTTATTCTTCATATTTCTATTTTCGTTTTGTACAGAACATGAGACTAGAATCATAACGACTTTTATCTTCTTCTTATATTAGAATATAATTCAGTTTTCCGGTTTTGACCACCCATCTTGCCACATCTTGATATATCCGCGGTTTCTAACATTTCATTTCTCGTTTTGTATGGCAGTTGGTATAGCTCCTCTACAATCTGTTATCATAAGCAGAACTTTTAGTTGGTCACGAAATATGGAAGGAGTAGATCGGTTGAATGAGTTAAAGGACGAAATGCTAGTCAATAATATCATCTCTCGTTTGGATTGTACCACAAAAGAGGTGATCAAAACAACAGCTACTATCTCTACACGATGGAAGAACCTTTGGACTTCACTTCCTCATCTCATTTTCTCAGATCAGGATGACGTCAAAGATTTAGTAGATGAAGAAACTGATCTCCATGGTTACATATCTTTTATCGACAACACTCTAAATCAGTGTCCTACAAATCTCAACCTTAAAAAATTCAAACTTAATATTAATTACACTAGTCTCGCTAATGCCGAGTTCAAATCACGAGCAAATAGTTGGATTCGTTATGCTATTAGCCGTAATGTTGAAGAGGTTGATTTACGGTTATGGGATGTAGGAGTAAGGGATCCGTTTAGCTATGATGATGAGTTGTTTTTCAACAATTTGTGTTTTAATCGGGTAAAGCTATCGAGGTGTGTGCTTAACCCTCCTAATGGTGCGATTAGTTGGGAAAGACTTCAGAGTTTGTGTTTATCTTTTGTGACTCTGGATGAAGATATGATTGAGAAGATATTATCTGGAAGTCCTTGCTTGGAATCTTTGGAGCTGAACAAATGCTATGGTTATTGGCTGATTGATATTACTTCAAAGAGTGTTAAGAAGTTGGTGTTCTCGGGATACAACTCTCATCATGAAATTGATATAGACGAGGAGGCTTATATAGATTGTGTCAAAATCAATGCTCCTTACATATCGTCTCTAAATATAGAAAATAAGTTGGTTTTGCGGGATCTTGCGTTGCTTAATGTGTCTTCTTTAGTCGAAGCCGACTTAGATTATGTGGTCGTTTGGGAACCGTGGTTTAATGGACTTTTAGATTTCGACAAACAAGTATTTAGTGGACTTTTAGAAAGCCTTGGCCATGTCGAAGATATTACATATGGGGATTTCTGTTTGTTGGTAATATTACTTATGAAAGTCTTTTTTTCATATAGTCTGGTTTTGTTTGCTTGTAAAATTATGCACGTTGCACTGCTCTAATATTGTTCACTTTTCAACAGAATCTTTTCTCTCGTGCGGAAGCTGATAGTTATACGTCTGATGATGATTGACATGAATATGAAGATTGAGAGGAACAATTTGCTTAAGGTGATTAATTGTTAGTTGATGGTTTTAAACTGGTTGTTCTCTGTTTAAAAGAATGTGACTATTCGTCCCAACTCGGAAGCGTTTGGTGTGGTGACCATGGACAGTTGATGCTTGCTAAGAAGTTATAGACACTCCATCAAGCATCTCCAATAGCCAAAATAGAACTATGCTAGAATTTGGTATTTTTCAAACTTCTGTTAACCGGCTAATCTTGTAGTTTGTGAAATGAGTCGATGACAAAAAGAAATGTAGTAATCCGTATATGATTTTGAAAGTGGAAAATTTTTGTTGCATCCTGTGTTTTTGTTAGTTTTCTAGTTATACACATTGTTGACGGTAATAGATCATTAAAATAACATCATGTAAGTGTGCCTTATTATATTGCTATTGGCCCTATTGCTATGATTGATTCTTTAATAGAATGACTGAATGCATAATCAATATGCTTGCTTCGTGGAACATATCTCTTATTTAGGGATAAGAAAGTGTTGCGATACCTTATGGACTGTGGTTTTACTGTATATTTGTTTTCTCTTAGTTGTGTTTGTAAATAAAAAGTTAGTATCTTGGAGCTTTTGCATCAGGACTGATATTGGTTATTTGGTCACTCTTTGGGGATGATTTTTCTTTTATGCAAGAAAGGGCTTACTCTGCCCCACCTCTGTGCTCTTAAGAAAATGAATTACTATGCATATAACAAATCATCATGACAATTTAGTAAACGAGCATGTGTGCTATATCAGCATTATATATGTGCTATAACAAATCATTATAATGTAGCATCTCAGCATTATATGTGCTATAACAAATCATCTCTGTATGGTTATGCTTATCAATTTTTGGAGTTTTTTTGAAAAAATGTCATTCGTCATTGTATCTCTTCATGACAATTTAGTAAACGAGCATGTGTGCTATATATTCCACATGCTGTTCACTGGGCTTATACAGTTCAGCTAAACAGCTTTTTGTTTAAGGTAGTAACTTACAAAGAACATTAGTTGAATATCGGTTAAGAGGTTGGTGACCATGGGCTAGCAATCAGTTTATACAAAGATAGTTAAACTTGTTTGTTAATTGCATGCTTAGTTGTACATATGATTGTCATTGAGTTGAACACATCTGGGCATATGCTGTAATTGCAAGACTCTTACAAGAAAACAATCATGTTCTGATTGCAAATATGTTGTTGCGTATGAGCTGCATCTTTCATACTTCATTTTTATTCCATTCCCACTTTTCCCTATGTCTGATTATAGATGAGCTTTTATACAAGATATTGCTGGTAATCATACGGTTCCACTATGAATATCCGATAGGTGTATGTGTACCCCCTTATTCATAGCTGATATATTAATGTAAAGAAAGGGCAAAGAGGTTCATATTTCATGGACTTCGTTCGTTCAGTTATTTCTAGCCATTCGTGTTCTGTTATATGTAGTAGGAGTTGGTGTTCTTCCGGGGTTAATCCCTCCCGTTGCGTGTAGAGAAAACGAATTCATACGGCTAAGTGAGATCTTAATATTAAAAAGCGTATGGCTCGATCGATTTTGTATTGGATGTAACCGACGATCATTTCTTCAGTTGTGCTTTTCGGGTGTGCATTTTTCAAAAGTGCTCCTTCAAATGCTGGGACAATTTTCACGATTTTGGCAACGTTGAGAACAATGTCCGAGCTTAAAAGTGAGGAGATGCTGCAAAATCAGAAACATGGTTATCTAAGTTGGGATTCAGAAGTACCTCTTCTGACTCTCAAAGGCACAAGGCACAAATATAGAAGTTAACAAAGGACAGAAATTCGTGATTTGTGGGCCCGTTGGTGCTGGAAAATCGTCACTATTGTATGCTATACTCCAAAAAAAACCAGAACTTCAGGAACTGTGAGTCTGAAAACTTATTTTTTAATTTGGCAATAATATATAAATTTATAAAGCGTGTTGCTATTGCTTATTTGCTTGCACATAGGTGGATGTTTTAGGATCAGTTGCATATGTCAGTCAAGCTACAACGTCGATGTTTTAGGTAATGCCCTCAATCTTCGTGTGTACTAGAGTCTAGAGGTGGCAATATGGGCTGTTCGGGTGTGTTTTGGTATTGGGAGAGGTTGATCCAAAGCACTTTTTGTTCAAAATTAGTATTTATACTGTATAAATTAACTGTTATAAGTATGATCACAAGGATTAAAATAGTTTTAACTCATATATTGGTTGAGGTGGAAAATTACAGGGCAAGCACTGGATGGGTGACTTTGACTCTTCAAACTTTCTTTCAAAAGGTATAAACTCATATAGCCAATATCTGTGTCAATTATGATGACAAAGATGTATCATTGATCTCTTTCTGTTTAGCTTTATTAATTTTTTCTTAAACGTTCTCGCTAAATACAAAACCAATAACTGAATCGACCCATTCTTAAGTGAGTGGATCAATTTTGCCACCTTTATATTTGCCAGCTTCCAGTTATGGTATCTGATATGTAATTCTACATTTTCTCTTTGTAGGCTGCTTTACATGTGTGGAAAACTATTGTTGTAAATACTCCTAAAACATTGAAGGAGGTAATGCCCGTTTTGGTGAACACCCATTTATCGCGTCTTTTGCATCACCATCCTCTGAAACGAGACAGGTCTGTTTCTTGGTTATCATCATTTCTAATCCCTTTCATATGTTAAACAAATATTTTGGAAACTAAATTTTTGCTTATTTTGTCAAGGCTGCGGGACGAGCATTGGGTGAGCTTGTTAGGTAGCTCGAGGAGAGAGTTCTTCCTTTTTGGCCATTCCTGTATTATATCTAAAGGCTTGAAGGACCCTGATTCTAGCATACGACAAGTATTATATTCATTTAGCTTTACCTCAGTTATGTTAGGTATATAGTGTTTGAATATCATTGTCATTGATTAATGATGCTAATTGTTTTAGTATTTAGACACTCTGATTTATGATGCGAATTGTTAGCTGCCATTATCTCTTCGTGTATCTTATCATGTATTTACCAGGCTGCCTGGGAAGCAGTGCAAGAATTTTCAGTTCAGTCCCAAAAGAAGTTCTGCCATCATATATTAAGTTAGTTCGGGACGCTGTTTCCACATCTAGAGACAAGAACCGTAAAAAGAAAAAGGTTAAAGCTGTTCCTAGTTTCTTTTTAAGTTGGTTCATATGTAACGTCAAGTATTTTTAACAAACTAATCACCATGTCGAAAACTCACTGAAAACAGTACGTTACAGGTTATCACTAAATATAATCAACGAGTCAATTCAAGCGTTCACTCACACAATAAAAAGGTAAGTACAAGTGATGATATAATTAATATGCGAAGATTGCATTTGATTATAATTGTAATTGTGATAAAAATCAGTGAACAACGTAGCGATTTATAATAATGTCAGGGTAGCATACTTTTAATAAATATACTACTCGAATTATGTGAACAACTTCTACGGTTTACACGGGTTTACATATGATCTAATTTAGTTGTGTCGTGGTCCATTTACTTTTTTTTTTTAACTCATTTTCATGTTTAGTATATTTAAAAACACAATTGGTTGAAGTGGTGTGTTGGGGGAGATGGCAAACTCTCATTATATATATATATATATATATATATATATATATATATATATATATAGGGAAGGGATCCAATAAGAAGAATAATTAAAATGAGAAGGGTAAGAAGTAATTCTAGCCACACATTTTAATATGGGAGGGAAAATTTGAATGAAGATGCATCCATTTTTGTAGGTGCATCTAGAATGAGTGGTTGTGGTTACTTCCTATCCTTCTTATTTTTATTATTCTTCTTATTTGATCCTAACTCTATATATATATATATATATATATATATATATATATATATATATATATATATATATATATCTATACTACTTATAATGGAGGGATGACCCTCTCTCTTAAATTTTTTTAAGATGTTATTAATGTGTTTTTTAAGCATTACAATTTTTAATGCATAATGTACACAATAAATAGCTTTTACTAATTTATATTCCACAACATTTTAATGCTTCATTTATTATTTCTTTTTGAATTAGTTTAGTTTTAATGCAAAAATACACATATAAATGAATATGATTTTAAAATGCATGGAAAACCACAAAGTTCCAAAACTATTATTATATCGTAAGAGTGTTTCGAGAACGAATCTATATAAATTTTGAATTATTTTAAATAAAATTAACCACAAAAGTAAAAAACGTTTTTTTTTTTGTAAAATATTAGTATATTAATTATTATACTTTTAATGGATAACTCTAAATGATTTTTTAAACATGTAAGTTTTCTTTACATTATAAACATTCTTTTATTTATATCTTCTATCTATGTGGGACAAGTGGTATAAACAATAATAATGATTCAAACATTTTTATAAATATATACTTTACAAGTTGTATACATTATAAGTATTCTTTTATTTATATCTTTTATCTATATGTGACAAGTGTAATAAACAATATTAATGATACAAACATGTTCAAAAATATATATATATATTTCATAGAAAAAAAGTTTGTACTTACTTGTGACTACGGACCACTATCAACTAATTTGACCAAAACCCCATAACATTATTGAATACCGCAACGCAAAATCACACCACTTTCAATTGTTTTTATATGAATTAGTTTGATATTATCCATCACTTTTTTTAAAGCTACTCAAACTCATTATATTTTCGCTATTGGTAAAGTTATTGTAAGAGAAAACATAAAATTGAAAACATTTTTTGCCGAAAATTTTATTACTTGATACCCGCCATCGTAACGCGCGGGTACCCTACTATAATATTTTAAAGAGTTGAAATATGCGACATGAAACTTTTGACATCCGCAAATTTATCGTCACATAAAACGTTTCAGATTATGAAGCATGGTTCATTGAAAATTTTTATTTCAGGGTACCCGCCGCCGCATCGCGCGGGTACCCTGCTATATATACTAAACATCGGGGAAGAAAACAGTAACAAGCACGCATTAAATGCAAACTTTCCCAACTTGGCAGAAATAGTCCCTGAGGTTCAAGTGGCGCTGCAAAATAAGTCCTGCATCATTAATTGCTAACTATAGCAATCTGGCAAAAATAGTCCCTAAAGTTTAAGGGGCGTTGCAAGGTAAGTCCTGTAGACTTAATTGCTAACTATAGCAACTTGGCAAAATTAGTCCCTAAGGTTTAAGTGTCGCTACAAAGTAAGTCCTTTGAAGCCAATCCCGCTGCATCGCGCGGGTTTCCACACTCGTTGTTACTAAACCTTAGGTCATAAGTTCAAGTACTACTAAAGTCATACCCCTCAGGTACCACTTTTTTTTCCGTTGTTACAAACCTAGGTCATAAGTTCAAGTACTCTAAAGTCATACCCCTCAGGTACCACTTTTTTTTTTTTTTTTTTTTTTTTTTTTTTTTTAAGAGCGAGTGTTTAGTGTAGAGAAATTGTAAATGATTTTGTTTAAGGGAATGAATAATAAAGAGCTTCCTGTTTTTTATGGTAAGAATTGTAAATGATTTTGTTTTTTATGGTAGAGAAATTGTAACTATAGAACCTAAAGAATATATATCTGCTAATTCGGTTATAGAGTCAAGAGATGCAATATAAGAAACGGTTCACTTCAATACCTAGACCTAAGAGTCTCATACCAAGTTCAAACGGATATAAAATTTATGAAACTCTAATTAAAATTCCTACAACTCGTAGGAGTAATAGAGCAAGGGTAGCTAAATTATTTGGATATGATTTTCAATTATATTTAGTTGAGGGATTTAAAGATGACATTGGACCTCAATATTCTTATTGTTACAGTATATAAAGTATCCAAGAACTTTTGATGGGGCTGTGAAATCTCGTGATTTTGTAAAAGTCTTTCGTTGTCAGATTTATCTGATAAATTGTTTTGAGTCTTTAACAACTAAAGGAAAGTTTTCAAATTCACTCCCTGTTACAACTGGTCGTTTTCCATCAGCTTTTATATACTCATCAGAGGATATGGACACATAGCTTTATAATAGTGTCAAGTTTATGAACATTATAGTATCACCATAACTTTTGTGTATATTATCTTTGGGTATTCATAAGAATTGAAGGGTTCAATCCTAAGCGATACCTTGATTATCAAATTTATGTAATGTGTAATATACTAAGTAAAAATTCAATCCATGATGACATTTTCGTTTATGCATGAGTTTGGTTTGTTTTGTGTATTTTAGTAAACCAAGGATTACAGTAAAATGGGACAGGAATGTTTGTAATTTTAGTTTTATCAACTATTCTAGATGATTGTGTTTTACTTGAGACTAGGGCTGAGCATTGGTACAAAACCGAACAGAACCGACAAAAATTGAACATAACTGAAACCGAAAACCATTAGTATATAAGAACCGAAACCAAACCAAATATGGTTGGTTCGGCTCGGTTCAGTTTTGTGTCGGTTCGTTTATATGGTTTAGGTATGTTTTTCTCGGTTTTGGGTCGAACCGAACCGAATCGAAACCGAAAATCGTTAGTATATAGAACTAAAGCCGAACCGAATATGGTCGGTTTCGGTTCGGTTTCAATTCAATATGCTCAGCCGTACTTGAGACCAATGGCCTTATACAAGTTTAGATCAAGACGGGTTAAGAGTGCACACTTGTAATAGTTAGATTGAAACTGCCACAACAAAGACGCGAGGGTCAAGGGGGTCTTGGGGGGTTAAGGAGCAGCGTCGCTTGCGGGGTTAAGGAGCAGAGCCCTTTGCTGGGGTATATAACAGAATTAACTCTTTCAGCGTTAAAAAATTTCTGCCAAAAACCCAACCGACACGTCTTTTACCAACCAACATAATGGTTGGCATACAACCGAGAATAACTGGTTCGGTTGGTGGTTACTTAACCACAATCCTGGTCTCAATTGTAGAACCCAACAAAAACAATACTCTAACGTTTTCTGATTGATTTCTCGTGCCTTATATTTAAATTGCAACAATCTGTCTTATTCGATTAAGGATTTCGTAAATCCAAAACATATAAAGTCAAAATATTTTAATCTAAAAGTGATTACATGATTTAAATTGATATCCAAATTATAAACCACTCACACACCATAAAATTTTCCTACAACAAAAGACATATTAATACTCTTTATGTTTATCAAATCCAAAACGGACATATTTACCGATCAATTTAAAGTGTTAAAAATTATTTTTTTCACAAGTCATATCATACCACACGGAGATCAATTAATAAGTATTTCAAGAGTCTAAAAAGTCACTATAATAAACTAGCAGGGTACCCGCGTATTACAGCGGCGGGTACCTTATGATTGAAAATTTTGACGAATAATATTTTGCTATTATATATTTACCGTGACAATAACTTTATAGAAAAAGATATTTTTGTTGTAACATCTTTAAGCAATAGAATACTATTTCATGTAAAAATATTAGTGCACCCAAGTGATGTTGCAACAATATGCTGTTTGTATCAATGGTTATTAGTCTAGTTTTTATAAAATAAACGTAAAATAAATTTACTTCCGTGACAGCATAGCAAAGATAAATGCGTCAAAAATTTGCAAATTTACTGAATTGTTCTTGGGCTTATTAGCAAACTTTAGTTTTTGTGAGTTGGGCCTCAAATACGATTTATAAATGTACTATATAAAAATAGAGTTTCATTCTCCACTTTAAGTCGCCTCCAAAGTCTGAGTCTACAACAACATCAAATGTCGTATCATCTCTTTTTATTTTTTTCTTAATTTTCTCTTTCTTTTGTTGGTGAAAAAATGTTCAATATTTACTATTTAGAACACAAAACATAAATGTGAAAGGCAGTTGCAACAAGGAGATATTATACACATGTTTCAAGGGGCCATATGTTGTTTTCTTTTGTTCTTAGTTCTTTTTATTTGAAGATCAATAAAGGGTGTTTCTTGATCTTGTATTATCTATTGAGAAATCTTTAACATTTCGTGATCTTCTTTTTATTTCGATTACATGATAGATCGATGATGGGTATTCTTCGATCTGTAAAGATCTATCACAAATAAAGAAACCCAAGATCTTTCTTTGTTGTTCTTTTGTTTTTAGAATTTAGTATGTTTTTTAGAGATGTAGTTTTTAATGTTGGCAGTTGGTGATGTAGTTGACTCTTACAGAACTAATTAAACAAATATGTTTGGTTATTTCTTTATAAATTTTTGCTATTAAAAGAAGTTGTGCCTCTTACAGAACTGCAATGGTTTATGTTCAGTCAGGTAGGTATTTGTATAATGTGCTTAGGTAGTGGTATATTTTGGTGAAGGGGTAAATTAAACTGTGTATTAATTGTATCTGTTGAATAGTGTTTTTTTAGTTTTAGTTGTGCTTTAAATACTTGTAAATGATACTTCTTTACTTGTATTTTCTTAAAAATCTATATTAGGAAATTTTAAAAAATTAATAGGAGGAAAGTGTCTTCCTCTATTATAAATAGTATAGATATGTGTTCTCACTTCTTCTCATTTTATAAAAGGTAAATTGCACAAAAAGATACCATACTTAAATTCAATTTGAATATTAGATACTCAATTATATTTTTGGGTATCCAAGTTAATGTTTTGTGCAATGTAAGTTTTTTTTTTTTTTTTTTTTTTTTTTTTTTTTTTTTTTTTTCCCTCAAGATATTGTGACCGATAACATTATGACTGATAACATATTTCGAAAAGTTGAAAAAACCTTACATTTATACAATAAATAACTTAATACCTTAAGGCTATGTTTGGAACATAAGATTATGAAGATATTAGGTTTATTTTTTCAAAATATAAGCTACTTAAAAAATAATCTTTGTTTGACACTCATAACTTATAAGAGATTATATTAAAAAAATATATATATATATTCCATAATCTTTGAAAATAAAAGGTTACTTAATGTAGTTAATAAAAAAATTTTGTTTTTATAATCTTTTTCAGCAACAACATCAGCACCAGCACCAGCAACAACACCAGCACCAGCACAATCTATTTTTGCCAAACATACCTTAAATTGGGAAAATTAATTTTAAATACCTAAAATTATACTTTTTTGTGTGATTTACCTTTTTTTAAACAACCACTTCATTTTAATTTCTTTAATCATAATATATTTTTCCAATTCAAGATTTAATTACTTCAATTCGTGATTAATTACATCAAATTACGATCTAACTTTTTTTCAATTCGCAATCCAATATCATCGCTTTTTCCAGAATTTATCATAAATAACTTAGATATTTGTTTCATGATTATTCAGGGTGAGTTTAGTTTCAAAAAGTGTGTGTGCAAAACATAGCAAACAAATATCGTACTGTTTTCCAACAATTAAAAAAAAAAAAAAAAAAAAAAAAAAAAAAAAAAAAAAAAAACTCTATTTACTCTTTAAGACCGTGGGCAATGAAGACTAGGTTTTCATCAGTGGCAGCGAAGAAGGTGTGCAAGTGGGGCCATCGCACAAGCCTCACAATCTAAGAGGTATCATTTTGTGTACTTACGTTATATATTCGAATAACTCATTTTTGTAAATCTCATTACTTAAATACAACCTATCTTGCCACAATAAATAAAACGTCATTAAGGGGTCTCATTATAAGAAATTGTTATAAATTAACACCTTTTATGCACACCTTTAAGTTTTTTTTTTTTATAATTTTGATGGAATCTCTTTTTAGTTTTCGCCCGGGGCCTCCAAACTCATTTGCCGGCCCTATTCTTCACCCCATTTCGACGCGTCTACCTTGTTACACTCTTCTCACAACACGCGTCTTTGAAGGAAAAAAGTGCAAGATTCGGTCGTGCAAACTACCGAGTCGTGAAAGATTTTATTATGTGTATATTTTTATTTAGTGGTTTTTGTGATATATATTTGTGTCTAAATAAGTTGATGGATACTAAATGCGTTTGTTGGCTTCCTTATTAAGCTTGGTCTAATAAACAAAACTTCCTTATTAAGCTTGGTCTAGAAAACAATATTTTCTTTTAAAACACCCGCCCAGAAGTCACTCCAAAGGTTGTTTTCAACCTCTAACCGATTTTGATTGTTGATGCTTTTTTTAAGTTATTGGAGTATTGTTTATACTTTATACTGTAGTTATTTGAGTCTTGTTTTCAGCTTATTTCATAAGTACTTATTTTAGGTGTAGTTAAGTGTTTTTTAAACCTTTTTTTCTGTGTGTGTGTGTGCTGATTTGAGGGCTGTTTATAGCTTTTTGAGCGTTGTTTTCAGCTATTTTAGGTGTATTTGGATGCTGAAATGGGTGTGTTTGAGTGCTGAAATGAGCGGGTTTGAGTGCTGAAATGGGAGTGTTTTAGTGCTGAAATGGGTGGGTTTGGGTGCTCAAATATTTGTTTTTGTGTTTCGAGATGTCTTTAAGTGAATAGAGATTTGAGATATAAAATAACAACACTTAACATGTTTTCTAGTTTTGCAAAGTGGAAAACACAAACTCATTTTCTGAATTTTTAATTGTTTGTGGAGATAAACCCCCCCTCCGTTTTCCTACAAAACAAGAGATAACTAAACGCAACCTAAGTGTTTGACGAAATTCCAACTATTGTTGTTATTGACCACATGTGTTCGATGAAATGCCCCAATATCTTGTTAGTTGTTACTCAGTCCCACGTTATTTTTCCGCATTTACTTTCCGCGTTGTCCCAATTTAGTTGTCACTCTACTAAAAATACATAAGGAATTTTGATCGAGTTTATTACCCGCATTTGAAGTGAAGTTCTTACAAAATTCAAAGAATTAATTTATTAATTGTTAAGGGTAATACTATCATTCTGCAAAAAGTAAGAAAGTGGTAATGATTATGTTTTTCTTAAGCCAATTTGTCGGTAAACAATTATTTTGGGACCGAGGTCCTAATATAATTGATTCTAAGGCGTAATTTTTCTTAAATTGTAGGCCACTTAAATACTAGTTCATATTATCATTCCATATGCATTTTGTTTTAAGGTGGTATTTGGGGGTGTTTGTTTAAGTTTATATGTATGCTTATGAGCTTATTTGATTTCGGCTTATGGGCTTATATAAGCATGTTATATCATAATAAGCTTATATATGCCAATAATTCTCAAAATAAGCCACAAAATCAAGGTTTATGAAACCTAAGCTCATAAGCTCACATATAAGCTTAGACAAACATCCCCAAATATTTACTGCTATTTAGGCGGTGTTTGGGATTGCATGTTTAAAACCGATTGCTACTATATGGTTATTGGTTTCTCAAATAACAAGTTAAATTAGCTTATTCACTTCTGAAATATTTAGATCAAAACTTCTTCTCTTATGTATTAAAACAGAATACGAAGGCAAACACGTTTAACAAACACCCCTACAAGTATGAACATTTAGACGCAAACTTAGAGCCCATGTATTTGATTTAGCTATGACGTATAGGCTATGGCGTTGCTAGTGGTCTGTAGTGGTTATTCTTCATATTTCTATCTTCATTTTTGTACAGTTAATGAGCTTGTCTTCTTATATTAGGATATAATTCAGTTTTCCCGTTTTGACCGCCCATCTTGCAACTTCTTGATATATCCGCGGTTTCTAACATTTCACTTCTCGTTGTGTATGGCAGTAACAATCTGTTATTTTAAAAGCACAGTCTATTTGTTCGAATAAGTATGGAAGGAGTGGATAGATTAAACGAGTTAAAGGATGAAATGTTAGTCAATAATATCATGTCTCGTTTGGACTGCACTACCAAAGAGATGATCAAAACGACAACTACTATCTCTACACGATGGAAGAACCTCTGGACTTCACTTCCTCATCTCATTTTCTCAAAGGAGGATGACGTCACAGGTTTAGCAGGTGAAGAAACTGATCTCCATGGTTACATTTCTTTTATCGACAACACCCTAAATCAGTGTCCTACAAATCTTAGTCTTAAAAAATTCAAACTTGATATCAAATACAGTAGTCTCGTTAATGCTGAGTTCAAATCGCGAGCAAATAGTTGGATCCGTTATGCTATTAGCCGTAATGTTGAAGAGGTTGATTTACGGTTATGGGATGTAGGAGTAGGGGGTCCGTTTAGCTATGACGATGAGTTGTTTTTCAACAATTTGTGTTTTAATCGTGTGAAGCTGTCGTGGTGTCCGTTTAATCCTCCTAATGGTGCGATTAGTTGGGAAAGACTCGAGTGTTTGTGTTTATCTTCTGTGACTCTGGATGAAGATATGATCGAGAAGATATTATCCGGAAGTCATTGCTTGGAATCTTTGGAGTTGAATGATTGCTATGGTTATAGGCGGATTAATATTACTTCAAAGAGCGTTAAGGAGTTGGTGTTTTCTGGATACAACTCTCATCGTGAGTTTGATACATACGGGGAGGTTTATATAAATTGTATCAAAATCAATGCTCCTTACATATCGTCGTTGACTATAAAAAATGAGTTGGTTTTGAAAGAGCTTGTGTTGCAAGATGTGTCTTCTTTGATCAAAGCTGACTTAGACTATTCTATCAGTTGGAGGAAGTCCGATGACCAAGAAATTTTAAGAGGACTTTTGGAAAGCTTCAACCATGTCAAAGATGTAACCATGAACGATTACTGTTGGGAGGTAATATTACATATTATTATTTTTTTCTTCCATTCGGGTTTGTTTGTCTCTGTGTGTATTGACATTGCACTATTCTAATACTGTTCTCTTTGCAATGTTAGCTTTACTCTCGTTTGAGATGCGTTTGGTTGTGACATGTCTAATGTTGATCGAGTTGAAAATTGAGATTCAAAGGTACATTTTGTTGAAATCGATTAAGTTTAGTTTAAAACTGGTTGTTCTCTGTTGTTAAAGAAGATGACTATTTGTCCCAACTCGGAAGCGTTTGGTATGGTGACAATGGACAACTGATGCTTGCTAAGAAGTTATTGACACTCCATCGAGCATCTCCAATAGCCGAAATAGAACTCTGCTAGAATTTGGTAAATTTCAAACTTTTGTTTACCGATTAATCTTGTGGTTTGTGACTGAGTTAATGAGAAAAAGAAATGTACTAATAACAGATCTTGAAAATGGAATGATTTTGTTGCATCATGTGGTTCTATTATTGTTCCAGTTATAATATAACTCATTGGCAATAGATCATACATGCCTTTGATTAAGTCGACTCGGTTTGTGTTCTGGTATTCTTCTCAATGAACACATTTGTTGAAAGACGTTAGCCTGAGATTAGAAATGGGTGGTTCTATAAGTATTTTTGGGGCGACCAATTCTGATGCTGATTATGTGTTCTTATTGGCTTATGATATGATATTGAAATGCTCATTTCATGCCTCATTTGGTATTACAGGCTTCTAGACTCGGATATACGATATGTTTGCTCAATCATCTGAATAATAGTCTGGGAAAAAAGCTTCATTAGACATGTTAGCATTGACCGCTAAAAGAGTCGTATAAAAATACGTCTGAAACTGTATCACTTAGTATAGCTCTCAATGAACTTTGAAAGATGATTAGACAACTGTGTCAGAGTAACTATACAATGTTGATCTTTCTTTTCTGGAAACAGTTTATATATTCATTAGTGAAAATTACTGTAGTACCCAAAATCAAAATACTGTGTCTGCACATACCCATCTTTCTTCTCAATATCAAAACTACCCATCCATGTCGGGTATATATTTTCACTATATACACGACATGGACGTGTATGGCCATAAATGATTGTTGCAAATAAATTTTTAGCATCTCGGGTACAAAATCACATCTATACACGACATGGTTTTGACATGGTTTTTTTTATTGTTGTTCACACTTACCCACACACATCTAGTGTATTTCTATACACGACATGGTGAGTAAATACACGATAGGGGACAAAGTTTAGGGCATGTCAGATATAGATGCATGAAAATACACGACATGGGAAAAAGACAAGGCCATGTCGTGTATAGAGGATGGAAATACACGACATTCACACAAGCATTTTTTTACTCATTTACTTTATTAATCACACTTATAAATGTAACACATGTGTACACTTGTATACATTTATGAAAAAAGTTGACTATTTTACATAATGTTTGAAAACGTGATGAAAAAACTTGTGTACCAAAAACATTTTTGTTATAATGATGTGTCTTCAATTCTTTGATATGTTTAGCAAATTACTACTATTTGAAACATTGCATTACATTTTTACCAAACTGATATTCTGAGAACCTTTATGCATACTTTTACGCGTTGCAACTTCATGATAATGCAGGGAGAAGAGATGATTAAAAAAATAATTTAACATTTTAGAAAGGGATACACTATTGGAACCCTCCCTATGGAGTCACATCCATAGGGAATATTCCCTTTGTCCCCTCATTTTTTCAGTATAACGCAGTTTTTTGTCAGTTTCTGTTCCGTATTTCTGACAGTTTTAAGCGTTTGGCTTATTAAACTTTATATTTACAGTTCCGCATTTTCAGGTTTATAGCTTTTTGATATAAACAAAATTATAAAAATAAAAATAAAATAAAAATAAAATAAACAAAAAAACAAAAAAACTAGGGGGTCCCAATAAAAAACTAGGTACCGTCCTAATAACCCACCTATTTAGAAAAGCCAATCCATGGTTCAATGATTAATACACATGCAATGACAGTTGTAACAGTAAGTTTATTGGTAATAAATAAACACTTTGCATGATCATGGTGATTATCTTTATCACTAATAAAACCTAGTATTTAATTAAGTTCCTGATCCAAGAACACCTTTCAATCTTTATCACTAGACCCGACATAGCATGTGTTTTCCCATCTCGTGTATTTTCTTGAATGGTACCCGACATGCCCCTAAACTTTGTCCAATGTTTGTTCCATGTCGTGTATTAATTCACACTAGATGTGTGTGGGTAAGCGTGAACAACAATAAAAAAACCCATGTCGTGTATATATGGGATTTTGTACCCGACATGCTAAAAATTTAATTGCAACGATCATTTATGGCCATACACGTCCATGTCGTGTATATAGTGAAAATATATACCCGACATGGATGGGTAGTTTTGATATTGAGAAGAAAGATGGGTATGTGCAGACACACCATATTAAATATGGGTACTACAGTAATTTTCTCTATTCATTAATCAAGGTAAATGCCACAACCATTGTAACTCGATGCTTGTTACCAGCTTTCTGCATTTGCGCGCACACAAACAATAATTGAGTTGTGAAGTGATGATTCTTCTAATATGATTGACCAACATGGAGGGTTCGTATATCGTTTGGCCCATCTTTTTCCCAGGACTCGCAATTTGTTAGATTGATCTGAGCCGTTAGCAAGTAGTATCACGTTACAATAGTTTTGGTGGATTAGTCTCAGGATTGCTAGAAGTTGCGCGATGTGCTAGTCATTAGTGACAAATTTACAAAGATTGCATTTTCCGCTTGGTCCCATGCGATGTATGTCTCTCATATGTAACTTCAAGTACTTTTAACAAACTAATCACCATAGAAAACTCACTGAAAACATTACGTTACATGTTACTCAATTATATTTAAAAAAGATACCATACTTAAGTTCAATTAATATTAGGTACTCAATTATATTTGTGGGTATCCAAGTTAACGTTTTGTGCAATGTAAGGGATTTTTTTTTTTCAAGATAGTGTGACCGATAACATTATGACTGATAACATCTTTCGAAAAGTCGAAAAAACTTTACATTATACAATAAATAACTTAATACCTTAAGGTTATGTTTGGAACATAATATTATAAAAAGATTATGTTTATTTTTTTCAAAAAATAAGCTACGTAAAAAATCATCTTTGTTTGACACTCATAACTTATAAGAGATATAATCTCTTAAAATAAAAGGTTACTTCATGTAGCTTATAAAAAATCTGTTTTTATAATCTTTTTCAGCAACATCAGCACCAACATTAGCAACAACACCAGCACCAACACAATATATTTTTACCAAATATATCTTAAATTGAGAAAATTAAATTTAAATACCTAAAATTATACATTTTTGTGTGATTTACCTTTTTTTTAAACAACCACTTCATTTTAATTTCTTTAATCATAATATATTTTTCCAATTCAAGATTTAATTACTTCAATTCGTGATTTATTACATCAAATTACGATCTACCTTTTTTTCAATTCGCAATCCAGTATCATCGCTTTTTCCAGAATTTTTCATAAATAACTTAGATATTTGTTTCATGATTATTCAGGGTGAGTTTAGTTTCAAAAAGCGTTTGTGCAAAACATAACAAACAAATATCGTAGTGTTTTCCAACAATTTTTTTTTGAAAAAAAAAATCTCTATTTACTCATTAAGATCGTGTGCAATGAAGACTAGGTATTCACCGGTCGCAGCGAAGAGGGTGTGCAAGTAGGGCCGCCGTACAAGCCTCACAATCTAAGAGGTATCATTTTGTGTATTTACGTTATATATTCGAATAACTCTTTTTTGTAAATTTTATTAGTTAAATACAACCCATCTTGCCACAGTAAATAAAACGTCATTAAAGGGCCTTATTATAAAAAATTGTCATAAAATAAACACCTTTTATGCCCACATTTAAGTTTTTTTTTTTTAGTTTTGATGGAATCTCTTTTAAATTTTCCCCCGGGCCTCCAAACTCATTTGCCGGCCCTAGTCTTCAACCCATTTCGACGCGTCTACCTTGTTACACTCCTCTCACAACACGCGTCTTGGAAGGAAAAAAGTGCAAGACTCGGTCGTGCAAACTACCGAGTCGTGGAAGATTTTATTATGTGTGTATTTTTATTCAGTGGTTTTTGTGATATATATTTGTGTCTAAATAAGTTGATGGTTAAATTGATTTTAAAAAAAAAAAAAAAAAAAAAAATAGTGACGATTCTAAATGCGGTTTATTGGCTTCCTTGTTAAGCTTGGTCAACTTCATTATTACGCTTGGTCTAGAAAACAATATTTTCTTTTGTTTTCACGGTTTCCTTTTAAAACACCCTCCAAAAGTCACTCCAAAGGTTGTTTTCAACCTCTAACCGATTTTGATTGTTGATGCTTTTTTTAAGTTATTGGAGTATTGTTTATACTTTATACTGTAGTTATTTGAGTCTTGTTTTCAGCTTATTTCATAAGTACTTATTTTAGGTGTAGTTAAGTGTTTTTTAAACCTTTTTTTCTGTGTGTGTGTGTGTGCTGATTTGAGGGCTGTTTATAGCTTTTTGAGCGTTGTTTTCAGCTTTTTTAGGTGGGTTTGGATGCTGAAATGGGTGTGTTTGGATGCTGGAATGCGCGGGTTTGAGTGCTGAAATGGGAGTGTTTTAGTGCTGAATTTTGTGCTGAAATGGGTGTGTTTGGGTCTAGAAAATGGGTGTGTTTGGGTGGTGAATTGGGTGGGTTTGGGTGCTCAAATATTTGTTTTTGTGTTTCGAGATGTCTTTATAAAATTGTAAAAGTGAATAGAGATTTGAGATATAAAATAACAGCACTTAACATGTTTTCTAGTTTTGCAAAGTGGAAAACACAAACTTGTTTTCTGAATTTTTAATTGTTTTGTGGAGATAAACCCCCCCTCCGTTTTCCTACAAAACAAGAGATAACTAAACGCAACCTAAGTGTTCGGCGAAATTCCAACTATTGTTGTTATTGACCACATGTATTCGATGAAATGCCCCAATATCTTGTTAGTTGTTACTCAGTCCCACGTTATTTTTCCGCATTTACTTTCCGCGTTGTCCCAAATTAGTTGTCACTCTACTAAAAATACATATGGAATTTTGATCGAGTTTATTACCCGCATTTGAAGTGAAGTTCTTACAAAATTCAAAGAATTAATTTATTAATTGTTAAGGGTAATACTATCATTCTGCAAAAAGTAAGAAAGTGGTAATGATTCTGTTTTTCTTAAGCCAATTTGTCGGTAAACAATTATTTTGGGACCGAGGGCCTAATATAATTGATTCTAAGGCGTAATTTTTCTTAAATTGTAGGCCACTTAAATACTAGTTCATATTATCATTCCATATGCATTTTGTTTTAAGGTGGTATTTGGGGGTGTTTGTTCAAGTTTATATGTACGCTTATGAGCTTATTTGATTTCGGCTTATGGGCTTATATAAGCATGTTATATCATAATAAGCTTATATATGCCAATAATTCTCAAAATAAGCCACAAAATCAAGGTTTATGAAACCTAAGCTCATAAGCTCACATATAAGCTTAGACAAACACCCCCAAATATTTACTGCTATTTAGGCGGTGTTTGGGATTGCATGTTTAAAACCGATTGCTACTATATGGTTATTGGTTTCTCAAATAACAAGTTAAATTAGCTTATTCACTTCTGAAATATTTAGATCAAAACTTCTTCTCTTATGTATTAAAACAGAATACGAAGGCAAACACGTTTAACAAACACCCCTACAAGTATGAACATTTAGACGCAAACTTAGAGCCCATGTATTTGATTTAGCTATGACGTATAGGCTATGGCGTTGCTAGTGGTCTGTAGTGGTTATTCTTCATATTTCTATCTTCATTTTTGTACAGTTAATGAGCTTGTCTTCTTATATTAGGATATAATTCAGTTTTCCCGTTTTGACCGCCCATCTTGCAACTTCTTGATATATCCGCGGTTTCTAACATTTCACTTCTCGTTGTGTATGGCAGTAACAATCTGTTATTTTAAAAGCACAGTCTATTTGTTCGAATAAGTATGGAAGGAGTGGATAGATTAAACGAGTTAAAGGATGAAATGTTAGTCAATAATATCATGTCTCGTTTGGACTGCACTACCAAAGAGATGATCAAAACGACAACTACTATCTCTACACGATGGAAGAACCTCTGGACTTCACTTCCTCATCTCATTTTCTCAAAGGAGGATGACGTCACAGGTTTAGCAGGTGAAGAAACTGATCTCCATGGTTACATTTCTTTTATCGACAACACCCTAAATCAGTGTCCTACAAATCTTAGTCTTAAAAAATTCAAACTTGATATCAAATACAGTAGTCTCGTTAATGCTGAGTTCAAATCGCGAGCAAATAGTTGGATCCGTTATGCTATTAGCCGTAATGTTGAAGAGGTTGATTTACGGTTATGGGATGTAGGAGTAGGGGGTCCGTTTAGCTATGACGATGAGTTGTTTTTCAACAATTTGTGTTTTAATCGTGTGAAGCTGTCGTGGTGTCCGTTTAATCCTCCTAATGGTGCGATTAGTTGGGAAAGACTCGAGTGTTTGTGTTTATCTTCTGTGACTCTGGATGAAGATATGATCGAGAAGATATTATCCGGAAGTCATTGCTTGGAATCTTTGGAGTTGAATGATTGCTATGGTTATAGGCGGATTAATATTACTTCAAAGAGCGTTAAGGAGTTGGTGTTTTCTGGATACAACTCTCATCGTGAGTTTGATACATACGGGGAGGTTTATATAAATTGTATCAAAATCAATGCTCCTTACATATCGTCGTTGACTATAAAAAATGAGTTGGTTTTGAAAGAGCTTGTGTTGCAAGATGTGTCTTCTTTGATCAAAGCTGACTTAGACTATTCTATCAGTTGGAGGAAGTCCGATGACCAAGAAATTTTAAGAGGACTTTTGGAAAGCTTCAACCATGTCAAAGATGTAACCATGAACGATTACTGTTGGGAGGTAATATTACATATTATTATTTTTTTCTTCCATTCGGGTTTGTTTGTCTCTGTGTGTATTGACATTGCACTATTCTAATACTGTTCTCTTTGCAATGTTAGCTTTACTCTCGTTTGAGATGCGTTTGGTTGTGACATGTCTAATGTTGATCGAGTTGAAAATTGAGATTCAAAGGTACATTTTGTTGAAATCGATTAAGTTTAGTTTAAAACTGGTTGTTCTCTGTTGTTAAAGAAGATGACTGTTCGTCCCAACTTGGAAGCGTTTGGTGTGGTGACAATGGACAACTGATGCTTGCTAAGAATTTATTGACACTCCATCGAGCATCTCCAATAGCCGAAATAGAACTCTGCTAGAATTTGGTAAATTTCAAACTTTTGTTTACCGATTAATCTTGTGGTTTGTGACTGAGTTAATGAGAAAAAGAAATGTACTAGTAACAGATCTTGAAAATGGAATGATTTTGTTGCATCATGTGGTTCTATTATTGTTCCAGTTATAATATAACTCATTGGCAATAGATCATACATGCCTTTGATTAAGTCGACTCGGTTTGTGTTCTGGTATTCTTCTCAATGAACATATTTGTTGAAAGACGTTAGCCTGAGATTAGAAAGGGGTGGTTCTATAAGTATTTTTGGGGCGGCCAATTCTGATGCTGATTATGTGTTCTTATTGGCTTATGATATGATGTTGAAATGCTAGACAACTGTGTCAGAGTAACTATACAATGTTGATCTTTCTTTTCTGGAAACAGTTTATATATTCATTTATCAAGGTAAATGCCACAACCATTGTAACTCGATGCTTGTTACCAGCTTTCTGCATTTGCGCACACACAAACAATAATTGAGTTGCGAAGTGATGATTCTTCTAATATGATTGACCAACATGGAGGGTTCGTATATCGTTTGGCCCAAGTACTCGCAATTTGTTAGATTGATCAGAGCCGTTAGCAAGTATCACGTTACAATAGTTTCGGTGGATCAGTATTAGGCTTTCTAGAATTTGCGCGATGTGCTACTCATTAGTGACACATTTACAAAGATCGCATTTTCCGCTTGGTCCCATGTAGGGACGAGCATTTCGGACCGAATCCCGGAACCAAACCGGAACCATACCGGTACCGTACCAAAACGGTACCGATTCTTGAAATACGGTACGGTACCGGGACTACGAAATAAGGTGAAAAAAAAATCGGGACCACTAATTCGGTACGGGACCGGTACCAAATCGGGAAATTCCCGAAAAAAAGCGGGGAAAACCCGATTTCCCGGTACCGCTACCGGTACCGGTATCCGAATCCCGTTCGGTACGGTACCGGTACCACTAATTTATGCTCGGGAAAAAATCGGTACCAGTAATTCGGTACGGGATCGGTACGGGACCGGTACCGTGCTCATCCCTAGTCCCATGCGATGTATGTCTCTCATATGTAACTTCAAGTATTTTTAAGAAACTAATCACCATAGAAAACTCACTGAAAACATTACGTTACATGTTACTCACTAATTATGGTCAGCGAGTCAATTCAAGCGTTCACTCAAACAATAAAAAGTCAAGTACAAGTGATGATGATATGCGAAGATTGCATTCCACTATAACTCTAATTGTGATAAAAATTAGTTTTTCATTTCTTATAAATAATAACTTTGAAGCAAAAGTTGAAAGAAATATAAAAGAGTAAACTGCAAAATACATCTTTGTGGTTTATAGTTTCTGAGACCTTACATCTTTGTCAGAAACTATTGGCTGGTTACATCCTTCGTTAGCCAAACGTTAGCCATATTACATCCTTGGTCACTAACTCTGTTAGTTTTCTTCGTTAACTGCTAACGGGAGGGCTGTTTTGGTCTTTTTACTCATATAAGGAATGTATTTTGCAGTTTAAACTTTTACATATAAGAGGGATGTATTTTGCAATTTACTTTTATACTTTATTTTTTTTAATTATTATTATTAGAGTAAATTACACCGTTCGTCCTTGTGGTTTGCGTTGACCGCAGGGTTTCGTCCTTTGACCAAAAAAGTTGCACCGTCCGTCCTTAAGTGTGAAAACGTTATGCGCCATTCGTCCTTATGGTGTTGAAATGACGATTATACCTTCACAATGAGCCTCACAGCAAATCAATGACTAAAATAAGATAAAGCAACATGTTTAGAAAGAAAAAAAAAGAGCAGATCTAGCTGCATCATATGACTACAACAGATATGGTCTGAAAAAAAAACCTTGCAAACTCAGTATCAAATCTCGAAAGATCGAGAACCCCAACACCACAAAATTGCTAACAACACACAAACAGTCAATTACACAATAACCGATTAGATCCAAACAACTAAACTTAACATCACTAAAACCACACGTCCGGCAACATTCAGATATCAAGAAACATAAATAAATATATCAATGAACAAACTCAAACCAATAACGACTTACTTAGACCACCACCATTCCTTTCTCAACTACAAAGACATTATGATTTTCACAACATTGGCCCTATGTAACTATGGTTCATGGTTAAATCTTGGTTAGATCACAACAACAGTTTTTCAGTCCCGGTGAGAGCAGCAAATCTGTAGAAAAAAAAAAAAAAAAAAAAAAAAAAAGAAAAAAAAAAGGCTCAGAATTATATAAGAAAAAAAAGAGGCTCAGATTTATATAGGAAAATCAGATTCAAAAAAAAATAAAATAAAAAACCAAACCAGTCAAAAGTTTATGAAAATAATTAGATTTTTATAAAAAAAATATATATTTATACATCAAAACTTTCGGTATCACGGTGGCGGCAGTTGCAGATTTCGGCATCAGAGGCGGTGCCAGCAGCAGATCTACAAATATATTTAGTCAAAAATGTTATAAAACAAAGTTTTATGAAATAACAGCTTCAATACTCGAAGAGCTAATGGATCGATAAAATAATCAAAAAATCCTTAAAAACTCAACAGATATATTTAGATTTATAAATAAAAAACTCACAAAACTACAAAAAAAAAAGTTATAATATCAGCAGATTCGGTAGTAGGCTTCCCGTTTGATAGGCATCCTCGGTGGCAGTGGTGGTGGCGCTGGCGGAGGCAGAAGTGGTGGTGGCGGCGTAGTTAATGGTATAAAGGTTTGAGATGGTAATGTGTCTTTTTAAGAGAGAGAGAGAGAGAGTGATTATCAGGTTTGAGTGTTTGTTTGTGGTTATGTTTTTTGCACCGTTCGTCCTTATGGTGTTGAAATGACGATTATACCCTCAGGTTAACAGAGGGAGGGACGAACGGCGCATAACGTTTTAACACTTAAGGACGAACGGTGCAACTTTTTTGGTCAAAAGACGAAACCCTGCGGTCAACGCAAACCACAAGGACGAACGGTGTAATTTACTCTTATTATTATTATTATTATTATTATTATTATTATTATTATTATTATTAGAGTAAATTACACCGTTCGTCCTTGTGGTTTGCGTTGACCGCAGGGTTTCGTCCTTTGACGAAAAAAGTTGCACCGTTCGTCCCTCCATCCATCTGGGCCCACCAATTCCCACTAACGTCAGTTAAGTCACTTAACCCACGAGGGCATATCCGTCATTTCCAACCCCCCCCCCCCCCCCCACAAAACCAGATTATTCACTCATATTTTATTTTCTAACGTTTTCATTCGTTTTCGTCTGTTTTTTTTATTTTTATTCGTTTTTGCCCGTTTTCATCCGTTTTTGTCTTTTTTTACATTTTTGTCCGTTTTTCTTACATTTTGTCTGTTTTTCTCACGTTTTCGTTTGTTTTTGCACTATTTCAAAATTTAAAAAAAAAATCCCAAAAAAATTTTGAAAAAAAAAATTCCGAAAAAAATTTGAAAAAAAAATTTCCAAATTTTTTTTCGTAAATACTTTTTTTTTTCGTAAAAAGAATTTCGAAAAAAACAATTTTAAAAAAAATTCAAATTTCTTTTTTTTTGAAAAAAAAAAGTATTAACGAAAAAGAAAATTTGGAATTTCTTTTTTCAAATTTTTTTTCAGAAATTTTTTTTCCATTTTTTTTTCAATTAATTTTTGGAAATCCTTTTTTCTTCAGAAATTTGAAAAAAAAATTCCAATTTTTTTTTGGAAATTTTTTTCGGAATTTTTTTTTCAAAATTTTTTTGGAATTTTTTTTTCAAATTTTTTAAAAAAAAAATTTTTGAAAATTTTTTTAAAATTTTCAAATAGTACAAAAACAAACGAAAACGTAAGAAAAACAGACAAAATGCAAGAAAAACGGACAAAAATGTAAAAAAAACAGACAAAAACTGATGAAAACGGGCAAAAACGAATAAAAATAAAAAAAACGGACGAAAACGAATGAAAACGTTAGAAAATAAAATATGAGCGAATAATAATAATAATAATATGAGGTGTGGGGGCCCAGGGTTTCTCGGCTTTCCACTAATCTTTTGTAAAATCCTATGAGTTTTTAATAAAGTGATGATTTATAATTAAAAAAAAATAAATAAATAAATAATAATAATAATAATAATAATAATAATAATAATAATAATAATAATAATAATAATAATAATAATAATAATAATAATAATAATAATAATTAAAAAAAGTAAATTATAAAAGTAAATTGCAAAATACATCCTTCTTATATGTAAAAGATTAAACTGCAAAATACATCTTTTATATGAGTAAAAAGACCAAAACAGCCCTCCCTTTAGCAGTTAACGAAGAAAACTAACAGAGTTAGTGACCAAGGATGTAATATGGTTAACGTTTGGCTAACGAATGATGTAACCAACCAATAGTTTCTGACAGGGATGTAAGGTCTCAAAAACTGTAAACCACATGGATGTATTTTGCAGTTTACTCAATATAAAATAACAAATTAAAAATGACCTTATATATGGAAGTGAGGTTGAATTCGTGGGAATATGAAATGTGATGTGTCCATAGGCAAAGCTCATGGATTTCATTCTCATGTTTTATGTGCATTGCAACTTACCAAAATTTGTAAAATACTAAAATGTAAGGGTACCATAGTTTTAATAAATATATACTAATCGAATTATTTAAACAGCTTGTACGGTTTACATATGATCTAGTTTAGTTGTGTCATGGTCCCTTTACTTTTGTAAGTCATTTCATATTTAATATATTTAAAAACACAATAGATAAGAGTGGTAAGTTGAGAGTGATGGCAAGGGCTCCTTCTTTCAAACCTTAGGTCTTGAGTTCAATTCTATCAAAAGCCATCAATCTTGGTACCACTTTTTTTTTTTTTTTTTTTTTTTTTTTTTTTTTTTTTTTTTTAATGAGCTAGTGTTTAATGGTAGAGAATTGTAAAATGATTTTATTTAAGAATGAATAAAAACCGAGCCGAAGTCTATACTTGACTATAAGACTATTGATTGTGTAAATTAATGTATGAACTGACAAGTTGATTTTACTTGGTGGTAGTGTAACTATATAATTTAAAACTTTCTTTTCTGGAAAGAGTTAAAAAATTTAATAAGTGTGATACTAAATTTGAACTAACGTAGGTAGAAATTAGTCAAAGGCTGTAAGAAACTAAGAACTAACGTAGGTAGCAAGTCATTTTTTATAGACTTGTCCAAGCTCGGTTTTCACTTAATGTCACTAAATTTGAACTATATTGAGCTATCAATTAATATGAAATTGAGATTTTTAACTCATGATAATTTCGACGAGTAATTCAAAATATTCGAGCTCTCGAATCTTACTCAAGCCACGCACCATTCACAATCATCATCATCATGAAAGCTCATCTAACCATAGAATGAATTAAGTGCTTGATTTAAGGTTATGAAGTGGACTTGTATCGTCTCGCATATCCAAACATGCTTTGGCTTGATTGTCTACCTTTTTAGTTAGTATTGTTTTACTTTATTTTTATGATGTTTGTTTTCACTGTATGTGTTTTACTAGCTAATTCATTAAAGACGTGTTCCTTTTAAATGCCTAAACTTCAGTTTATATACATTAATGAAAGGATTTAGATTCTTTCACGTTGATTTTAACATGACCGATAATATTTTCTCAGAACCAGAACGGTGAGGCCTACTAAGGACCTAGTTTTCTTTTTGTTTGTAATGAAACATTACTAGTCAATGTTATCCTTAATTAAAACGTGGTACAAGTATCATAGCAATTTACAATAACAAATTGGACCATTGGACCGAGCTAAAACGTGGATCCTTAATTAAAACGTGGTACAAGTATCAATTTACATCCCATCTCATGTACAAAGTACAAACAATGAATGAGAGTATGAGACATATAATTTACATCCTATCCCTTTACTTTTTTAAGTCATTTTCCTATTTAGTATATTTAAAAACACAATTGGTTGGGAGTGGTAGTTGTGTGAGATGGCAAATGCTCATTCATCCTCGAGCTTGGGTCATGAGTTCGAGTCCTACAAAAGTCATTTTCCCTTCCTACACTCTTTTTCAAAATAGCTAGTGTTTAATGGTAGAGAAGTGTAAAATGATTTTATTTAAAGATGAATAAAAACGAGCCCAATTTTAATCGTATTTTTTTATTTTTTCTTTTTTCTTTTTTCCTAAAACAGTTAAAAATTTTATTAAGTTTTTCTTATAGGTAAATGCCATAACCAACAAGTCGCAATACCAACACAAGGGATGTTAAATTTTGGGTTGGTAATCTGTGGCAAACATATCATTCTATCAATTGCTAATGGCTTTCAAGTTGTGGCTTATTGCAGGATTAATTACAGGGGTTTAACCTGGACAAAAGATTAAAGATTTAAAGTTCCAAGAATCTCATTTCTGCTGAAGTCTTTCTTCTTTTCTGCTGATGAGTCACTACTAGCCGTTAGAGGGGTCTTAGTGAAACTTAATCTCCTATTTAATAAGTCCCCTTATCTAGGGTTAGACACACTTGAGTGTGCAGTCTTTTGTATCACTCTCTTCTCTTCTTTCAGATCATTTCACTGATCTTGTCTTGTCTTTACATTTACATGATTATTGTCTCATTGACATTAATCTAACCTTGTAACATTTGGATACTATTGTAAACTTAATCTAAGCTGACTATTGCTGCTTAGATCTGAATAAAGATTATACTGTTCATCTTGGTTGCCTATACTTTCGAACATGGTATCAAAGCTTCAGGCTCATTGATTCTCTTCGGCAACTATTGGTGGTTTGGGGTTATTGCTATTGGCGTAATCACTGGTTATCTTCTACTTACAATTAGCCCTAGACTAAGTGAATCTAAGGTAATTGTGATTTGTTCTTCCGCTGCATATTTCTCTGTAAGTCTATATCTTGTCTCTTCTTCAAACATACAGTACTTAAGTCTTTGTGGGTGCAAACGGGTAGACTAACATCTTGATCTGCCACCTTTGAGTGGTACGAATACCTGCTCTGGTTTACCCTAGTCCACAGGCTTAGTGCTTGTTGTTTCTTAAATTCAAAGTCTTATTTATCTATCTATTTGGTCTTATTATTATCTCTGTCTGTTTTATTTGTCTGTCTTACTGTCTTTATTATGGTTGCTGGTGATACTGCTGGTGGTGGTGGTTCCACTGAGAAAAGCTTATCCTTTGGGGATGCTTTGTACTTACACCCTAATAACACTAATGGGACTCCCATTATTTCTATCAAACTCACAGGAACTGAAAATTATAAAATATGGAATATGGCCATGACCTTTGCCTTAAGGAACCATAATAAGTTAGGGTTTATTGATGGTACTTGCATAAGAAACGATTCAAACCCTAATCTTGCTAATCAATGGGACACTTGTAACTCTGTTGTGGTTACTTGGATTCTTAATTCTCTCAGCCCTGAATTATTTGCTGGGGCTATCTATGCCAAAACTGCTTATGAAATGTGGAATGATCTTAAAGATACTTATGATAAGGTTGATGGTTCAGCTATTTTTAATTTGCATAAAAATATAAACTCTCTTAGTCAAAGTGGGTCCTCTCTTGCTGATTACTACAACAATCTTAACTCTTTATGGAAACAATTTGATTGTATGATTAGCTTGCCTCCTTGCACTTGTGAGGCTGCAAAACATTTTGAAAAACATAATCAGCTAATCAAGTTAATGCAATTTCTTATGGGTCTTGATGACTCCTATGTTCCCATCAGAAGCAATATTTTAACCAGAGACCCTTTACCTAATGTCAAAACTGCTTTCTCTGTTGTCTCTGGAGAAGAGTCTCACAGAAATGTATCATCTGGGAATAGCTCTGCTAAACCCAATGCTACAGCTTTTGCTGCAAAAACTTCTGATGGTGGAAAATTTTTGGATAACAAAAGAAGTTTTAACAACAAAGTTTATGGTCTTAATACTGGTAACAGCTCTAATAGCAGAGGACCAAACATGAACCTCAAATGTACCAATTGCCAAAAACCTGGTCACACCATTGATAGATGTTATGATCTTGTTGGCTATCCTGCTGGATATGCTAAGAGAAATTTTAATGGTAAACCTTTCAGCAGTAACAATGTTTCTGCTGAAACCAATCTTGTCACTGATAATAGTGCCAGCAACTCTCCTGTCTCCTTGTCTAATGAACAGCTCTCAAGACTTATGAGTCTTCTCAATGACAACAATGTGTCATCTGCTAATGCCAACTTGGCAGGTAAAAATTTTTCAGGAACCTTCTTTAATGGCAGTGTCAAGTTTAATATAAACTTCAACAAGTTTTTTAACAACAACACTACGACATTATCTGGAAACATCAGTCTTGGTTGGATTGTTGATTCTGGTGCAAATCAGCACATGACTGTGACTGAAAATTTTTTAATCAATGTTGTTAACATTTCAAATCTTGGTTTAACTGTTGGACATCCCAACGGTACTCAGGCCTTAATTACAAAAATTGGTGATTTAAAGATCAATAATGATCTAACTCTTTTTGATGTACTTGTTGTTCCTGAGTACAATGTTAGTTTGCTGTCTGTTCATAAAATTGCTAGAGACAATAAGATGTTTGTCGGGTTTAATGAATCTAATTGCTATATACAGGATTTACATCAAAAAAGGATTGTGGGGATTGGTAAACAACACAATGGGTTATATATGTTTGATATTGATTCTTCATGTAAGATTATTTCTAATAACTGCATATCTGTTTGTCATGTTTCAAAAAATCTTTGGCATCAAAGACTTGGTCATCCCTCTGACCAAGTCCTACACATACTTAAACCCACTCTTAAATTTGATAGTACATCTGAAACTGATCATCTCTGTGATACTTGTAATAAAGCTAAACAAACCAGGGAACCATTCCCTCTAAGTGAACATAAATCAACTAAAATTGGTCAACTTGTCCATCTTGATGTATGGGGACCATATAAAGTCACTAGCAGAGATGGTTACAAATATTTTTTAACTGTTGTTGATGACTATTCCAGGGCAGTGTGGGTTTATATGCTTAAGGGGAAGAATGATGTTTATGTTTCCATTGTTAACTTTACTCACATGCTATCAAATCAATTTGAACACAATGTCAAGATCTTTAGAAGTGATAATGGGACAGAATTTGTCAATAATAAACTTCAACATTTTTTCCATGAAAAAGGAATTTTACATCAAACCTCTTGTGTTTATACACCACAACAAAATGGTATTGCAGAAAGGAAACATAGGCATCTCCTTAATGTAGCTAGATCCCTCATGTTTCAGGGGGAATTACCTCTAAATCTTTGGTCTGAATGTGTTCTAACTGCTGCCTATGTCATAAATAGGTTGCCCTCTTCAGTTCTGTCTGGCAAGTCCCCGTTCTTCCTTGTGTATGGGCATGACCCTTCACTCTCTCTCCTTAGAGTCTTTGGCTGCTTATGTTATGCCACCATTCTCAACATCTCTGATAAATTTGGTAGTAGGTCTGAAAAAAGTGTCTTTATTGGTTACTCAAATGAGAAGAAAGGCTATAAACTCTTGAGCCTTGACACAAAAAATATCTTTTACTCCAGAGATGTCAAATTTTATGAAACTGTTTTTCCCTTCAAAATGAAAAATTCTGTGTCAAAACCTTTTGTTGAAACCTTTGTACCAAAAGATTTAAATCACAAAAATTTCTTTGACTCACAAAAAAGTCCCAATGATGAAGGGAGAGTGACATCCTATGATGATGGCACAGTGGTAAGTCATCCTACTAGGATTGACGAACCAGTTGCAACATCTATAGATGATAATACACACCCTGAGGGCAACATATCACATGATTCACATTCTGCTGATGCAGTTTCTGATCCTGCTGATACAACACCTGATTCTGCTGAACAAGAAAGAGGCTTGCCAGCCATTACTGCTAGAAGGTCAACCAGAGTTTCCAAGGTGCCCAGTAATCTTAATGACTTTATTATAGAAGGAAAAGTCAAATATGGTGTTGAAAAGGTTGTTAATTACTCCAATCTTAACAAAGATAATTATTGCTTTGCATCTAGTCTTAATAAAAGTATTGAACCTACCTGTTATGAAGAAGCTATCCATGATAGTAATTGGGTTGATGCTATGAACTCTGAAATTGAGGCCTTAAATGAAAACCATGCTTGGGATATAACTGATTTACCTCCTAATAGAATTCCTATTGGCTACAAATGGATATTTAAATCAAATATAAAGCCAATGGTGAAGTTGATAGATACAAGGCTAGACTAGTTGTTAAAGGCTATAACCAAAGGGAAGGAATAGACTATGATGAAACCTTTTCTCCTGTTGTAAAAATGTCTACTGTCAGATGTCTTATTGCCTTAGCCGTAAAAAACAAATGGCCTCTTTTTCAACTTGATGTTAATAATGCTTTCTTGTATGGAGATCTTGATGAGGATATCTATATGACCATCCCCAAGGGGTTCTGTAATGAGAACAATAAGAATAAAGTCTGTAAACTTGTCAAATCCCTATATGGCTTAAAACAAGCTCCTAGGAAATGGAATGAAAAACTTGTCAGTGTTTTAAAAGAAAATAACTTTGTTCAATCTGTTAATGATCACTCTTTGTTCACCAAAACAGAGAATAACAAGTTTATTGCTCTGCTTGTTTATGTGGATGATATTGTCCTTACTGGAAATTGCACTGATGAGATAAACCGATTCAAAGAGTTCCTAAAAACAAAGTTTCATATTAAAGACTTGGGAAATCTAAAATACTTTCTTGGCATTGAGGTTCTAAAAACTGGGAATGACATTTGTCTCTCCCAAAGAAAATATTGTCTTGAACTCCTCAAAGAATTTGGTCTCCTTGGGTGCAAACCTGTGTCCACTCCTATGGAACCCAACTCAGTCCTTCCATACATTCCCACTTCTGATGACCCCTTGCTTGTCAACATCACTGGTTATCAGAAGTTACTTGGGAAACTTATCTATCTCACCCATACTAGACCTGACATCTCATACTCAGTTCATTGTCTGGCACAATATATGCATTCTCCTTTAAAGTCTCATCTGGAATGTGCCCTCAATGTTCTGAGATATCTAAAAGGAGCTCCAGGAAAAGGTCTAAGGTACAATTTCAGCAACTCTGAAAATCATCTTGAAGGATATAGTGATGCTGATTGGGCCAAATGCAAGAAAACCAGAAAATCTGTCACAGGTTATTGTGTTTTCTTTAATAATTGTTTAATCTCATGGAAAAGTAAAAAACAAAACACTCTTTCAAAATCTTCCACAGAAGCAGAATATAGATCTATGTCTACTGCTGCCTGTGAAATCATTTGGATTCAAAAAATCCTAAAAGACCTAAAAGTTGATATCAATCTTCCTGTTGATCTTTTTTGTGATAACAAATCTGCTTTACAACTTGCTGTCAACCCTGTTTTCCATGAAAGATCAAAACACTTTGAAATTGATGTTCACTTCATCAGGGAAAAAATTGCTAGAGGTGTTATAAATGCTAAAAAGATTGGCTCTTCAAACCAAACTGCAGACATACTCACAAAGAACCTCCCTGTCTATCAGCATAAATTTTTGTGTGAAAAATTGATATTGTTTGATATGTTTGCTCATCAGATCAAGGGGGAATGTTAAATTTTGGGTTGGTAATCTGTGGCAAACATATCATTCTATCAATTGCTAATGGCTTTCAAGTTGTGGCTTATTGCAGGATTAATTACAGGGGTTTAACCTGGACAAAAGATTAAAGATTTAAAGTTCCAAGAATCTCATTTCTGCTGAAGCCTTTCTTCGTTTCTGCTGATGAGTCACTACTAGTCGTTAGAGGGGTCTTAGTGAAACTTAATCTCCTATTTAATAAGTCCCCTTATCTAGGGTTAGACACACTTGAGTGTGCAGTCTTTTGTATCACTCTCTTCTCTTCTTTCAGATCATTTCACTGATCTTGTCTTGTCTTTACATTTACATGATTATTGTCTCATTGACATTAATCTAACCTTGTAACATTTGGATACTATTGTAAACTTAATCTAAGCTGATTATTGCTGCTTAGATCTGAATAAAGATTATATTGTTCATCTTGGTTGCCTATACTTTCGAACAAGGGAGTATATATCATGATCATTTTGACTTTCTCAAAATGTAAGCCAATTAGTGGTCCAAACACTAGCCAACCAAGTGATGGTCTTATAATATGAGTGATCAACATGGAGGGGTTCATATATCATTTCATCTTCTTTATTCGGCGCTCATAGTCTGCTAGATTAATCAAAACCATTAGCAGATATCGCGTTACAATGATTATGGACTTATGGTGGATCAGTGAACTTGCGCGATGTCCAGGTCATCAGTGACAAATTTACAAAGATTACATTTTCGGTTTGGTCCCATTTGTATTGTCTCTCATATAATTTTAAAGTATTTTAACAAACTCACCATCTAAAACTCGCTGAAAACAAGTACTAGTGACATAATATGTGAAGATTGGGTTTGACAGATTCATTCCAAACATTGTGATAATTTCAGTTTCTTTTCTTATAAATGAACATCAGACTTCGTATTAAAGCCACTGTTAACTATATACTATACGTTAACCATGAAGAAAGTAAGCATGGCCTGATCACTTGTTGCTATGTCAGTCAAGCTACAAAGTAGATGTTTTAGGTAATACTCTCGATCTTTGTGTGTACTAGAGGTTGCAGTATGGGCTGTTCGGATGTGTTTTGGTATTGGGAGACACGGGATGGGTTGATCCGAAACACTTTTTGTTCAAAATTAGTATTTTTACTGTATAAATGAACTGTTATAAGTTTAATCACAAGGAGTAAAATAGTTTCGTTATTTTGGGCAACTTTTGACCCGTTTGACCATTTTTCTATAGCTTTTATTTCAGTTTTAGCCTTTATAGATCAAAGCATATCTCAATTGTGTATCAGTTTTAAATTCAATGGGTCCAAGTTGCCAACTCTAGTATGTGCCAATTTTGGAAGCACTTATTTTTATTGACAATTTGTTTGATTCAGGTTGCTGGTACTTCTGGAAAAGCACTCCTTTAGGATGGCAGCGACGATGAAGGTGCTAGTACTGAAGCACAAGGACGTGCAATCGTTGAGGTACTTGGCAGGGATAAGCGTAATGAAGTGCTTGCCGCGCTCTACATGGTCCGGACTGATACCAGCCTCTCAGTTCGTCAGGTATGTTGATTTTAACGTTATTGGTTAAAGTGGAAAAGGGCAAGCAAGTTTGTTAACTAGTTAAAACTGGATGGGTTGAGTTGACTCTTCAAATTATCTTTCAAAGTGTTTAAACTCTTATAGCCAATATCTGTGTCAATTATCATGACAAAGATGTATCATTGATCTCTTTCTATTTAGCTTTATGAAATTTATTTTCAATGTTCTCCTAAGAAACAAAACCATTAACTGAATCGACCCATTCTAGTGAGTGGGTCAACTTTGCCACCTTTATATATGTCTAGTTATGGTATCTGATATGTAATTCAACCGTTTCTATTTGTAGGCTGCATTACATGTGTGGAAAACTATAGTTGTAAATACTCCTAAAACATTGAAGGAGGTAATGCCCGTTTTGGTGAACACCCACTTATCGCGTCTTTTGCATCACCATCCTCTGAAACGCGACAGGTCTGTTTCTTGGTTATCATCATTTCTAATCTCTTTCATATGTTATACAAATATTTTGGAAACTATATTTTTGCTTATTTTGTCAAGGCTGCGGGACAAGCATTGGGTGAGCTTGTTAGGAAGCTAGGGGAAAGAGTTCTTCCTTTTAGTCATTCATGTATTAGGCGGAAATATGAAATGTGATGTGTCCTTAGGCAACTTACCAAAATTTGTCAAATGTAAGTCTATATAAAGTAGTAATTTGTAATAATGTTAGGGTAGCATACTTTTAATAAAGATACTACTATGAATTACATGGTTTACATATGATCTAATTTTGTTGTGTCGTGGTCTATTTACTTTATTAAGTCATTTTCATGTTTAGTATATTTAAAAACACAATTGATTCAACTGGTGTGTTGGGGGAGATGGCAAAGGCTCATTCTTATTAGAGATTCGGTTACGAGTTCGAGTCCTACTAAAGTCATCTTCAAGAAACCACCATTTTCTCTAAAAGGACTAGTGTTTAATGGTAGTTGTTTCAGGATGAATTACAAAATATTCGTAGTTACAATTTACTTTATATTTGTAAAATGCAAGTCTATATAAAGTAGTGATTTATATTTTTATAATAAAGTCAGGAGTAAATTGCATTTTTGGTCCTTAAGGTACGGCCAAATTGCAGGTTTCGTCCCTAACGTTTCAAAAGTGCAACGGTAGTTCCCATTTTGAATGTTTTGTTGCATGTTTGGTCCCTAAATTGCATATTTAGTCCCTAAACCTTTGAAGTTTCCGTTGCATGTTTGGTCTCTATATTGCATATTAGGGACCAAACATGCAGCAAAACCTTCAAAATGGGGACTATAGCTGCACTTTTAAAACGTTAAGGACGAAACCTGCAATTTAGCCATACCTTAGGGACCAAAAATGCAATTTACTCAATTAGGGTAGCATACTTTTAATAAAGATACCACTCGAATTATGTGAACAACTTATACGATTTACATATGATCTAACTTAGTTGTGTCTTGATCCCTTTACTTTTTTAAGTCATTTTCATGTTTAGTATATTTAAAAACACAATTTATTAGGAGTGGTTTGTTGGGGGAGATGGCAAAGACTGATTCTTTCTAAAGCTTAGGTCACGAGTTCGAGTCTTACTAAAGTCATCTTCCTTAGAACCCCATTCGATACCGAACGTCATAGGATACGTTATTGCTCCATAACACGACGTTATGGCACTAGCCCGTACTATACTGCGAGTTATAAGTCTTGGCGCCAAATTCACCAGGCAAGTTATACGGCTTTTTACTCTCTCTTTTTGTGTTGTATTTGTGTTTTATTTTAAAAACTGTCAGCCCGAGGTACCTATAACTTAAGTGGTGGAGAGAGGGTGTTTTTGAGTTAAGTTGTCTAACTAGCTTATAAGGCCTTCTCCAATGGGCCACCTGACGTCATTTAATAGCAATCTATTAAACGGTCAATCCACTGATGTCATGGAGCACCTTACGATGTTGGTGATGACGTGGCAGTTCACGAAACGACGTCGTTGAGGAAGATGATGATGAGGAGGAGGATAGTAATGGTGAGGATGCGCAGGTGGTGCCGTGGTCGTCGGATGACGTGGCGCCGCCGTGTGCTAGTGGTGGTTGTGAGAGTAATGGGGATAGTGTGGATTTTAGATCTGGTGTAAAACGGTGTCGTTTTTGTCACAACTCGTATTTTCAGGTCATATTTCAAAACATTATTCATGCTTCATCATTTATCGTTTATCGTGAACTAGGTTTACGAGCATCAAATTCACGTAACCGTAATGGTTTAACAGTGAATTCATGATCATATCATCGAGGACATTTCATATAGACTAAGTTTAGTCTACATTTCATTAACATCATTGTCATCATTTCATATCAATATTATTCATGGTTTTGCATTTTACCTTAAACGCGTAATTTTCATATTAAATAAACGCTATCGCGTAATTAATTATTTTGAACAATTGATCCATTACTTCCAAAAAGTATCCCGATATATTTTTATATTCATATCAAGTTTATAAAAATGATATTATGAGTTTACCCAGTGTTTTAAATTTATTTTGTATATAAATTGTTAAATTTATATAATTAAGACGATTTCCTTAAATTCAACCCGATAAATATTTATTCACTCAAATCTTTCAAGAAATGTATTTTTATAAATTTTATGCCTCAATATATTTTATTTTGACCCGTTAAAATTTATTTCTAGCTAACGCTACCCTAAATGCTCAAATGTGTACACAAGTTACTACTTATTTTCAAATAACTTACATCTACTTATACTTTTATATTTAAAAAGAAAAAAAAATATGTATTAATAGATACATACCCCCTTGTGTCGACAAGGGGGGTGATTCACCTAAGATATGCAAGATCTTTCACTTATATGTTTTTACACTCAATCTCTTACACATACATCAAATAATTTCAAAGTGTTAAAGTCAAGCATTTCTTTCTCTCTTCATCTCCAAATTCGGCAGCCATAAGACCAAAGGAGGATCACATATAATTTTTCAAGACAAGTTTTAATACACACTAGTATCACTTGTTGTATAGGTTTTGCAATAAAAACCTCAAGTGATTAGGAAAAACCCTTTGTCCTTAAACCTCATCATATTTCTTGTAAGCATTCATATTCATATTTTTATTTCACATTCATTTTTATGGTCATATCATTTTATTTGAGAAACATGCAAGTTATGTGATGTTTATACCACTTTTTAAGGTTTTTAAGGTTTTTAAGTGTTAAATATACATAATCCATCCTATAATTACTCCTTGTTATATATTAGTTTTGGTGATGTCTAGGAACCCATGACACCCTAAGAAGGTGTATGGTAGGATTTGGATAGCTTCGAAGTTGTTTTTGATTGGTTAGAATAGGTTTTGCGCGAGAAAAACTCATTTCGACAACTTTATATAGTGGTCTGATCTTATTTGTGAAATCTGGAAAATCCGACAGTTTGTAAAATATTTTGGGCTAGATATTCAGAAAATATACTTTAAAACGAAAACGTGGCCGCTTGAACGGGTTAAAACGGAGCTATAACGAAGAAGTTATGCTATTTTCAAATTTAACGACGAAACTATTTTCCGGAAAAACTGACCTGCTGTTACTAATCGTTGAACTGATAAAATTTTATTACAAACTGACCCTTGAAAGTATTTTTACATGAAACTAGACTCAATTATCTTCGAAATGACGGGTGGCTCGACCCGTGATGACTTACGGTTAAAAAGATATGATTTTCTCAAGTTTGTTCTCCAAATTTGTTCTCCAAAAATTTGTTCTCCAAATCTCTTTTCAAGTTTGTTCTCCAAACGGGTCAAGAAATGACCATGTTGAGGGTCGTTTTTAACATTGATGGGATACTCTTTATAAAAAGATGTCTTCTAATAAAAGTAAGTTCGCCAAGCATATTTTCCAAAATGTCCAACCGTTCATCAAGCGGAGTTGTAACGAATGAAATATAGTCACTTAAACTTTGCCGAAAACCACCCTTAAACAACATTTTGGACAAAAGTACCATACTTAACCTATATTTTTCTTTGTGATCGAGACCTCTAGGATGGAAACTTAAACACTAAAACTTTGAGATAATGATACAAGCTTCCCAAAACCGTTGAGTTCGTTTCCTAACGCTCGACGTGCACCATTTTTACGACTAGCTTTTCGAGGCCGTTTTAGTCACTTTCATGAAATTTTTAATGACATTATTTTACGACGAAAAGTTATAATTTCACAATAAATCACTAAACGAGTATCATGGGAGGTTGTTTCAACGTAAATACTTGTAAAGGATTTTATAAAATGATGATATGTTGTAAACATATATTTCGACGATAAACATTATCTTCAAAAATTCATAAGTGGTATAGATATCATACGAATTGCATGCATAACATTACATCATAACTTATTATGTATCATATCATTCATAATAGGTCAAGTTTAGTGATTCACGCTACATTTCGGTGTACTCACTTTTGCCATCGCATCATTGTACCAAGTGAGTTTCATAGCCCCATTTTCAATTGTTTTATACTATTTTTGGGGGAGATACATGCTCAATTACCTATTTTTACTTTCAAAAGTACTCAAAACCTTTACATATTACTGTGAGTTCCATAGCCCCATTTTAAATTGTTTTAATGCTTTTATTAAACTCTTTGGGGGAGATACATGCTCACAACTTTTATGGCAAACATGATTATTTGCAAACTATATGTTTATCTGAACTGAATGTTAGTCATACGAAGTAACAGTATCGCCATACTTAGAATTTCTATATCATGAATCATTGAGCTAACTGACTTGGTATGATCACGATCTAACGGACTTGGATAATGTTGAACTAACGGACTTGGTATAGTCATGAACTAACGGACTTGGTATAGTCATGAACTAACGGACTTGGTATAGTCATGTACTAACGGACTTGGTACAATCATGGTTTAATGGTCTTGGTATAACATTGAACTAATGGTCTTGGAACAATTTGAAACCGTACGAATTATGTGTTATATTAAGTAACTATGGATACATTAAGTTATGCACTATTTTATGAATTCATTTGACATCATGTGATTGAACATAGACTATACACATTTTGGCAATGGGTTGTGGACACACAGGTTGCAAGTTTTGTATGGGCGGAACTTGGAACTGAGTGGATTTACAATGCCTTTGCTGCATAAACGATTTTGAAAGGCTTTACATTTCAACACAAACTCTATGAACTCACTCAACCTTTGTGTTGACACTTTTAGCATGTTTTATCTCAGGTATCTAAGGCATTCACTTTATGGCATGCATGTGGACATATCATTGAGTCGCGGTGACGACGCGTTTCACTTCGGTTTTACATACTTTAAAACATCGTTTGGATTGTAACAAATTTATTTCCGCACAAGATGACTTTCATTTGGGACCTATACTTTGTAAACTCTGATTGTTTTATTAAATCAAACGATGTTCTTTTCAAACGACACTTTAGGTCGTTCAATATAACTGTGATTGTGATGCTATGACAGTCAATCCCCAGGAATTCCATTCCGCTGCAAAACAGGTAATTTGGGGGTGTGACAGATTGGCATCAGAGCTTCAGTTATAGAGAACTAGGTTGCATCATTGACCCTAGACTATAACTACATCATCATAGCATCTCATCATTTCATCATAAGTTCATGTTCACTTTACATGCGGTTTATACGTACATTTTTCGAGTTATTTACTTTCATTTCAAATCGATTATCACATAGATGCCCTCAGATACCCATTCCATTATCCTTCCTTTAGACTCCAATGTGGAGAATGCCTTGTCATTTCTTATCACAATTTTTACATCAGTTGATTCATCACCGATAACATTGAATGCCGAGATAAACCTTTAAGTAGGGCGAAGTCACTCTCACTCCTTTGTTTCATCACTAACATGTCGAGTTACACGTTATTCACACACTAAGTCACTAAACCATCATACAATTGAAGCACTTACGACACCTCATAACCCATCTTTTGGGAACCCGTCGATTATTTTGAAAAGTAACCTCAAACTTATCACCTCACATCACATTTCTTTAGAGCGCTTATTCTTAACATAGGGCTTTGCTACGTCTCACGTTTCCTCTTATTTTGAAGAGTTATGGCACCGAAGAAAGCTGCACCAGAAATGACACCAGCTGCTATCCAAAGGTATATAGTGTAACACCCCCAAAATACCGCAGCGGAAGACTGTGTCACTGGGGTGCTACTTCATAATATAAAGTACAAGTTATAGAAAACGACCTCTAAATGAGACGTTTTGAAAAGTTACCATTCGATTAATGAAATCAGAGTTACAAACAATGAGGTCCCAAAGTATAATACAAAAATGTTTACAAAATGTTTCGAATGGTAAATACGAATGTATAAAGTCTTCAAAACATGTCGTGCGACTCTAAGTTCCATGCAACAGCTATCGTCTTATTGACCTGAGATAAACATGCTAAAGTGTCAACACAATGGTTGGTGAGTTCATAGAGTTTGTTTTGAATAAGTTGAAAAGCATTGAAAAAATGTTTACACAGCAAAGGCATTGTAAATCCACTCAGTTCCAAGTTCCGCCATAAAGAACTTGCAACCTGTGTGTTCACAACCCACTGCCAAAATATAGTTTGCACAATACACCGGATTATATTCACACATGGTCAAGAATCCATACACATGGGCGGGGGCACCTTCCCAAATAGTACTATATTAATCCCATGGTCATGAATCGGGTACCATGGGCGGGGGCATGTACCCGACTTATAGTACTATCAATACCTCTCCGACAGCATAGAGTATTGTCGTACGTTTGTAAATACAATTCATGTATTTAGGCAAGTATTTCCAAGCATGTAAAACGAAATCAAGTGTAACGTAATCAAGTATAATGCAACCAAGTATAATGTAATCAAGTATAATGCAATCACGTATAATACAATCAAGTATAATGTTTTGAGTATTTGTAAAAGTAAAAGAAATAGTTGAGCATGTATCTCCCCCAGAGAGTTTGTAAAACAAGTATTAAAAGAGTAGGGGCTATGACTCACGGTAATCCTTAAAAGTTTAGAGTACTTGTGAAAGTAAATGAAAATAGTTTGAGCATGTATCTCCCCCAAAAGTAATTGAAAATGTATAAAAGTAGGGGCTATGAAACTCACGGTAATCCTTAAAAGTTTAGAGTACTTGTGAAAGTAAATGAAAATAGTTTGAGCATGTATCTCCCCCAAAATTAATTGAAAATGTATAAAAGTAGGGGCTATGAAACTCACGATAATTAGTAAAAGTTTAGAGTACTTGTGAAAGTAAAAGCAAGTATTTGAGCATGTATCTCCCCCAAAGCGTTTGTAAAACAATTAAACGAGTAAAAGTGGGGCTACGAACTCACCTGATAATAACTGATGAATGATACTAGAAAATTGGGCAGCGCTTCCGTATCTAAATTCAAAAATCCATTTCCTAAACTATAAAAACCTCTAAATCACCTCATATCTACCCCATAACTATCCCGATAGCTTCAAAAACAAAAACCCATCTTTAATATTGCCCGATCTATTCTTGCAAAAGTTTTGAGAATTTCCTGGGACCCACAGCTCCAACCCACTATTGTGTAGCTCTTAATCCAACCGCGGAAATACAAAATAAACTTAATTTTTACGTAGAGAATACTAATGCCTTCAACTTATGTGTATAACTCGGAGCCTGAAAATCAAGTATGGAGTGTGTATGGAGGGTGGCGACATCAAAGAGGAGGGGGAAATGTGTGTGTTTTTCTGTGAAATAAAATGAACTAGTTTTCTTTCTATTTATAGGGAAAATATCTGAAAATATCTAGATATTTTGATGAATAGTGTTTAGATATTTTGATGAATAGTGTTTAGATATTTTGATTAATAGTGTTTAGATATTTTTGAAAATATCTAGATATTTATAAATAGTAACTAGATATTTATATATTAGGAGTACAGAGTACATTGTTTATGCATGAAAATCGTGTTAAAGTATTTACTTGTTTAATTTATGCGAAATTAGTAAATAATAAAAATTACGGTGAATAGTAACTCGTGAATAGTAATTTTTCGGGAAAAAGTTTGAGTTTAAATAATGACCCAAAATGTGATGAATAGTAAAAATGAATAGTAACATTGAATAGTAAAAATGAATAGTGACTTGAAAATACGAATTGTTACAGTCTCTACCCCTTAAGGGAACTTCGTCCCGAAGTTCTGTTGATGTTAACTACTTATAGCGTGTCTAAGAAAAGTGTGGTATCTAAAACAGTGGGGTTCTCTCTTATTTAACAGGAATAGTGTATGGGTTACGTTGTAATACACCCATAATGTGGTTAGGGAATCATATCGGATGAAAATAAGCACATTTATTTATAATTCATTACTTACATAAAGAAGCGTCCAAATTTATGTAAGTAATGGATTATGAACTTATGGTTCGGTGGTTTATAATTTCTTTATTTGAATAAAGAAGCTTCCCAATCCATTCAAATAAGGAGATTATAAATCATCTTACTTAAGATTTTCCGACACAAAACTCACTTTCTGAGACAGATAATAAGATAACCAAGTCATCAAATGTCTAAAGCTAAGTAATAATATTATTTAACTCAAATCTCATGTCTCATCAAACAAGAACTGTCACAAGATAAAGTTAAATAATTAGTTATTACTGAGCTCCATATTTTTAATGACTCGATTAAATTATGTGGTTTCCTTATTATTACTAAAGTCATATCATCCAACAACGTGGATCTAAACAAACAACTAACAAGAAGCATATGCGCACGAAGTGTGTGTAAGGCAATTACAGTCGAGAGTCTTAACGTATAAAGCAGTTATAGTCTAGGCTCTTAAATGCAACCTAGTTCTCTATAACCAATGCTCTGATACCAATCTGTAACACCCCCAAAATACCGCAGCGGAAGACTGTGTCACTGGGGTGCTACTTCATAATATAAAGTACAAGTTATAGAAAACGACCTCTAAATAAGACGTTTTGAAAAGTTACCATTCGATTAATGAAATCAGAGTTACAAACAATGAGGTCCCAAAGTATAATACAAAAATGTTTACAAAATGTTTCGAATGGTAAATACGAATGTATAAAGTCTTCAAAACATGTCGTGCGACTCTAAGTTCCATGCAACAGCTATCGTCTTATTGACCTGAGATAAACATGCTAAAGTGTCAACACAATGGTTGGTGAGTTCATAGAGTTTGTTTTGAATAAGTTGAAAAGCATTGAAAAAATGTTTACACAGCAAAGGCATTGTAAATCCACTCAGTTCCAAGTTCCGCCATAAAGAACTTGCAACCTGTGTGTTCACAACCCACTGCCAAAATATAGTTTGCACAATACACCGGATTATATTCACCCATGGTCAAGAATCCGTACACATGGGCGGGGGCACCTTCCCAAATAGTACTATATTAATCCCATGGTCATGAATCGGGTACCATGGGCGGGGGCATGTACCCGACTTATAGTACTATCAATACCTCTCCGACAGCATAGAGTATTGTCGCACGTTTGTAAATACAATTCATGTATTTAGGCAAGTATTTCCAAGCATGTAAAACGAAATCAAGTGTAACGTAATCAAGTATAATGCAACCAAGTATAATGTAATCAAGTATAATGCAATCACGTATAATACAATCAAGTATAATGTTTTGAGTATTTGTAAAAGTAAAAGAAATAGTTGAGCATGTATCTCCCCCAGAGAGTTTGTAAAACAAGTATTAAAAGAGTAGGGGCTATGACTCACGGTAATCCTTAAAAGTTTAGAGTACTTGTGAAAGTAAATGAAAATAGTTTGAGCATGTATCTCCCCCAAAAGTAATTGAAAATGTATAAAAGTATGGGCTATGAAACTCACGGTAATCCTTAAAAGTTTAGAGTACTTGTGAAAGTAAATGAAAATAGTTTGAGCATGTATCTCCCCCAAAAGTAATTGAAAATGTATAAAAGTAGGGGCTATGAAACTCACGATAATTAGTAAAAGTTTAGAGTACTTGTGAAAGTAAAAGCAAGTATTTGAGCATGTATCTCCCCCAAAGAGTTTGTAAAACAATTAAACGAGTAAAAGTGGGGCTACGAACTCACCTGATAATAACTGATGAATGATACTAGAAAATTGGGCAGCGCTTCCGCATCTAAATTCAAAAATCCATTTCCTAAACTATAAAAACCTCTAAATCACCTCATATCTACCCCATAACTATCCCGATAGCTTCAAAAACAAAAACCCATCTTTAATATTGCCCGATCTATTCTTGCAAAAGTTTTGAGAATTTCCTGGGACCCACAGCTCCAACCCACCATTGTGTAGCTCTTAATCCAACCGCGGAAATACAAAATAAACTTAATTTTTACGTAGAGAATACTAATGCCTTCAACTTATGTGTATAACTCGGAGCCTGAAAATCAAGTATGGAGTGTGTATGGAGGGTGGCGACATCAAAGAGGAGGGGGAAATGTGTGTGTTTTTCTGTGAAATAAAATGAACTAGTTTTCTTTCTATTTATAGGGAAAATATCTGAAAATATCTAGATATTTTGATGAATAGTGTTTAGATATTTTGATGAATAGTGTTTAGATATTTTGATGAATAGTGTTTAGATATTTTTGAAAATATCTAGATATTTATAAATAGTAACTAGATATTTATATATTAGGAGTACAGAGTACATTGTTTATGCATGAAAATCGTGTTAAAGTATTTACTTGTTTAATTTATGCGAAATTAGTAAATAATAAAAATTACGGTGAATAGTAACTCGTGAATAGTAATTTATGAATAGTAATTTTTCGGGAAAAAGTTTGAGTTTAAATAATGACCCAAAATGTGATGAATAGTAAAAATGAATAGTACAGTGAATAGTAAAAATAAATAGTGACCCGAAAATACGAATTGTTACATATAGAGGATAGTATAGCCGAGGCACTAAGGAAAGAACGAGAAATGGTAACTGCTGCTGCCGAGGTCGCGGCTGCCGCCGAAGCTGCTAGATTTGCTGCTGCTACAGGAGCTGCAGGAGGATCTGGAGTTCGAAATTGTACATACAAGGACTTTAAGAACTGTGATCCTACAAAGTTCAAAGGCACAGAAGGAGCAACTGCCATGGTTAGATGGTTCGAGAAAATGGAATCCGTGTTTCTGTTATGTAATTGCCCGGAGGATAGCAAGGTTAAGTTTGCTACGAGTACACTACTGGATGGGGCAATGTCGTGGTGGAATTCATATGCTCAGCCGATGGGAATGGAAAATGCGTACAGGATCACATGAGAGCAATTCAAGAGTTGGTAACAAGGAAGTATTGTCCACGTACGGAGGTGAAAAAGTTAGAGACCGAATTCTATGAACTGGTAACTATTGGGTATGACATTGATACTTACATTCGAAGGTTTCAAGAATTGGCCGTGTTATGCCCATCTATGGTTTCGGATAATGAGAAGCTACTGGAGGCTTTCATCGGAGGACTTCCCGAGATTATTCAAGGTGATGTGATTTCCTCTGATCCGCAAACAATTGAAGAATCTGTTCGAGTATCCCAAAAGCTCATGGCACAAATAGTTAAGAGAGGAAACATTTCCCACATCAACCGTAACAACAATACCAACAACCGCACCAACTACAACAATAACCGAAACAACAACAACAACAACAATAACGATAACCAAATCAACAACAATAAAAGAAAATGGGAAAATGACCAGAGAGGTTATAATAACAACAACCAAAACCGTAACATTAACCATCATCAACAACAGAATAGAGGGCAAGAAGCTGCAATGGTTTATGTTGCTGCACCAATAGAAGGCAGAGGTTATGCTGGAACACACCCAATATGTAATTGATGTAAGTTTCATCACTCGGGTCCTTGCCCTGCCAAGTGCCACAAGTGCCAAAAATTGGGACATCTAGCCAGGGATTGTAGAGGTAAATCCATAGTCACATGCTTCGGATGTGGAGAGCAAGGACACTATCGGAACCAATGTCCCCAAAACCAAGGTCAACAAGTCGAAGGTGCTCATGGGAAGGCATACATGTTAGAAGGAGGAAAAGCTCGTCATGGTCTCAATAACGCGGAAGACTGAAGAAGTTCGGAAACTAACAGTCTTAATTTTCCTTATGTACTATGTCGTACTAAGTTTATGTCTTCCATCGTATTCGGATCTTATGACTTAAGATGTACTACTTTTGATGAACCACTCGTTGTAAAATATTTTCATTAAGCGTACTTTCTTTTCCTTCTGATTCGTTATCACTTACAAGGTTTAGATCTCTGTAAACATCGAGAGTTATAACAACTAAACCGAACGTCACATTATCGTTCCTTAATTATACATAGCCTAGCTAACTATGTCTAATTCTGGAGGGATATCGTTCCTTAATTATACATAGCCTAGCTAACTATGTCTAATTCTGGAGGGATCATGTTATGTTGGGAGCAGTTATTTATAAATCTTAGTGCAAGCAAAATTATCACATATTCCAAAGTCAAAGTGTTACTCGTGGGAGATTCATCCAATATTTTCTTTACTATGATGTTTTATACACTCTCAATCATCAATAACCATAACGACACCTCTTCATATCTTCTTTCCTCGTTATTCATCACAAACTCAAAAATTTGATAGACTAACACGAACTGAATTCAGGGACTGAATTCCTTTTTGGTTGGGCGAATGTGACAACTCGTATTTTCAGGTCATATTTCAAAACATTATTCATGCTTCATCATTTATCGTTTATCGTGAACTAGGTTTACGAGCATCAAATTCACGTAACCGTAATGGTTTAACAGTGAATTCATGATCATATCATCGAGGACATTTCATATAGACTAAGTTTAGTCTACATTTCATTAACATCATTGTCATCATTTCATATCAATATTATTCATGGTTTTGCATTTTACCTTAAACGCGTAATTTTCATATTAAATAAATGCTATCGCGTAATTAATTATTTTGAATAATTGATCCATTACTTCCAAAAAGTATCCCGATATATTTTTATATTCATATCAAGTTTATAAAAATAATATTATGAGTTTACCCAGTGTTTTAAATTTATTTTGTATATAAATTGTTAAATTTATATAATTAAGACGATTTCCTTAAATTCAACCCGATAAATATTTATTCACTCAAATCTTTCAAGAAATGTATTTTTATAAATTTTATGACCTCAATATATTTTATTTTGACCCGTTAAAATTTATTTCTAGCTAACGCTACCCTAAATGCTCAAATGTGTACACAAGTTACTACTTATTTTCAAATAACTTACATCTACTTATACTTTTATATTTAAAAAGAAAAAAAAATATGTATTAATAGATACATACCCCCTTGTGTCGACAAGGGGGGTGATTCACCTAAGATATGCAAGATCTTTCACTTATATGTTTTTACACTCAATCTCTTACACATACATCAAATAATTTCAAAGTGTTAAAGTCAAGCATTTCTTTCTCTCTTCATCTCCAAATTCGGCAGCCATAAGACCAAAGGAGGATCACAAATAATATTTCAAGACAAGTTTTAATACACACTAGTATCACTTGTTGTATAGGTTTTGCAATAAAAACCTCAAGTGATTAGGAAAAACCCTTTGTCCTTAAACCTCATCATATTTCTTGTAAGCATTCATATTCATATTTTTACTTCACATTCATTTTTATGGTCATATCATTTTATTTGAGAAACATGCAAGTTATGTGATGTTTATACCACTTTTTAAGGTTTTTAAGGTTTTTAAGTGTTAAATATATATAATCCATCCTATAATTACTCCTTGTTATATATTAGTTTTGGTGATGTCTAGGAACCCATGACACCCTAAGAAGGTGTATGGTAGGATTTGGATAGCTTCGGAGTTGTTTTGGATTGGTTAGAATAGGTTTTGCGCGAGAAAAACTCATTTCGACAACTTTATATAGTGGTCTGATCTTATTTGTGAAATCTGGAAAATCCGACAGTTTGTAAAATATTTTGGGCTAGATATTTAGAAAATATACTTTAAAACGAAAACGTGGCCTCTTGAACGGGTTAAAACGGAGCTATAACGAAGAAGTTATGCTATTTTCAAATTTAACGACGAAACTATTTTCCGGAAAAACTGACCTGCTGTTACTAATCATTGAACTGATAAAATTTTATTACAAACTGACCCTTGAAAGTATTTTTACATGAAACTAGACTCAATTATCTTCGAAATGACGGGTGGCTCGACCCGTGATGACTTACGGTTAAAAAGATATGATTTTCTCAAGTTTGTTCTCCAAAAATTTGTTCTCCAAATCTCTTTTCAAGTTTGTTCTCCAAACGGGTCAAGAAATGACCATGTTGAGGGTCGTTTTTAACATTGATGGGATACTCTTTATAAAAAGATGTCTTCTAATAAAAGTAAGTTCGCCAAGCATATTTTCCAAAATGTCCAACCGTTCATCAAGCGGAGTTGTAACGAATGAAATATAGTCACTTAAACTTTGCCGAAAACCACCCTTAAACAACATTTTGGACAAAAGTACCATACTTAACCTATATTTTTCTTTGTGATCGAGACCTCTAGGATGGAAACTTAAACACTAAAACTTTGAGATAATGATACAAGCTTCCCAAAACCGTTGAGGTCGTTTCCTAACGCTCGACGTGCACCATTTTTACGACTAGCTTTTCGAGGCCGTTTTAGTCACTTTCATGAAATTTTTAATGACATTATTTTACGACGAAAAGTTATAATTTTACAATAAATCACTAAACGAGTATCGTGGGAGGTTGTTTCAACGTAAATACTTGTAAAGGATTTTATAAAATGACGATATGTTGTAAACATATATTTCGACGATAAACATTATCTTCAAAAATTCATAAGTGGTATAGATATCATATGAATTGCATGCATAACATTACATCATAACTTATTATGTATCATATCATTCATAATAGGTCAAGTTTAGTGATTCACGCTACATTTCGGTGTACTCACTTTTGCCATCGCATCATTGTACCAAGTGAGTTTCATAGCCCCATTTTCAATTGTTTTATACTATTTTTGGGGGAGATACATGCTCAATTACCTATTTTTACTTTCAAAAGTACTCAAAACCTTTACATATTACTGTGAGTTCCATAGCCCCATTTTAAATTGTTTTAATGCTTTTATTAAACTCTTTGGGGGAGATACATGCTCACAACTTTTATGGCAAACATGATTATTTGCAAACTATATGTTTATCTGAACTGAATGTTAGTCATACGAAGTAACAGTATCGCCATACTTAGAATTTCTATATCATGAATCATTGAGCTAACTGACTTGGTATGATCACGATCTAACGGACTTGGATAATGTTGAACTAACGGACTTGGTATAGTCATGAACTAACGGACTTGGTATAGTCATGAACTAACGGACTTGGTATAGTCATGTACTAACGGACTTGGTACAATCATGGTTTAATGGTCTTGGTATAACATTGAACTAATGGTCTTGGAACAATTTGAAACCGTACGAATTATGTGTTATATTAAGTAACTATGGATACATTAAGTTATGCACTATTTTATGAATTCATTTGACATCATGTGATTGAACATAAACTATACACATTTTGGCAATGGGTTGTGGACACACAGGTTGCAAGTTTTGTATGGGCGGAACTTGGAACTGAGTGGATTTACAATGCCTTTGCTGCATAAACGATTTTGAAAGGCTTTACATTTCAACACAAACTCTATGAACTCACTCAACCTTTGTGTTGACACTTTTAGCATGTTTTATCTCAGGTATCTAAGGCATTCACTTCATGGCATGCATGTGGACATATCATTGAGTCGCGGTGACGACGCGTTTCACTTGGGTTTTACATACTTTAAAACATCGTTTGGATTGTAACAAATTTATTTCCGCACAAGATGACTTTCATTTGGGACCTATACTTTGTAAACTCTGATTGTTTTATTAAATCAAACGATGTTCTTTTCAAATGACACTTTAGGTCGTTCAATATAACTGTGATTGTGATGCTATGACAGTCAATCCCCAGGAATTCCATTCCGCTGCAAAACAGGTAATTTGGGGGTGTGACAGTTTTGTTGATTAATGTGATCGGATTGATTCTGAGGTTCGTTTTTTTTTTTCGTGTTGTTAAAAAGCTGTTATAATAGTATAGGGTTTTATAATATATTAGGATAATTGATATATTTGATAACATTAGATTAGTATAGAGTTGCGAGAAGTGAATCATTCAGAGCGATAAATGATTCAACACTAAATCATTCACACCCTCCGGCAAACCCCGTCCCGCAAAACAATCAAATCGGAAACTACGTCGAACACCGTTGGAATTCACTCGCAAGATTCTTTATCAGATGCTTTACATGCGGAATTTAGACACAAACGGGAAGCCGCCTAATCGGCGTACGAGGTGAAGAAAAAGAAATACCGGGTAATAATGCAGTGTAAAGAATTAGAGTTTTTACGCTTAAGACTGATGGATTGCCTAAACACCAAACATTCACAATCAACATGAAAAAAGAACAAATAATGAACAAATATCGACAACAAAATTAGTTAGGGGTGTTTACTTTCTTTTTAATTGGGAAGAAATGTTGGCCCAAAGCCTTAGTCCCTCTTAATTGAGAGAGACATTAAAGCTTCCTTCTCCCCTATAAGAGGCTAAATAAGAGCCTTATATATAATCACTTAATTTAGTAACCAGTGACAAAGCCAGGATTTTTCAGCCGGGTAGGCCAAAACAAAAAATTGGGAAAAGGATACCGACAAAAAAGCAATACAAATTTAAAAAGTCTTACAATAAGAGTTTTTCATTTAAAGCGTGCAAGACGCTTTTTAACATCATTAAAATCATCTAGAACACTATGTAAACTTAAAGTATCTGCAATATCCTTTTCAATATAAAGTACTAAATTATCTGAAAGAAACTCATCACCCATTTTATTACGTAATTTGTTCTTCACAATTTTCATGGCGGAAAACGCACGTTCAACACTTGCAGTAGACACCGGAAGAGTCAGCACCAGTCGTATCAACCTGTCAACTAGATAATAGTGACTTGCCTTTCCTGTGTATGCTAAGCCTTGACATAAATCAGCTATAGAAGATGACTTTCCCAACTTTGGATGATCTTTCACATCAAGTTCAAAGTGTTTCAACTGGAATTCCAAGGTATCGAGTTCTTGGTCTGTGAAATCAAGATAATAGTATTTCTTTGCAAGCTTTAGAATCGAATCTGAATTGAAAGATATATATCCGTCTCTAGGATCGATGAGGTCCAGATTTCAAGTAAGCTCGTCGAATCTCGTCTCTCTTATTAACCGGATAATTCCATATTGGTTGACGTAGTCCAGGGTCACGTTGAATAGACGAAAATGTAGCATTCTCGACTACTGAAATCGGTGGAGGATTATCGTCCCTTGGTGGTTCTTTGTTCTCTTCTTCTAATGTCGTATCCTCTTCAATTCTTGGCGAAACAGTTAGTGAAAAAAATGAATCGACCATTTTCTGTTTTTTTGTCATCGATGTATATCTAGTAAATTCACACAACAAATCACAACTATTAACATAATGTTTTTGAATAACAAATTGAGAAATTGTAAATTGTCAATCATATTTTCGTTGAAGATTATTGTAGCAATATATAGTACTCCTGTATCCTACTCAAGTTCTAAATATTTACCCACTAAAATGCTAAATCCCAACGTGTTATACATATTTAGGAAAAGTAAAATACTAATACATTATAATTTATGAAGAATTGAAGAAAGGTCAAAGAATTAGTGAGTTACATACCTGATTATTCAAAACCAAATAGAGGATATGGAATAAAAGTCTTGATTCTTTAATGATAGATGTAGAATTGTGGTTTAATAATAATTATTGAGTAAGAATCATAAGTGGTTTTGTCCATCGAACTTCCCCTGTAACCTGTTCTCCAATTGGTTTATTCCCTTTCCAATAATTCAATGTGTGAATGTGATTATTGTATGTGAGTAACAATTTTTTAATGTATTTAGTGGGCTGTATTTTTTATTTTGGGTGGGCCAGTTGAAATTTTGTGTGAAAAATACATAGCAACATATCTATACTAATAGTATTTTTTTAAAAAAGCAAATTACAAAAACAAACCGTATATATAGTGATTATACGAGAATGAACCTTTTTTCTATAGTTTACCGATATGACCATTTTACGTCACTATCATACATAGTCACAATCATACCGTCACAATCATACCTTTTTCCCCACAAGATACCTTTTTCCATTGTGTTCTTTATGTTCTATAAATCAAAAGGTTCTTTAGAATAGCCGTATCATGTGTAAATCAAACAAATCTTTTACATGACAACGTATCATGTGTAAATCAAACAAACCTTTTACATGACAAGATCATCAAACAAACCTTTTACATGACAACTGGATCATTATGTTCTATAAATCAAACATCATGTGTAAATCAAACAAAATTATGTTCTATAAATCAAACATATGTTCTATAAACAAAACAACTTCTATAACCCCGCCTAGCCCAAGCCACGCACAGGCCTCGCCCAGGCCATGCCCAGGGCACGCCTAGGCCACGCCCAGGCCACGCCCAAGCCACGCACAATCCTTCTTAGCCGGCTAGCCCTAAATTAAACGCAATTAACTCTCGGATACTTTACACCTTCCACAATTAAATGCCAAAAACTACCCAAGTCAACTCATTCAATTCCCTATCTTCCTCCATCCTCCATTAAATCAGATACTTTACACCCAACTCAATCTTCATTTAACGTGAGACTTGGTATTTTCTTCGTATCTTTAACGCACGCCTAGGCCACTCCCATACACATTCGTATTTTTTATTTTTATTTTAATTTGGTGTTTAATGTTAGACTTGATTTACTTTATTAACGTGAGACTTGATTTAACAAAGACATTCATAGTAGACTTGATTTAACGTGAGACTTGGTGGTTGGCACAATTGACATTTTTGTTGTTTGCTATTTTTGTTTTGTAGACTTATGCAGCAGAAGTCACCATTCGTAGTCGTTTTAGCCTGTTGAAAAAGTTTAGAACCATGCATGGTAGAGATATAGTTGTACGTATGTTTAGGAATCATTGTTTTCGTGATTGGTTAGATGTACTGTGTCTTGATCAGGAACCTAATTTAGTTCACGGTATGCTTCTTAGATAAGAAGAAGTTAATCCAGATATTCATAATCTATCTCATATGTCAAGGTTTAATGTAGGTGATTATTATTGCAATTTTGGCCGTAAGGAATTTTGTCTAATGATCGGTCTAAAGTTTGGTGCCTATAATCTTGATGACTTTGAAAACAAGCCTACTCCATTAGTACAACGTATATTCCCTCAATGCCAAGATGCAATAACACTTTTGAATCTTAAGACATTATTTGAGGGTTCTGATTTTTTAGAGTTAGAGGAACAGGATGCTCTTAGATTGTGTTTAGTCATTTTTGTTGAGTTTATATTGTGTGGTCTGGAACCTAAACATGAGGTTCAAACCTTTTTGTTTGCGTTGGTTGAGGATCTCGATGCATTTGATGATTTCCCATGGGGATCATATTGTTGGGTTCCAACGTATCTCAGTTTGAGAAACGCAGCTTGGACACATATTCCTAAACATCTTAAGATTAATGATAGTAAAGTTAGAAACCGTAAAAAGAAGGTACTTAGGGAGGATCAGGTGGATGAAGAGATGGATGAAGGAAACGGGGATGAAAAAAGTGATGAAGAGAAGCTGATTAAGTATACTTTGTATGGTTTTATTTGGGGTTTTAAGTATTTTTTTTTTTTTTTTTTTTTTTTTTAAATTTTTTTTCCCTTTTTTTTTGTTTTTTTTAATATATGTTTAATAATTTTTAGCCTTACAAACTTAATATTTTTTTTAGACATGGATTCAAGAGGTAATGCGCGAAAGTAATCGGTTTTGGATAAAGGAGCAAAATGTTGTACCTAGGGGCGTCTCTTGGCGTGTTAGAGTCAAGTTTCTTAGAAAGCATTCGGATTATTTTTTTGGCCATAACGACAATGATGTAAGTTATAACACATTAAAACTCAAATATTGTTGGTATATATTTTTTTTTTGTTATTATCATAAATTTAATATTTTTGTTGCAGATAGTTCCAACAACAGGAACTATCTATCCGTGAGACAACTCTAGAGCTCAAAGCTCCGTTTTGGATAGCTAGTACACAATTTTTTGCTAATGCAAAGCCCAATGATGTTTTACCACAAATGCCGTTTAAAAAGAGGCTACATAGATGGAAGCCAACACGATTGCGAGCTGCAACAAATGAGCCACAAGCTCCATCTCCTACAAACAGACCACCATTGCGAGCTGCAACAAATGGGCCACAAGCTCCATCTACTACCAACAGACCATCAGGTCCACCTTCTTCAAATCGTGATGGTATTAGTTTACAAAAAGTTTTTGAAGAGATTATTGAGATGAAGAAAATCATTGAGCCGTGCCAGGTAATTTTATTAATAAACTTAGTTTACCTATGTTTAGTTTTATGATTTTAGGTACTATTGACTAATGTATACTTATTCATTTTACAATTTAGCAATTTCCTGCATGGGTGCAACATGTGAAGGATCTTGAGTCTATACTTAAGCAGAATACAAAGGCTCCCACAAAGACAGATTATAAGGTCGATGTAGATGGTCAGATCGATACAGAGGTTCAAGGTGAAGAAGCTTATGATGTTGGGAAGGATTCTGGTTTTAAGCAGAATACTTAAGCAGAATACAAAGGCTCCCACAAAGACAGATTATAAGGTCGATGTAGATGGTCAGATCGATACAGAGGTTCAAGGTGAAGAAGCTTATGATGTTGGGAAGGATTCTGGTTTTAGGTTTGATATGTCTCAAGATGCGGGGAGTTTTGATTTTGAGAATGCCGGATGGTTGAATTTCGCTCAGACCCCCTCGGAACAATTACGTGTATTTAGCTCACTTGCTCCACGCGAGGATATGGTAAGACTATATATATTTGTTTTTTAGCATGTATCATCTTCATATATGTTAATTTGGTTACGTTTAATATTTTTCAGTCACCCTCTCTACATGTCAATCATGAGACATCCACCACTTTTTGTGACCCGTGTCAGTCACCATCCGTGCAATATTCTATTTTTCAAAATGTTTCATCTTCTGTTGATATGGTATGTCTATTTTTTAACTTTTATATTATATGCTATTTTTTAATCAACCAATAATAATAATAACGTCACTAATATTAACGTCACTAATATTTATATGCTGTTTTTTAACTTTCATATTATTTTATTTTTTATAGCAGGTTAAGGTAGATGTACCAAAAGAAAAAGAAGCACGGGTTAGGAAGAAGTCATCAAAAATAGAAGATCCTTATACCCAACAACCTCCAACTACTCACATTCCCAAACCCCGCAAAGGAATAAAACAAAAACAAGATCCGGTGCATACAGTCCCACGCCTCCCAATCTATCCTTTACCATCTCACGTAGTTGTTGGGTTGAATCAACAAAGAACTCTTGTTACTTCTCGTTTTCGAGAGTACTATACATCAGATCTTTGTGATTTTGGTGCTTTCCCGTACCTTAAGAATTTTAGGGTTCGTAAAGGTTTTTGGGATAGCATGTTATGTCTTAATCTCCCGAATGGTAATGGTTATCTCGACGATTCGGTATGTCTATTTCCTAAAATATTTATATATAAAAATATACAAGTTGTTTGTTATTTATTTGTATATCTTTATAATTTTTTTATAGCATGTTGAGGCATACGTGAGATATTGCTTCCACAAGTTTGGACATGAAGGTAAATGGGCAGGATGCAATTCTTTTTTCATGATATATTTGATTAGAGGTGATGAAAAGGCTGTGAAATTCGCTAATGGAACATGGTATCCTAAACATTGGAATGATTGTGAAGACGTACGTATTTTTTATTCACCTTTTTCATGATATATTTGAAATATTTCATCTTTTTCTTTTATATACCTTTGTATACTAACTAGTTATATATTTTTTACTTTAGATATACATGCCTATTTATGATTCTACCTATGGTCATTGGTATCTCTCGGTGTTAAACATCCCTTCTGGAAGGTTTACTTTTTATGATAGCTTAGAGAAGCTGAAGATTTCTAGTAATGTGTACTTTACACATTTTAAAGAAATGATTGGTGTAAGGTTTCCTTTGCTCTTGCGCGCAATAGGATGGTTTGAGGCTAATGGTTTTGATGATACTGGCTATAAGATTACTTTCCAGCTAGCAGAAAATGTGCCTCAGCAGTTTGGGTGTTTTGGAGATTGTGGACCACTAATGTTTATGTTTATGAAGACTCTTTTACGTGGTTCTACAATTAACCTAGTTGCTGATACCATTGAACTTGGACGTAGAGCTCGAGAAAACATGGTGGAGGAGTTATATGAGACTGTAGGTTATTTTGATCCTTCTCTAGTGGATGATGATGTTACTCCAATTTCTTTGTGATGTGGGCCCAAGTGTTGATGAACAGGCCATGATGTTTCTGGAGGCCCAAGATCGTGTGACAAAAGGGGCCTCACTAAAATGGGCATAACTTGGGCTACGGGGCTCCGTTTTAGGCGAATTACCAGTCAAATCGAAGCTTGGAACGAGGAGCTCATGATGGGAAACTGACTTCGTCGGTTTCCAGAACTTCCGAGCCCCGAAACACTCTATTTTATGAGTTATTTGCATTTTAGTGTTTTTCGGGTCTTTTTTTGGACTTTGTTTTTGTAATAACTTTCGGCCCGTTTATCTTTTAAGGCCCGTTTCTGTTTTGTAGTCCTATTTAATAGTTCCTTTGTAATGTGGGATAAGCAGTTCCAAGAAATATGAAAAGTCTATTTTTGGCAGCTTTTTGCTAAGAATTATCCTAGTAATCGGTATTCAGTGAATCAACGATTATTGGAAGAGTTGTTCCTGGCATTCGTGTGAATCAACAGGATCAATTTGTGTTATCTTGTTTTAGCACTACATCAGTTGGTTTCAGAGCTAAAAGTTCCTGATCATTATGCCTCCAAGGAGGAATAGGAATACTAATGACGTCTATGAGCAAGAATTTGAGCAGCGTCTTATGGCAAGAATGGAGGAGCGAATGGGTCAGTTTGTTGATCAATTAACTGATCAGATGGCTGACTTAATGAATCAAAGAAGGCCTCGTAATCGTAACCATCGGGAAAGTGAAGACGAACAGTCAGAAAATCCATTCGGTGAGGGTGACGGTTCATCTTCTGATGAACAACAAGAAAGGCGACCAAGGCAAAATGAAAGGGAGGATAATAGGCGTTGGGAATCTGGACTGAGGGTCAATATTCCTGAGTTTGATGGGGATACCTTGAATCCCGAGGGGTTCATTGATTGGCTTGTTGCGGTCGAAGAAGTTTTTGAATTCAAAGACATTCCTGAAAACAAGAAGGTTTCACTGATCGCTACCAGGCTACGTGGTAGGGCATCTGCATGGTGGCAGCAATTGAAACTGACACGGGAGAGAGTTGGAAAGCCAAGAGTCACGACTTGGAGGAAGATGAAAAAGTGCATGAGGGCCAACTTTATTCCTCATAATTACCAACGGTTGATGTACCAGCGGTTACAGAATCTGAAACAGGGGGCCAAATCTGTTGAAGATTACACAACCGAATTTTACCAATTAATTGCAAGGAATGATATTCAAGAGACTGATGAACAACTAGTCTCCCGTTACATTGGTGGTTTAAGAGTCCAGATCATGGATTCTGTTAACATGTTTGATCCGGTGACACTTTCAGATGCATATCAACGTGCATTATCTTTTGAAAAACAGAACCGACGTATGGGAGGTTCCTCTTATTCTGCTATAACAAGTGGTAGTTCTGGTTCGGGTAACGTAACATCACGTTTTGTTCCTAATCAGGCGAGACAGGGTGGTAGCAATACTGGACCAGTTTCTAAAGGGGTTGGAAGTAGTAGCTTGAAGTGTTTTAACTGTGGTGAACCCGGTCATCGACAGTCAGAATGTAAGAAGGCAGGGAAAAGGCACCTATTCGCTGATCCCGATGGCAATATGTATACGTGGGAAGTTGATGACGTGGTTGATGAGGGTTATGAAGAAGGCCCAACATTTGATGAAGATGTTGAGTATGAAGAGGAAGTTGTGAATGGAGATGTGGGGGTAGCTTTGGTGGTAAGGCGCTCTTGCTTAACACCAAAAGCTGTTGGCGATGATTGGCTCAGGCACAACATCTTTCACTCGACCTGTACTATCTCGGGTAAGGTGTGCACCTTTGTGGTTGACCCGGGTAGTTGTGATAATTTGATATCTGAAGAGGCGGTTCAGAAGTTGGGACTGAAGACAGAGACCCGTTCCAAACCTTACAAGTTACAGTGGCTTAAGAAAGGTGGTGAGGTTACTGTTTCCAAACGTGTCCTTGTTCTATTTTCTGTTGGGACAACCTACAAGGATAATGTTTGGTGTGATGTGGTGCCCATGGATGCTTGTCACTTATTATTGGGTAGACCTTGGGAGTATGATCGCAACACAAATCATAATGGGCGAACTAATACTTATAGTTTCCTATTTGATGGTGTGAAGATAACATTGATGCCAAATAAGCCCAAAGAATTAGTTAACAAGCCCACTGGGACTTTACTAACCCTTTCCCAGTTTGAGGACGAGTTAGAGCAGGGAGATGAAGTTTTTGTGCTAATAGGGAAGGAAGTGGCTGAAGATAGCGAAATTCCCGAAGCTATGATTCCTTTACTCAAGGAATTTTCTGATGTTTTTCCTGATGATTTGCTTGACGGTTTGCCCCCTTTGCGTGACATCCAACATCATATTGATTTAGAGCCTGGTTCACAATTGCCTAACAGGCCACATTACAGGATGAGTCCGGTAGAGCATGAGGAATTGCGACGGCAAGTGGAGGAACTTGTTTCTAAGGGTCACGTTCGAGAGAGTATGAGCCCTTGTGCTGTTCCTGCCCTATTGACTCCGAAGAAGGATGGAACATGGCGTATGTGTGTTGATAGTCGAGCCATCAACAAGATTACCGTGAGGTACAGGTTTCCTATCCCTCGGCTTGATGATTTGCTTGACCAGATCAGTGGTGCCACTATTTTCACAAAGTTGGATTTGAAGAGTGGGTATTACCAAATCCGTCTTAGACCTGGTGATGAATGGAAGACTGCCTTCAAGACTCGTGAAGGGTTGTATGAATGGTTGGTGATGCCTTTTGGTTTGTCAAACGCACCTAGTACGTTTATGCGTGTGATGAACCAATTGCTCAGGCCTTTTATTGGGAAGTTTGTGGTTGTTTATTTTGATGATATTCTCATTTATAGTACTTCTTTCAGTGAGCATCTTATCCATGTGAAGCAGGTCTTGACTTTACTTCGCAAGGATAGTTTCTATGCAGCCACAAAGAAATGTGTGTTCATGACCCCTAAGGTTCTGTTCTTGGGGTATGTTATTTCCGGTGATGGAATACAGGTGGATGAGTCTAAAGTAGCAGCTGTTCAAGGGTGGCCAACTCCAACTACCATCACTGAAGTTCGTAGTTTTCATGGGCTTGCTTCTTTTTATAGGCGGTTCATCCCAAATTTTAGTTCCATCATGGCTCCATTGACAGATTGCATGAAGGGAAAGTCATTTGTGTGGACGGAGGAGGCAGAATTCGCTTTTCAGATTATCAAAGAAAAGCTCACTACAGCACCAATTCTGGTATTGCCTGATTTTTCTCAAGTTTTTGAGCTTCATACTGATGCCTCAAAGGTTGCAATTGGTGGGGTTCTCAGTCAAGGTGGTCGACCTGTTGCCTATTTTAGTGAGAAATTGACAGAGCCAAAGTCTAGGTACACTACTTATGACTTGGAGTTTTACGCTATTGTTCAAGCTATAAAGCATTGGCGCCATTATCTGTTTCATAAGGAGTTTGTTTTGTTCACTGATCATGATTCTTTAAGGCATATTCGCACTCAAGATAAGGTGTCACATAAGCATGGGCGTTGGTTGGCATTTCTTGAAAAGTTTACTTTTGTGGTCAAACACAAGACTGGTGTTAGGAATCGGGTCGCTGATGCCTTAAGCAGGAGGAGTAATTTGCTTGTATCTATGAGGGTTGATGTTCCAGGACTGGATGTCATTCGCGAGCAGTTAACCATTGACCCATATTTTTCTGTTGTTATGCAGGGTGTGCAATCTGGCCAAAAACCAGATTTCCTTCTACATGATGGTTTTCTTTTCAAAGGGAATCAACTATGTATTCCTAATTCTAGCCTTCGCTTGAAAATTATTAAGGAATTACATGGCGAGGGACATGTTGGTCGTGATCGCACTATACAGTTGGTGCAAGCTTCTTATTTCTGGCCTACTATGAGGAAAGAAGTGGAACATTATGTCAAGCGGTGTCGTATTTGCCAAGTTTCAAAGGGTACAGCTACTAATGCAGGACTCTATATGCCTTTACCAGTTCCTTTGCAGCCATGGGTTGATATCAGCATGGATTTTGTGTTGGGGTTACCTCGTACTCAAAGGGGTAATGATTCAATATTTGTTGTTGTTGATCGTTTCTCTAAAATGGTACACTTTATTGCATGCAAGAAGACAACAGATGCAGTTAATGTGGCCCAACTTTTCTTTCGCGATGTATATCGTTTACATGGTTTGCCTTCGTCTATTGTTTCTGATCGTGACACTCGGTTTCTAAGTCATTTTTGGCGTAGTTTGTGGAAGATGGTGAATACTCAACTCAATTTTAGTAGTGCTTATCATCCCCAAACTGATGGGCAGACTGAAGTTGTTAACCGGTCTCTTGGAAATCTGTTGAGGTGCTTAGTAGGTGATCATGTGAAGTCATGGGATCAGAAGTTATGTCAAGCTGAGTTTGCTCATAATCATGCTGTTAATCGGAGCACTGGGTTTAGTCCGTTCCAGGTGGTTTATTCTGCTCAACCACGTGGTCCTCTTGATTTAATGTCTCTTCCTATTTCTGGTTCTATTCCAAAAAAAGTGCAGGATTTTGTTGAAGGGTTACATGAAGTTCATAAAGCTGTTCATGACAACTTGGTTCGAGCTAACTCAAAGTACAAGCAAGATGCTGATCAAAAGAGGAGGCATGTGGATTTTGAAGTAGGTGACTTTGTATGGGCTGTTTTAACTAAGGATCGTTTCTCGGTTGGTGAGTATAATAAATTGTCCGCTAAGAAAATTGGCCCATTGGAAATTGTTGACAAAATTAACTCCAATGCTTACCGTTTGAAGTTACCGAGCCATATCCGATGTTCAGATGTGTTTAATGTGAAACACTTGTTGCCTTACTATGGTGATTCTTCTGATGATGATCATGCTGTGAATTCGAGGACGAATTTAGTCTACCCAGGGGGGAATGATGTGGGCCCAAGTGTTGATGAACAGGCCATGATGTTTCTGGAGGCCCAAGATCGTGTGACAAAAGGGGCCTCACTAAAATGGGCATAACTTGGGCTACGGGGCTCCGTTTTAGGCGAATTACCAGTCAAATCGAAGCTTGGAACGAGGAGCTCATGATGGGAAACTGACTTCGTCGGTTTCCAGAACTTCCGAGCCCCGAAACACTCTATTTTATGAGTTATTTGCATTTTAGTGTTTTTCGGGTCTTTTTTTGGACTTTGTTTTTGTAATAACTTTCGGCCCGTTTATCTTTTAAGGCCCGTTTCTGTTTTGTAGTCCTATTTAATAGTTCCTTTGTAATGTGGGATAAGCAGTTCCAAGAAATATGAAAAGTCTATTTTTGGCAGCTTTTTGCTAAGAATTATCCTAGTAATCGGTATTCAGTGAATCAACGATTATTCGAAGAGTTGTTCCTGGCATTCGTGTGAATCAACAGGATCAATTTGTGTTATCTTGTTTTAGCACTACATCACTTTGTTGCCCTTCGGTACTGGATGAAGAACTTACTCTAATTTCTTTCTTTGGTGCTTTAGTAGTTTTTTCTATTTGTTTTACCCAACGTATTTATGTAATTTTTATGTATTTTCGGACATGTTTAATAGTTATCCAATTGCATGATTTCTAGTTGACAATCAATCTTATTTTTCAAGGAAACACATTTTACGTACTCTTATCAATCAATATGATACACCAATTGAATGTGATACCTACCAATTGAATGATGTCTACCAATTGAATGTGAATGAAAATAGCAAAGAATGAAAATAGCAAAGTCAATATGATACAGTCTCATATATTTTTGATGCATTGAATTTTTATTTACACAAGACATGTCTGTCATGTCAGATATTCCAAGCCATCAATACTCACTATTTTTAACATAATTTATATCTTAAATTTGCTACCTACCAATTGAATTGAATGATAGTCACTGAAAATAGCATTGAATTTTACACATGAAATTTGATAAAAGTGTCATGACGGGTTTTTCCAAGACATCAGAATTCTATTTTTGACATGTCTCTATTTTTGACATGTCTTAAATTTTGCAGAACGATGTCTTAAATTTGAACATGTCTTAAAGTTTAGAGAGCCTTTGAGTATTTAATGTAAAAATACATATTTCATAAAAATGTCATGGGCTATCTATTTTACGACATCTTCTCTATAATGAATGTTGACTATTTTTGATGCATTGAATTTTTATTTACCGGTTTGTGTGTTGGCAAATTTAATACACAAGAAATGTCGATACAAAATTTAGACATCAAATTTGATAAAAAAAATGTCATGTTAGAATATTCCAAGCCATCAATACTCACTTTTTTTTAACATGATTTATATATTAAATTTGCTACCTACCAATTGAATTGAATGATAGTCACTGAAAATAGCAATGAATTTTACACATGAAATTTGATAAAAGTGTCATGACGGGTTTTTCCAAGATATCAGAATTATTATTTTTGACATGTCTCTATTTTTGACATGTCTTAAATTTTGCAGAACGATGTCTTAAATTTGAACATGTCTTAAAGTTTAGAGAGTCTTTGAGTATTTAATGTAAAACATACAGATTTCATAAAAATGTCATGGGCTATCTCTTTTACGACATCTTCTCTATAATGAATATTCACTATTTTTTATGCATTGAATTTTTATTTACTGGTTTGTGTGCTGGCAAATTTAATACACAAGACATGTGTACTTCAGATACAAAATTTAGACATCATTCAAATTATTTAAGACATGCTCAAATTTCAAGTTTTTCATACATTATTCACATCTTTTTGATACATCTCACTTCTAATATCGAAATGGATACGAGTTTAACAAAAGAAAAATTTAGATTGTGCATTGTTAATGGTGATCGTCACTCTAACGTTCTTTTATAAAAAAAATCACTTATAGTAGTTTTAGGCAATACGTCGGGAATAAATTTGCTCTAGATACTAGCGGGGTTATACGTTTATCATACCGTCTTCCTTCTGGTGACCAAGTTTACGATATCAACGATGATGAAGAGTTGAGGTATTTCATAAATTTTATTTTATCTACAAATAAAGATCAAATGATATTGTATGTCAACCAGTTTTATCAAACACCACATTTAGATTCTTATCATAGTCAAACTGGCCAACCTTCCCAAACATTTGCATCTCAAACCAATTATCAACCTTGTAATAATTTTTCATATTCTCAAAACATTCAACATCCTCAAGATTTTCAGCTTTCACAAAATCTTCAGCAACATCAAAATTTTCATAATATACAATATACACAAAATATTCAATATTCTCATAATATTAAATATAATGAATATATCCCATATTCTAAAAATCAACATCATCCTCAGACTGTTGCCAATGGCAACATCCAACAGTATGACACTCAATACCAAAATTACAACACCCAAAATCAACGATATTTCACTCCACACCATGAAAGCCATTTTAGATCTGAAGCTGATACTATAATAGAAGAGGATGAAGATGATGATGAAGACGATAAAGTTGAAATTCGATATAATCCAGACATTGATATTGATGATGAAGAGGAAGAAGAGGATGTTGGTGAAGTTCAACATGAGAAGAGACAAAAATCTTTTAATGACTGGCAAAAAGATACTTTTAAGCACATGCCAAGAGATTTTTTAGCAACACCAATTTTTGAAGCCAAACCAAGAAACTCAAAAAATAATGATTCTTCAAAACTTGTTTTTTAAGGAAGTTGGTTTAAATCAAAAGATGAATGTGTATTGAAAATCAGTCAAAAATGTTTTTTAGATGGTTATGAATTCAAAGTTAAAAGAACAAATCCTCAAACATTTAATGTCTGTTGTGTGGTGGAAAAATATTTATGGAAAATACATTGTGGAAGTTATAAAGGTAGTACGATGTTTGTTACAAAAAAAAAATTTGTAGACAACCTTACTTGTCCAAGAACCATAACACGTCAACATCACATAAATGCTAACAAAGCATTAATTGGTTACCTTATCAAAGAGCAATTAGTGGATCCCAATCGGGAATATAAACCAAAAGATATAATAAAGGATATGGTTGTTCGTTTTGGAGTCAATATTTCCTACCAGCAAGTAGGGGTGAAAATGAGCCGAGCCGAGCTCGAGCTCGTTTAGGCTCGAGCTCGGCTCGTTTATATATAAAAAGCTCGAGCTCGAGCTCGAGCTCGTTTCGAGCCTCACACTTTGAGCTCGAGCTCGGCTCGTGAAATTTTTCACAAGCTCGAGCTCAACTCGTTAACACAAGGCTCGAGCTCGTTAACACGGTTATACGTATAGAAAATATATATACGTATATATTTCTAGGGCTCGTTTAGGCTCGCGAGCCTAAACGAGCCTTTTGTATAGAGCTCGGGCTCGAGCTCGATTATTAAATGAGCCCAAACTTAGGCTCGAGCTCGGGCTCGAGCTCGTTTAGGCTCGGCTAGTTCGAGCTTTTTACTGATCCGATCCCGAGCTTTTCACGAGCGACTCGGCTCGTTTCCACCCCTACCAGCAAGCATATAGGGGGTTGCATAAGGGGTTAGAGATGCTTAGGGGTGGTCCTGATGAAAATTTTGAGAAATTGCCTTATTATTGTCACAATTTAGAAAAGAAAAACCCTGGCTCTGTGACAAATATAAAAGTTGACAATGAAGGAAGATTTGAAATGTTGTTTATTTCGATTGGTGTTGTGGTAAGTTATTAGTTCAATAAATTTTCAAAAATTCGCTTTTTTTTTAGCTAACTAAAGTCATATTTTTCATGTTGTCACAGATTCGTAGTTTTCGGAATCATTTAAGACAAATGATCATAATCAATGGTGCTCACTTAAAAAGTGACTTCTACAATGGAGTCAATCTTCTAGCTGTAGGTATGGATGGTAACAACCAGGTATTACCTATCGCTTATGGTATATGCCAAGGTGAGGACGGCCCCGGATGGACATGGTTCCTTGAAGAGTTGAAGTTTTGCATCGGTGAAAAAGGTTTGACAATCATATCCGATCGACACCCAGGGATCATTCAGGCTGTTAAAAAGGTTTTCCCAAAAGCTTTTCATGGTTATTGTTGTCGTCATTTAATGATGAACGCCGGCATAAATTCTCAAAGATTCAAACCTATATATTGGAAGATGTGCAAGGCGTACACGATCCCTGAGAGCTACGGTTAGCAAACTTTAATTTTAGCGTTGATGACATCAGTGTTGAATACGCTCCCACTCAAACTAGATTCATAGAGCTTTGCAAAAGTACCAATTAAATTAACTTTTTAGGCTAGATACTACTAGCATGATGTCCTTTCAACCTGACGTAATATCTAAATAGGACATACAATAGTATTATACGGAACACAAGATGAACGTGAATATGTCGTGAAACGTGTTCACATTCTTGATAAGAAGTATCGTTTTGATTTCTTTTATGCAACCACCAAACTAAGATTGTGTAGCGAGCATAATAATGTTGTAAGAATTTACGAGATAAAATTCAACGGAGATTACTTCAAACATTGCAATGAAAAAATGCACGTGCAACTTCGTAGAGTTTGCCAAGAAAACAAATAATTACTATCATCTTTTGAAAAGCTTAATAAAGGATGTAGTTTTAGGGGTAGTGCATCTTCACGACAATGGAGTGATACACGACAACATACACCCATCAAATGTTCTAATAAGCAAATTGAGTGGTACTCCAGGAAGAATTCTTGATCTTACCAAGAAGGAAATATGCAAATCGAATGATTGCTCAATGCTAGTCATGGATGAGGTTAGCAAATTTTAATGAAATAAAAGATTAGGTTTTAGAAAATGCAGATCTGTCATTACTTTACTTAAAGTATAGTTGATATGTTTATTTGCTAAATGCTCTAAATGCTGGTTTTAGAAAATGTTGCAAGATCACAGGAATAGGGTCTTCCATGATTTCCGCAGCGATGCATGCAGGAACCTTGTCTGCACTGGTATGCTTCTGGGTGTTTGCTGTGTAATATTAAGTCATTCTAATAGCTGATACCTTATTGACCAATGTATAATCTGTTTTGTCTTGGCCCAGATTTATTTACCACAGGTATAGATATTCAAGCAGTCAACGTCCTGATCAATTTTGATTTCCCAGGAATGCTGAAACATATCTGCACAGGGTGAGTTGAACTTCTATTCTACAAGATGGTCAACAGCATTTGAATGTTTATTGAATGAGATATGTTTACCTTCTGATTGTAGGTGGGTCGTTCTGGAAGATTTGGACATCTGGGGCTTGCTGGGAATTTGATAATTTACGAAGACCGCTTTAACTTGTAAGAAAATAGTTATGTTCATGTAAAGTGTGATGGCAGTGTTTGCCAGCAAAATAGATATGCTGATGTGTTTCTGTGCTATGAAACAGGTATAGGATTGAACAGGAGCTTGGAACCAAAATCAAACAAATTCCTCCTCTGATCGATCAGACGATTTACTGCCGTTGACCCATGAGAGATACTTGATGTTGGTGAGTAACAAAAGATATTAGCAGGAGCTTGGAGCAACTGCTAACTCTAGTATGTGCCAATTTCGGAAGCACTTATTTTTATTGACAATTTGTTTGATTCAGCTTGCTGGTACTTCTGGAAAAGCACTCCTTGAGGGTGGCAGCGACGATGAAGGTGTTGGTACAGAAGCACAAGGACGTGCAATCATTGAGGTACTTGGCAGGGATAAGCGTAATGAAGTGCTTGCCGCACTCTACATGGTCCGGACTGATATCAGCCTCTCAGTTCGCCAGGTATGTTGAGTTTAATGTTATTGGTTGAGGTGGAAAATTACAGGGCAAGCACTGGATGGGTGACTTGCCTCTTCAAACTTTCTTTCAAAATGTTTAAACTCATATGGCCAATATATGTGTCAATTATGATGACAAAGATGTATCATTGATCTCTTTCTGTTTAGCTTTATTAATTTTTTTCTTAAACGTTCTCGCTAAAGACAAAACCAATAACTGAATCGACCCATTCTTAAGTGAGTGGGTCAACTTTGCCACCTTTATATTTGCCAGCTTTATATATGTCCAGTTATGGTATCTGATATATAATTCTACATTTTCTCTTTGTAGGCTGCTTTACATGTGTGGAAAACTATAGTTGTAAATACTCCTAAAACATTGAAGGAGGTAATGCCCGTTTTGGTGAACACCCATTTAGCGCGTCTTTTGCATCACCATCCTCTGAAACGAGACAGGTCTGTTTCTTGGTTATCATCATTTCTAATCCCTTTCATATGTTATCCAAATATTTTGGAAACTAAATTTTTGCTTATTTTGTCAAGGCTGCGGGACGAGCATTGGGTGAGCTTGTTAGGTAGCTCGAGGAGAGAGTTCTTCCTTTTTGGCCATTCCTGTATTATATCTAAAGGCTTGAAGGACCCTGATTCTAGCATACGACAAGTATTATATTCATTTACCCTGACCTCAGTTATGTTAGGTATGTAAGTGTTTGAATATCATTGTCATTGATTAATGATGCTAATTGTTTTAGTATTTAGACACACTGGTTTATGATGCGAATTGTTAGCTGCCATTATCTCTTCGTGTATCTAATCATGTATTTACCAGGCTGCCTGTGAAGCACTTGCAAGAATTGTCAGTTCAGCCCCAAAAGAAGTTCTTCCATCATATATTATGTTAGTTCGTGACGCTGTTTCCACATCTAGAGACAAGGAACGTAGAAAGAAAAAGGTTAAAGATGTTCCTAGTTTCTTTTTAAGTTGCTTCATATGTAACTTCAAGTATTTTTACCAAACTAATCACCATTGAAAACTCACTGAAAACAATACGTTACAGGTTATCACTAATTATAATCAACGAGTCAATTCAAGCGTTCACTCACACAATAAAAAGGTAAGTACAAGTGATGATATAATTAATATGCGAAGATTGCATTTGATTATAATTGTAATTGTGATAAAAATCAGTGAACAACGTAGTGATTTATAATAATGTCAGGGTAGCATACTTTTAATAATTATACTACTCGAATTATGTGAACAACTTCTACGGTTTATATATGATCTAATTTAGTTGTGTCGTGGTCCCTTTACTTTTTTTTTAACTCATTTTCATGTTTAGTATATTTGAAAACATAATTGCTTGAGGGAGATGGCAATGGCTCATTCTTACTAAAGCTTTGGTCATGAGTTCGAGTCTTAAGTCATCCTTCTCAACCCCCCCCCCCCCCCCCCCCCCCCCCTCCCCTTTTTTTTTTTTTTTAAAGAGCTAGTCTTTAATGGTAGAGAAATTGTAAAATGATTTTGTTTAAGGATGAATGAGAACCGAACTCAATTAAGTCGGGCTTTAGATTGATCATAACCATTATCAGATTGTATTTTTTTCGTTTGGTCCTGTGCATTTTCTCTAATATCTAATTTAAAATAGTTTAACAAAATAAACACCATCGAAAGCCGCTGAAAACAATTAATAGTGACATAGTATGTGAAGATTGCGTTTGACAAATTAAATTCATTCCAAACAATTGTGATGATAATATCAGTTTCTTTTCTTATAAACGAACATCAGAGTTCGTATTAAAACCACTGTTAACTATTTACTATACGTTAACCATGAAGAAAGTAAGCATGACCTGATCACAAGATAGCTTTGAATCAAAGTGAGAGTTAATTCGTGGGAATAGGAAATGTGATACGTGTCCGTAGACCAAATACAAGCAAACTCATGGATTTCATTCTCATACTAAAATTTGCTAGGTGTTTCCATGGATAAAACTATAACTAAGGTCCGGTTTATCTCGTTACATAATGCTCTCATTGCAACCAAATAGGGGTGTTTATCGGTTCGGTTATCGGGTTGTTCGGTTCGGTTAATTCAGTTAAAAAAAATTTAGGTCAATCCGAGAACCGAACCGAACCAATTTCAATTTCGGTTCGGTTCGGTTGAATTCTAATTCGGCTCGGTTCTTGGGTTGACCCGAATAACCCGAATTTCACTATTTTTATAAAAAATTTTAATAATTACATAGATATTTAGTAAAAAAAATATATTTCAAGCATAAAAAGTGTTTTATTATATTATGATAACCTTTCAATAGTATTTATTTATATATAAATATACATAAAAATATATAAATATATATATAAATTTATAAAAAATATATATATTTATATAAATTCGGTTTTCGGTTTAAACTGCCAAACCCATATCCAACCTGAGAACCGAATTAGTAGTTCGGTTCGGTTTTAGCAAATTCGGTTAAGTCAACTCGGTTTGTGTTATGGTATTCTTCTCAATGAACATGTTTGTTGAAAGACGTACGTTAGCCTGAGATTAGAAAGGGGTGGTTCTATATGTATTTTTGGGGCGACCAATTCTGATGCTGATTATGTGTTCTTATTGGCTTATGATATGATATTGAAATGCTCATTTCATGCCTCATTTGGTATTACAGGCGTCTGAAACTGTATCACTTAGTATAGCTCTCAATGAACTTTGAAAGATGATTAGACAACTGTGTCAGAGTAACTATACAATGTTGATCTTTCTTTTCTGGAAACAGTTTATATATTCATTTATCAAGGTAAATGCCACAACCAGTGTAACTCGATGCTTGTTACACTACTACAAAAAAAGCTAGTTAGATCGGTTAGAAAGCCTCATATAGATCGGTAATCAACCGCTCTATCTAAGGGTGATCTTTATGAGCAGGTACCTATATAGATCGGTTCATAACCGATCTTTTTATGATTTCATAAAGATCGGTGAAGAACGAATAACTGATTTATTTAATGTTTGTGTTTGTGTTTTGCTCAGGTACTTTTAGATCGGTTTTAAACCGATCTAGTTAACAGGTATGATTTAAAAAAAATAATAATACATAAAAATTGATTTTCCCAGAATTTAATCATATACAAAAGTGCAATTTTTTTCCAGAATTGCAATTCATTACCATACATAATAATATTCTAGTACAAACAACTTAGATAAAGATAGCATTTAAGTTACAAAACAACTAATTGACTGAAAAACGACAATTGCAACATAATACAACCACCCTCAAAATAAGAGTTCACATGTCCTACTAACGACTATCCAAAAGTCCAAGCTCCTCCGTTGCAAATATTACAGGTAGAATATTAGTGTGATTAAAGAGTTCACTCCTACCTCAAAATAAGAAAAGTAATCAAGGACGCCAAAAGAGTAACGCTTGATGACCTTTGGAATCTCGTTACAGGGTTGTCGTAGTTGCAGTCGTTACCCGCTGTCAACACAACAACAAATAGAATCTAACTTACAAATCCATTAACAATTATTCACTTGTTACTGCAGAAAACCAGATAAAATGCAGAAATATTTACTCACTACATGTAGCAGAGTTAAAGCCTATAAGTTGTATAAAATGCAGAAAACCAGATATCTGTTACAATTGAGTAATAAGGTCTTCTGTAAAACTATTGAAAAAACAATATATATAGCAAAAACCACTGATATCGTCATTTTGTCTATGGTATCTTTGTGGCTATTACTATATCCAAAGTAGAAACACATAGCATCTAATTCTTAACAGGTTTGAATATTGACGAATATAGTTTTAATGATATAGATTAGGATAAACAGAAAAAGGGCCAAATAGGTAACTGATTATCCTAATGCTTCTTCCTAAGGTAACGTGCTTTAGTAATGAAGCGTATCAACTTTTGTTTACAAAAATAATTTAGATTGGGTAGTAACATACCTCACCCATCGCGCCACAATGAAAACCATGCATTGACAACAGCATCTATCTCACTCATACTTAACGACCTCTCATCACCCCAAGGAAGCTATATGTACAATAAACAAATAAAATTTTTTATATTACAAATTAGCATTCGGTGTAAAAAATAATATTCAAAGACATTTAGTACTTACTGTATTCGGGAAGTCGTCATGTTGATATTTCAGCACAAAGTCAAGCACCCATTTCATAACATAGAATCCACACTCCCAAGTGTCCTCTTGCTTGTTTACAACAGGAAACTCCCAACTCAAAGGACCAACAACGCTAAGAAAAAGATAAAATAAGCAACAATTTGTATTAAATATTATAAAAACATAAGGGAATTCAAAATCAACTTAATATTATTATTACCGTTCCACGTGTTTAACGAGATAATAGTCTTTCTTGGTTCTCTTTTTTTTCCACTTAAAAGAATCCAAAATGAATCCCTTTCCAAGCTTTGGGCAAATAATGAGAAGAACATGATGACTACTGTACATATTCAAACAATTTGTTATTGTATAAAGCAAGTAACTTAAAAACAATATAAAGATGAAGATGGTACCATCTTACCTCTGTAGATAAGGTGCCACAAAAAAATCATAACCCGAAGTCTCACAATTTAATGCTTCTGTCAAGTAAATTACAACATCAATGTCCGTGTCCATGTGTGTATCTGCTGTGATCACTTCCGGGTTCAAAAAACCAGTCTTGTTAATTTGATTTGGTGAGGTTGCCTTGAGAAGATATAGTGACCTGATAAAACACATTAACGAAACTAGTGAAATAGTGAAACGAGCTTGGATCACATCATAAAATAAGGCCTGAAGTTGATCAGATTCAAATATATCACTACGCATGAACAAGTTATCATATTCAAATATATCAGTACTAAAAGTGGGATTCAATTTATCAGTACGCATATCACTTGCTTCTAAAAGCGACAAAGAAAATAGCAACACTACAAGATGTTCAAACAATATCAGCAAGGAAATAAACACAATGATCACTTAATTATCCATTGATACGTGTAAATGTGCATAAAGCAAACTCGAAACAATCTGAACCAGCTAGCTACCTTTCAGAACTAATCCATCACATGTATATAAATCCAAGAACTCGAAACAGTATTAAGATGTGCATGTATTTCACTGATCCAAGCTCGTTTGAGTAGATGTGCATTATAAAAAATTTATTAGTGTTTAGCGTAAATTTAAGCCCCCAATGCATATTTTCATTGACTATAAATTTCATAGGTAAAAACCATACATGTAACAATTAATCCACATACCTTGAGAAAAGAGTGAGAATGTTGGTCCCTAGTTCCTCGCCTATGAGAAGTTCAATGATGTCTCTTGGGTTGATTGGTAGAGTAAAATCATCAGCGTCCCGGAAGATCTCCTTTTTAAAATAAACAAGTTGCGGCATGGCACAATCCTCATGGGCCATCCAACGATAATAGCCTTTTTTCACAGCGTCTGATCTACCATCTATATCCTCTTTCAAAGCATGTAACTGTTTCCTGATATCAGCTTTTTCCTTCTCGTCTTTAGAATGCTCGACAGGTGCTTTTAATGTCTTTTTTCTTTTCTTGCTCGCCTATACATACATCAGTACATATGAATCATTTTCAAGTTCTATATTCAAGCCTATCAAAGCTAGATAGCTTTAGGATTTACCTGAGCAATAGTGGGAACAATCGTTAATGCTGAACATTCAGTTGAACGTCCTTGTACACTTTTAGGTAACGTACTCTTGGCAGCGGCACTTGTTGTAGGGGTGTTTGGCAAACCCTGCATATTTTATTTTTAAATACATGGTTAAAGCTTACTGATATATACAAGTAATACTGAAAAATGTATATACAAGTAATACCGAAAAGTTAGCAATGGCACCAATTGGCCATTGAATAAAGGCCCCTTCTGTGCCTCCCAAATTCGGAATATCTTCATCTGGCACAGGAAGCTCCAAATCTTCTTGCCGATTAAGTACTTTGAGAACCGAGACCTTCATGTGACCCTTTCGTAACTTGCTTCCATGCATCAAGCCGTCCCCAACTGGATATACCGTCGCGTGGGCGCACAAGATCTTCTCCCCGGTTAAAATGGATTCAGGACTGAACAAAGAGCATGTGGTGGGTTCCTAGAAAACAAACAGTGTATAAAATGTGGTATATTAGGTGCGTGTATACAAAGTATGTTACATATCAATTGTCTACTAACATAACAGATATACGTTTACCTTTATGCAATCTATCTTGATCGTGCTAGTTGTCGAGTCAACATTACTCGTTCCAAAGCCCGGTTCCTTCCTTATTTCTTCCAAAAATTTCTCCTTCATCTGATCCCATATCTTACCAGACATTATCTTTTCTCCCATTTCTTGCGTCAACTCTTCAAAATCTAGTGAGTCTTTGTAGGTCCTTTTTTTCCTCACATATCCTTTTATGCCTTTTTTAAATCCAACAATAGAGCTAACTCCCCTAGTGCGACCCCCATGTTAAGGTGCAATAGATGTCATATTCTGCAAAACTGTAAAGTGTGCTTGCTCCAAATCATGGTTGTTTGGTGTGACATCTTTGCGCCCAATCGTCCCTTTCCCTTCAAGTCTACCCTCGTGTCGAGATTCAGGAACGCCGATATCTGGGATGCCATCGATATAACTTGTACAAAAGCTAACAACCTCCTCCGAAACATACCCTTCAACAATACTTCCTTCCGGCCGAGATCGGTTCCTTACATACCCTTTTAAGAAACCCATATATCTCTCAAATGGATACATGTAACGTAGAAATACGGGACCACAAGCCTTTATTTCTCCTACAATATGAGATACGAGATGAACCATGACATCAAAAAATGAAGGTGGAAAGTACATCTCTAGCTGACAAAGAGTAAAAATAATATCACGTTGCCATTCATCCAACTTTTGAGGGTCAATAACTTTTGAATGAATCATGTTAAAAAACAAACAAAGCTCTGTGATTGTGTGTCGGACTCGAGTTGGCAATATTCCACGAATTGCTATTGGAATCATTTGAGTTATTAAAACATGACAATCGTGGGACTTCATACCAATCAACTTTAAGTCTTTCATTGACACCAACTTCTTAATGTTAGCAGAATAACCGGATGGAACTTTAACATCATGCAAGCATTGACAAAATTTAATTTTTTCAGCCTTCGACAAGGTATAACAAGCGGCCGGCAAATACATTCGTTTATTACCAATCTCTTGTGGAGCAAGCTCATCTCTAATCCCCATCTCTACCATGTCCTTTCGAACATTAACCCCGTCTTTTGTTTTTCCTTTGATGTTTAACAATAAGCCAATCAAACTTTCACAAACATTTTTCTCGATATGCATTACATCAAGACAATGTCGGACTTGTAAATGCTCCCAATACGGTAACTTCCAAAATATAGACTTTTTCTTCCAAATATTCTTATTATTTGGCGGAGCTTTATCCTTTTTTCCAAAAACAGTTTTTATATCCTTAACACGAGAGAGTGTATCACGTCCATTCAATACTCTTGCCATCCTTCTACGCTCTACTTTACCGTCGAACAGTTTCCTTTTTTTACGGTATGGGTGTTCGTCTGGAAGTGATCTTCGATGTCCCATATACACAGTTTTTTTACAGTTAGTCAACCACCGCGAGTGAGTGTCATTTTCACAAATAGGACACGCCTTCTCCCCTTTCGTTCCATATCCTGACAAGTTACCGTACGCCGGAAAATCACTTATGGTACAAAAAATCATGGCAAATAATGTGAAACTCTCTTTCTTGTACGCATCATACACTTCGACGCCTTCAGACCAAAGTTTTTCCATGTCATCAATTAACGGCTCCAAATACACATCAATATCATTTCCGGGTTGTTTTGGACCCTGAATTAACAATGACATCATGATGTATTTACGTTTCATGCATAGCCAAGGTGGAAGATTGTATATGCATAAAAGAACCGGCCAAGTGCTGTGACGACTGCTCATATTTCCAAATGGATTAATTCCATCTGAACTAAGCCCAAACCGTATATTCCTAATCTCAGCTCCAAATTCTTCATAACGACTATCGATATGCTTCCATTGAGGGGAATCAGCCACATGTCTCATTTTTCCGTCAATTTTGCGATCTTCTGCATGCCACCTCAACAATTTTGCATTCTTGGGATTTGAAAATAATTGCTTAAGTCTTGGTTTGATGGGTAAATACCACAATACTTTAGCAGCAGGACCATTCTTTGTCACGTCATCATCAAATTCCGTCAGATTTGTATCCTTATACCTTGAAACCTTACATACAGGACATTTGTGTAGGTCTTTATACCCGTTTCTATACAATATACAATCCCTCGGACATGCATCTATTCTTGTGACTTCCAATCCCAAAGGACACATCAATTTTTTTGCTTGATACGTAGAAGTGGGCAACTCATTATCTTTAGGTAACATTTTATTTACCAACTCTAATATTTTATTGAAACCGACATCACTCAAACCATATTCTGCTTTTAAGGTTAACAACTGCAACACGGCTGATAGTTTGGTAAAATTCGTACAACCGGTATACAATGGTTTTTCTGATTCGACAAACATTTGTTGTAATTTCTCGATATCGAGTTCATCATTCTGCTCCGCATCATGTAGCATGTCATTGATATTTTGATTGCTACTACCACAAATATCATCGTTATTATTGACATTACTTTCTGAAACAACATCGTTACAATCACGTGGTGGTTCACCATGATGTTGCCACCATGTGTAGTTATCAGTAAACCCTTGTTGAAACAAATGGAATCTAATCTTATTAATATCATCATGAAAAATAAAATGTGCACAATCTTTACACGGACATGAAATCCGGGCTTGGCCTGTCTTTGCTCGATGATCCTCAGCAGTTTTAATAAACTCAGACAACCCTTTGATGAACTCCGGGGTAGCACGTTCTATATTGTACATCCAGTTCCTACGATCCATCTGAAATATACAATTTTATATTTTCTAATAAGATGCATGAATGATATGATAACATATGAAAATAGTTGCAAACCGTCAATCCTAACCCACTTTTTGAATATTTAGTCTCATATGTGAATACGTATTATGAGTCGAGTATTATTGAAGAAAAATCGGCAGCATTTCCCCTTAACTCCTCAAGTATGCGCATAAAACGCAAACTCATAGGAGTAAGGAAAAATGATGTCGATTTTCTCAAATAATACTCGATCTCATAATACGTAATCACATCCTAAATGAGATAAAATATTCAAAAAGCAGTCCCAAATGGGGACAATCCGAAACTAACCTCTATTAGGTTAATTTCGAACGGGTATTTAACTAAAGGGCTATGATTTAACTTAGTTTATACTAAATGCTTGAATGTTACCATCAAAATATGCTATTAATACGCGGTTAGCTTAAAAGTATAGTTAGGTAACTTACATCAACGGGTCAATAGTAGCTAGGTATCAACGGGACACATAGAAAATTCTTCAAACGAGCCTACATATGAACACACAATCAAAATCAACAAAAAAAGCTTCAAATAAACACAAATTTACTCATATATAGATGAATTTCGTGTTACGAAATCTAATGGATAAATAGTAAGCATAGTTAAAACATTATATACCTTTTCAATTGTGACAATATAGATACTTGAATTTGAGATTTTTTTGAAACATTTATTGTGATTATTTGGAGCATTTATTATGTTTTTGATAATATAGTGAGAAAAAAATTGCACACACAATGTCAATATATGTCCACTGTTGGTAGGTGGTTGTTTGGGCGGAGAATAGATCGGTTATTATGAAAAAACCGATCTATATAATATGAAACGTGCTTCCAGCTGTATCCTGTCATGGGGTGTCCTAAAAATGTGAGAAATAAATAGATCGGTTAATAATAAAGAACCGATCTAACTAGTTTCAAAATGCAAAAGATCAGTTATTACACAAACAACCGATCTATGTATTATATTTCCCCGCTTTTTTCCTTTGTTAGATCGGTTTTTCACTAAACCGCTCTATATGAGGTGATCTATCTAACCTTTTATGTAGTAGTGTTATCAGCTTTCTGCATTTGCGCACGCACAAACAATAATTGAGTTGCGAAGTGATGATTCTTCTAATATGACTGACCAACATGGAGGGTTCGTATATCGTTTGGCCCATCTTTTTCCCCAGGACTCGCAATTTGTTAGATTGATCAGAGCCGTTAGCAAGTATCACGTTACAATAGTTTCGATGGATCAGTATTAAGCTTTCTAGAATTTGCGCAATGTGCTACTCATTAGTGACACATTTACAAAGATTGCATTTTCCGCTTGGTCCCATGCAATGTATGTCTCTCATATGTAACTTCAAGTATTTTTAAGAAACTAATCACCATCTAAAACTCACCGAAAACAGTACGGTACATGTTATCACTAATAATCAGAGAGTCAATTCAAACGTTCACTCAAACAATAAAAAGTACAAGTGATGATGATATGCGAAGATTGCATTCCACTATAACTCTAATTGTGATAAAAATTAGTTTTTCATTTCTTATAAATAATAACTTTGAAGCAAAAGTTGAAAGAAATATAAAATAACAAATTAAAAATGACCTTATATATGGAAGTGAGGTTGAAATATGAAATGTGATGTGTCCATAGGCAAAGCTCATGGATTTCATTCTCATGTTTTATATGCATTGCAACTTACCAAAATTTGTAAAATACTAAAATTTAAGGGTAGCATAGTTTTAATAAATATACTAATCGAATTATTTGAACAGCTTGTACGGTTTACATATGATCGATCTAATTTAGTTGTGTCATGGTCACTTTACTTTTGTAAGTCATTTCTAATTATGATCGATCTAATAGGTAAGTTGAGAGTGATGGCAAGGGCTTCTTTCAAACCTTAGGTCTGGAGTTCGATTCTATCAAAAGCCATCAATCTTGGTACCACTTTTTTTTTTTTTTTTAATGAGCTAGTGTTTAATGATAGAGAATTGTAAAATGATTTTGTTTAAGGATGAATAAAAACCGAGCCGAAGTCTATACTTGACTATAAGACTATTGATTGTGTAAATTAATGTATATGAACTGACAAGTTGATTTTACTTGGTGGTAGTGTAACTATATAATTTAAAACTTTCTTTTCTGGAAAGAGTTAAAAAATTTAGTAAGTGTGATACTAAATTTGAACTAACGTAGGTAGAAATTAGTCAAAGGCTGTAAGAACTAACGTAGGTAGAAAGTCATTTTTTATAGACTTGTCCAAGCTCGGATTTCACTTAATGTCACTAAATTTGAACTATATTGAGCTATAAATTAGTCTAAAATCGAGATTTTTAACTCATGATAATTACTACGAGTAATTCAAGATATTCGAGCTCTCGAATCTTCCTCAAGCCAAGCGACATTCACCATCATCATCGTCATTAAATCTGATCTAACCATAGAATGAATTAAGCGCTTGATTTAAGGTTATGAAGTGGACTTGTATTGTCTCACAGATCTAACCATGCTTATTGTCTACCTTTTTAGTTAGTATTGTTTTACTTTATTTGAATGATGTTTTTTTTCACTGTATGTGGTTTACTAGCTAATTCATCAAAGACATGTTTCTTTTAAATAGCTAAACTTCACTTACATACATTAATGAAAGGATTGAGATTTTTTCACATTGATTTTAACATGACCGATAATATTCTCTCGCAACCAGAATGGTGAGGCCTACTAAGGACCCAGTTATCTTTTGTTTGTAATGAAACATCACTCGTCATGTTTATATCAACATAAGAGGATCACGATCCTTAATTAAAACGTGATACAAGTAGGGGTGTAAACGAGCTGAGCCGCTCGTGAAAAGCTCGGGATCGGATCGCTAAAAAGCTCGAACGAATCGAGCCTAAACGAACTCGAGCCTAAGTTACAGCTCGTTTATTAATCGAGCTCGAGCCCGAGCTTTACATACAAAGCTCGTTTGGGCTTGCGAGCCTAAACGATATTATGATATTTTTAGATTAAAAATATATATGAGCCGAGCTCGAGCTTATTAACAAGCTCAATAGAGATATATTACTAGCCGAGCTCGAGCCAAGCTTCAACTTTTCTTTGCCAAATTGCACAATCGAGCCGAGCTCGAGCCTATATAACATACCACGAGCCGAGCTCGAACTTAAAATTAAAAGCTCGAAATGAGCTGAGTTCGAGCTCGATCTTTTTAAAACTTAAACGAGCCGAGCTCTGGCAGGCTCGGCTCGTTTTCACCCCTAGTTTTACAAGTATCAAAGCAATTTACAATAACAAATTGGGCCATTGGACTGGGCTAAAATGTGGATCCTTAATTAAAACTTGGTACAAGTATCAATTTATTACTGTACTGGCTAATAAGCATTTCTTCATCCAAACATCAACCTTAGTTAGTTTCTGCTGGTACGTATCAACTGCTTTTTTCCATGATTATTATTATTATTTAATATGATTGTTACATTTTACTTTGTATTGTTTAGGCCACCAAAGGTGAATAATATGTGTCTTTTTAACATTGATCAATTCATTTTGTGTTTTAATGAACACCAAGTGTTCGATGAAATGCCTTCAATAGGTTGTTAGTTGCTACATTCCTCTCAGTCCCACATTATTTGTCCGTGTTTACTTTCCGCGTTGTCCCAAATTAGTTGTCACTCTACTAAAAATAGATAGGGAATTTTGATCGAGTTTATTACCCGCATTTGAAAGTAAAACTGTCATTCTGCAAAAAGTAAGACAGTGGTAACGACTCTCTTTTTCCTAAACTATTTTGTCGGTGAACAATTATTTTGGGACTGTGGGCGTAGTATAAATGATTCTAGGGCGGAATTTTTCTTAAATTGGCCACTGAATACTAGTTTATTTAAGCTTATATGTGCGCTTATGAGCTTATTTGATTTCGGCTGATGAGCTTATATGCATGTTGTATCATAATAAGCTTATATAAGCCAATAACTCTCAAAATAAGCCACAAATTTAAGGCTTATGAAACATAAGATCATAAAGCTCACATATAAGCTTAAACAAACACCCCAAATATTTCGTGCTATTTAGGCGGTGTTTGGGATTGCTTGTTTTAAACTGATTACTACTATATGCTTATGGATTTCTCAAATAACAAGCTAATTTAGCTTATTCACTTATGAAATATTTAGATCAAAACTCCTTCTCTTATGTATTAAAACAAAATACGCGGGCAAACAGGTTTAACAAACACCCCTACTAATATTAACATTTAGGCGCAACCTTAGAGCCTGTGTATTTGATTTAGCTATAAGGTATGGCATTGCTAGTGCTCTGTAGTGGTTATTCTTCATATTTCTATTTTTCGTTTTTGTACAGAAAATGAGACTAGAATCATAAGGACTTTTATCTTCTTCTTATATTAGAATATAATTCAGTTTTCCCGTTTTGACCACCCATCTTGCCACATCTTGATATATCCGCGGTTTCTAACATTTCATTTCTCGTTTTGTATGGCAGTTGGTATAGCTACCGTGCAATCTGTTATCATAAGCAGAACGTCTAGTTGGTCACAAAATATGGAAGGAGTAGATCGGTTGAATGAGTTAAAGGACGAAATGTTAGTTAATAATATCATCTCTCGTTTGGAGTGCACCACAAAAGAGGTGATCAAAACAACAGCTACTATCTCTACACGATGGAAGAACCTTTGGACTTCACTTCCTCATCTCATTTTCTCATATCAGGATGATGTCAAAGATTTAGTAGATGAAGAAACTGATCTCGATGGTTACATATCTTTTATCGACAACACTCTAAATCAGTGTCCTACAAATCTCAACCTTAAAAAATTCAAACTTGATATTAATTACACTAGTCTCGCTAATGCCGACTTCAAATCACGAGCAAATAGTTGGATTCGTTATGCTATTAGCCGTAATGTTGAAGAGGTTGATTTACGGTTATGGGATGCAGGAGTAAGGGATCCGTTTAGCTATGATGATGAGTTGTTTTTCAACAATTTGTGTTTTAATCGGGTAAAGCTATCCAGGTGTGTGTTTAACCCTCCTAATGGTGCGATTAGTTGGGAAAGACTTCAGTGTTTGTGTTTATCTTTTGTGACTCTGGATGAAGATATGATTGAGAAGATATTATCTGGAAGTCCTTGCTTGGAATC
>BPTQ01000006.1:24564062-24574538 GCA_019973895.1 Chrysanthemum seticuspe
TACAAACAAATTGAACAATGAATGGGAGTATGAGACATATACATCCCATACTTTTACTTTTTTAAGTCATTTCCTGTTTAGTATATTTAAAAACACAATTGGTTGGAAGTGGTGGTTGGGGGAAATGGCAAAAGCTCATTCTACCTTGAGCTTGGGTCATGAGTTCGAGTCCTACTAAAGTCATTTCTCCAATCCTTTTTTTTTAAAAGAGCTAGTGTTTAATTGTAGAGAAGTGTAAAATGATTTTGTTTAAAGATGAATAAAAACGAGCCCAATTGAGTCGGGCGCTAGTCTGTACTTGGCTTTTGATTGAGTAAAATTATTGCATGAACTGACTAGTTGATTTTAGTTGGTGTTAGTGTAACTGAACTATTTTAATCCTTTTTTTCCCCTTAAACAGTTTAAAATTTTATTAAGTTTTTCTTATAGGTAAATGCCATAACCAACAAGTCGCAATACCAACACAAGGGAGTGTATATCATGATCATTTTCACTTTCTCAAGTTTTAAGCCAATTAGTGGTCCAAAAACTAGCTAAGTGATAGTCTTATAATATGAGGGATCAACATGGAGGGGTTCATGTTCATATATCATTTGGCCCATCTTCTTTTTCAGGGCTCACAATCTGCTAGATTGATCAGAACCGTTAGCAGATACCGCATTACAATGATTATGGTGGATTAGTGAACTTGCGCGATGTCCAGGTCATCAGTGACAAATTTACAAAGATTGCATTTACAGTTTGGTCCCATTTGTATTGTCTCTCATATAATTTTAAAGTATTTTAACAAACTCGCTGACAAATTCATTTCAAACATTGTGATATATCAGTTTCTTTTCTTATAAATGAATATCAGACTTCGTATTAAAGCCACTGTTAACTATATACTTTACGTTAACCATGAAGAAAGTAAGCATGGACTGATCACTTGTTGCTATGTCAGTCAAGCTACAAAGTCGATGTTTTAGGTAATGCTCTCAATCTCCGTGTGTACTAGAGGTGGCAATATGGGTTCTTTGGGTGTGTTTTGGTATCAGGAGACATGGGATGGGTTGATCCAAAACACTTTTTGTTCAAAATTAGTATTTATACTCTATAAATGAACCGTTATAAGTTTGATCACAAGGAGTAAAATAGTTTTGTTATTTTGGGCAACTTTTGACCCGTTTGACCATTTTTCTATAGCTTTTATTTCAGTTTTAGCCTTTATAGATCAAAGCATATCTCAATTGTGTATCAGTTTTAAATTCAATGGGTCCAAGTTGCCAACTCTAGTATGTGCCAATTTCGGAAGCACTTATTTTTATTGACAATTTGTTTGATTCAGGTTGCTGGTACTTCTGGAAAAGCAATCCTTGAGGGTGGCAGCGACGATGAAGGTGTTGGGACAGAAGCACAAAGACGTGCAATCATTGAGGTACTTGGCAGGGATAAGCGTAATGAAGTGCTTGCCGCGCTCTACATGGTCCGGACTGATATCAGCCTCTCAGTTCGCCAGGTATGTTAATTTTAATGTTATTGGTTGAAGTGGAAAAATTACAGGGCAAGTTGGTTTAGTTAAAACTGGATGGGTTGAGTCGACTCTGCAAACTTTTATAGCCAATATCTGTGTCAATTATGATGGCAAAGATGCATCATTGATCTCTTTCTGTTTAGCTTTATTAATTTTTTCTTAAACGTTCTCGCTAAAGACAAAACCATTAACTGAACCGACCCATTCTTAAGTGAGTGGGTCAACTTTGCCACCTTTATATTTGCCAGCTTTATATATGTCCAGTTATGGTATCTGATATGTAATTCTACATTTTCTCTTTGTAGGCTGCTTTACATGTGTGGAAAACTATAGTTGTAAATACTCCTAAAACATTGAAGGAGGTAATGCCCGTTTTAGTGAACACCCACTTATCGCGTCTTTTGCATCACCATCCTCTGAAACGAGACAGGTCTGTTTCTTGGTTATCATCATTTCTAATCCCTTCATATGTTATACAAATATTTTCGAAACTAAATTTTTGCCTATTTTGTCAAGGCTGCGGGACGAGCATTGGGTGAGCTTGTTAGGTAGCTCGAGGAGAGAGTTCTTCCTTTTTGGCCATTCCTGTATTATATCTAAAGGCTTGAAGGACCCTGATTCTAACATACGACAAGTATTATATTCATTTACCCTTACCTCGTTAGGTATATAGTGTTTGAATATCATTGTCATTGATTAATGATGCTAATTGTTTTAGTATTTTAGACACTCTGGTTTATGATGCGAATTGTTAGCTGCCATAATCTCTTCGTGTATCTTATCATGTATTTACCAGGCTGCCTGGGAAGCACGTGCAAGAATTGTCAGTTCAGTTCCAAAAGAAGTTCTTCCATCACATATTAAGTTAGTTTGTGACGCTGTTTCAAAATCTAGAGACAAGGACCATCAAAAGAAAAAGGTTAAAGATGTTCCTAGTTTCTTTTTAAGTTGGTTCATATGTAACTTCAAGTATTTTTAACAAACTAATCACCATCGAAAACTCACTGAAAACAAAACGTTACAGGTTATCACTAATTATAATCAGCGAGTCAATTTAACCGTTCACTCACACAATAAAAAGTCAAGTAGAAGCGATGGTAATATACGAAGATTGCATTTGAAAATAATTGTAATTGTGATAAAATCAGTTTATCATTTCTTATAAATGAATATAAGGCTTGGAATAAAAAGCCACGGTTGCGTTAACCATGAAGAATTTAAGCATCACCTGACCTGTTAAACTTTGAAGCAAAAGTTGAATGAAACATAAAATAACAAATTAAAAATGACCTTATATATGGAACCATGAATCTAAAGGAGGTTGAAATCATGGGAATATGAAATGTGATGTGTCCATAGACAACGTACCAAAATTTGTAAGTCTATATGATCTAATTCAGGGTAGCATACTTTTGATAAAGATACTACTCGAATTTTACGGTTTACATATATGATCTAATTTAGTTGTGTCGTGATCCATTTACTTTTTTTTAAAGTCATTTTCATGTTTAGTATATTTAAAAACAGAATTGTTTGAGGTGGTGTGTCGGGAAGATGGCAATGGCTCATTCTTATTAAAGCTTAGGTCATGAGTTCGAATCCTAAAGTCATCAATCTCAGGCCCCTCCTTTTTTTTAAAAAAAATGGTAGAGAAATTGTAAAACAATTTAGTCGGGCCCTAGACTGCTCATAACCATTAGCAGATATCGCGTTTCAATGATTATGATGTCAATGACAAATTTACAAAGATTGCATTTTCCGTTTGGTCTCATATGTATTGTCTCTCATATGTAATTTAAAGTATTTTTAACAAACTAAACACCTTAGAAAACTTGTCGAAAATAATTACTAGTGACATAATATGTGAAGATTCCGTTTGACAAATTAAATCCATTCCAAATAATTGCAATAATGTCAGTTTCTTTTCGTATAAATGAACATCAGACTTCGTATTAAAGCCACTGTTAACTATTTACTATACGTTAACCATGAAGAAAGTAAGCATGGCCTGATCACTTGTTGCTATGTCAGTCAAGCTACAAAGTCGATGTTTTAGGTAATGCTCTCAATCTCCATGTGTACTAGAGGTGGCAATATGGGCTGTTCGGGTGTGTTTTTGTATTGGGAGACACGGGATGGGTTGATCCAACACACTTTTGTTCAAAATTAGTATTTATACTGTATAAATGAACCGTTATAAGTTTGATCACAAGGAGTAAAACAGTTTCGTTATTTTGGGCAACTTTTGACCCGTTGGACCATTTTTCTATAGCTTATCTTTCAGTTTTAACCTTTATAGATAAAAGCATATCTCAGTGGGTCCAAATTGCCAACTCAAGTATGTGCCAATTTTGGAAGCACTTAGTTTTAGTGACAATTTGTTTGATTCAGGTTGCTGGTACTTCTGGAAAAGCACTCCTTGAGGGTGGCAGCGACATGAAGGTGCTAGTACTGAAGCACAAGGACGTGCAATCGTTGAGGTACTTGGCAGGGATAAGCGTAATGAAGTGCTTGCCGCGCTCTACATGGTCCGGACTGATATACCAGTCAGGTATGTTGATTTTAAAGATATTGGTTAAAGTGGAAAAATTACAGGGCAAGCAAGTTGGTTAACTAGTTAAAACTGGATGGGTTGAGTCGACTCTGCAATCTTTCTTTCAAAGTGTTTAAACTCTTATAGCCAATATTTGTGTCAATTATGATGACAAAGATGTATCATTGATCTCTTTCTAGAGACAAAACCATTAACTGAATCGACCCATTCTAGTGAGTGGGTCAACTTTGCCACCTTTATATATGTCTAGTTATGGTATCTGATATGTAATTCAACCGTTTCTATTTGTAGGCTGCATTACATGTGTGGAAAACTATAGTTCTAAATACTCCTAAAACATTGAAGGAGGTAATGCATGTTTCGATGAACACCCTTATCGCGTCTCTTGCATCACCATCCTCTGAAAGAAGACAGGTCTGTTTCTTGGTTATCATCATTTCTAATCTCTTTCATATGTTATACAAATATTTTGGAAACTAAATTTTTGCTAATTTTGGCAAGGCTGCGGGACGGGCATTGGGTGAGCTTGTTAGCAAGCTCGGGGAGAGAGTTCTTCCTTTGGTCATTCCTGTATTAGGCGGGAATATGAAATGTGATGTCTCCATAGGCAACTTACCAAAATTTGTCAAATGTAAGTCTATATAAAGTAGTGATTTGTAATAATGTTAGGGGGCGTTTGGTTGGGGTATTTTGAAATTCCGGAATTTTAAATTCTAGAAAATTTAAATTCTTGAGAATTTAAAATTCCGGAATTTAAAATACCTTCGCATGTTTGGTTGACAGAAATTTATAAATATTTTTTTTATTTTTTTTAATATAAATTTAATAAATATTCTACTTAAAAGTTTATAAAAAAAGTTTATAAAAAATTTATAAAAAAAAAATTATAAAAAAAAGTTTATAAATAATTTATGAAAAAAGTTTATAAAAAATTTATAAAAAAAGTTTATAAAAAATTTATAAGAAATTTATAAAAAAAAATTATAAAAAAAAGTTTTAAAAAATTTATAAAAAAAGTTTATAAAAAATTTATAAGAAATTTATAAAAAATTTATAAAAAAAAAGTTTATAAAAAATTTATTAAAAAAAAGTTTATAAAAAAAGTTTATAAAAAATTTATAAAAAAAGTTTATAAAAAAATTAATAAATATTTTATTTAAAAGTTTATAAAAAAACAATAAGAAAAAAAGTTTATAAAATTTTTTTTTCAAGCAAATTAAAATTTCTCACTTTTTGGAGGCATTTTGATTCTCTCCATTTTGGCAATTCGGGGAATTTTAAATTACTTCAAATGCCCACATTTGAGTTACCAAACAGGGCATTTGAAGGGAATTAAAATGCAAATGCCTCCAATATCCTCCAAATTGCCCCAACCAAACGCCCCCGGGTAGCATACTTTTAATAAAGATACTACTCTGAATTACATGGTTTACATATGATCTAATTTTGTTGTGTACGTCGTGGTCTATTTACTTTATTAAGTCATTTTCATGTTTAGTATATTTAAAAACACAATTGATTCAAGTGGTGTGTTGGGGGAGATGGCAAAGGCTCATTCTTATTAGAGCTTCGGTTACAAGTTCGAGTCCTACTAAAGTCATTTTCAAGAAACCATCATTTTTTCTAAAAGGGCTAGTGTTTAATGGTAGTTGTTTCAGGATGAATTACAAAATATTCGTAGTTACAATTTACTTTATATTTGTAAAATGCAAGTCTATATAAAGTAGTGATTTATATTTTTATAATAAAGTCAGGAGTAAATTGCATTTTTGGTCCTTAAGGTACGGCCAAATTGCAGGTTTCGTCCCTAACGTTTCAAAAGTGCAACGGTAGTCCCCATTTTGAATGTTTTGTTGCATGTTTGGTCCTTAAATTGCATATTTAGTCCCTAAACCTTTGAAGTTTCCGTTGCATGTTTTGTCCCTATATTGCAGATTAGGGACCAAACATGCAGCAAAACTTTAAAAATGGGGACTATCGCTGCACTTTTGAAACGTTAAGGATGAAACCTGCAATTTAGCCATACCTTAGGGAACAAAAATGCAATTTACTCAATTAGGGTAGCATACTTTTAATAAAGATACCACTCGAATTATGTGAACAACTTATACGATTTACATATGATCTAACTTAGTTATGTCTTGATCCCTTTACTTTTTTAAGTCATTTTCATGTTTAGTATATTTAAAAACACAATTGGTTAGGAGTGGTTTGTTGGGGGAGATGGCAAAGACTGATTCTTTCTAAAGCTTAGGTCATGAGTTCGAGTCTTACTAAAGTCATCTTCACCGAACGTCATAGGACACGTTATTGCTCCATAACACGACATTATGGCACCAGCCCGTACTATACCACGAGTTATAAGTCTTGGAGCCAAATTCACTTTACTCTCTCTCTTTTTGTGTTGTATTTGTGTTTTATTTTAAAAATTGTCGGCCCGAGGTACCTATAACTTAAGTGGTGGAGAGAGAGTGTTTTTGAGTTAAGTTGTCTAACTAGCTTATAAGGCCTTCTCCAATGGGCCACCTCACGTCATTTAATAGCAATCTATAAACGGCAATCCACTGATGTCATGGAGCACCTTACGATGTTGTTTCCCGACATTTCCTTCTTTTGAAAATATAAAAAATGATTGTCATTTAGATTAGATTTGTGTTTGTTTTATAGTGGTGTGTTTGTATGAGGTGTGTTTTGGTTCGATGGATGGTGATGTTTTCGACCGTTGTTGGATGGTGATCTGTGTGACTCTAGAAAGAGTGTTGTCTTGACAATTAATTATGACTTCTCTTTTCACAACATTTTTTTTAATAAAAAGAACATATCATTCAACTTCAACAATGTTGAAGAAAACAATTACAACAAGAGAGACAAGATCCAAAATAAAATGACAACACCAATTGAAGAGAGATCTCATCAAACCGATATACACCAAAATAATTAGCTTACTACCTATGACTCAGATTAAGAGAAAGAACTAAACCAAAAACTGGACGTTGGATAATTGGAGTTTTTGTTCCCATATGAACCCAATCAATGTGAAGAGGAGAAGGATGTTGATGACTTGCGAGCAAATATATAAAGAATATGCTACCATGTTCTTTGAAAACAAGAGGATCTTTTAAACATGAAATACCAAATTGCCTTCCCCGAATGAAGATGATATAATGTGTTATGTTGAAAGGGCTTATACTCTTGTTAATTTTGCTAGCTCACATACCATGCATAGTGAACATGGCATTTATAAGCATTGTTGGTACATTTTCAAGAATAGTGCTTATAAGTTATTGTATTTATGAGCACAATCCTAGAACTATAAGCTAGCACTCTCCTTGAAAGGATACCAACTATGTACGTAGTATATGGATTCTCAAGGTTGGACTAAACGGAGTGGGCGTGAGCCTCACTCGATGAGCCATCACCTCACGCGCCATCACAAAAGCTCCCACACCCACCTCACGCTTGAATGAAACAAAAAAAAAAGTCAAAGTGTATTTTGGTACCTCAAACTTGGTTAAATGGGTTTTTTACTACCCTAAATTATTAAAGGTGCAGTTTAGTACCCTGAACTTGTAAACTCGGTTTAAAGCATTGACTCGTCACATGTTATCACATATTCACATGACTTAGCTTCTTTAAAAACTAACGACACGGTTAAGGGCTTAAGGCATTAGATTTTATCAAATGCCTTTTCTCCCGCTAAAAATTAAATACATGTTCGTTGCATGGTAGAAACAAAATTCACGTGATCAACAAAGGTCTGCTTTTATTCGGTGAAATTTGATTCCTTATGTGATCTTGAGGTTTATGCATACAAAGCAAATTAAACTCCTAGAATCAAGTGCGCGGACACACCGGTGAATCCAAGACTCGGTCATGGCTTGTCAACCTGAATGGTTTCGGTTTCCCTTGTATTAATAATAAAAAAAATTCAAAAACTAAGTCAAATACAACAAATAAAACAAGTTTACAATTAGGAAAAAGTTTTAACGATTATGTATACAAAATATATAGTAATTCTCAAGTTTTTGACAAAACAATAAAAGTATCTTGATTAACACAATTACAACTAGAATATTGTTTAAGATACCTGAACTTATAAAAATGAAAAAAAAAAAAAAAAAAAAAAAAAAAAAAAAAAAAAAACGCCTAAAGTTATATAACATAGATCCAATTATCAATCGAACGTTAAAGCTTTAAACCTCTCCGACTAGTATTTGCATATTAACTTTACTTCATGGTTGTCAACCCTAGATTTGGAACATATGACTCCGTACTGTTCTATGCATATGTGTTTGAGTATATAAAAAGATATGCACCATGTTTTTTTTAATGGTATGCACCATCTGTTTATTAGTGTTTTATGTAATAAGGATCCCGTTTTTTTTCTTTTCTTTTTCTTTTTTTATTTATTATTATATATATATATTTTATAAATTAGAAAGAAAAAAGTGGTAATTGTATAATGGGCTTTTCAATTCTTTAGTTAAAATTTAGAAAATAAGAATTTTAATTCTTATTTTTTTTTTTAATGTTGGAAAAAAGGGGTGATTACACGAATTTCAGTTTTTCGAGAAGAAATATTTCTCTTCAACAAAACAGACCCTATCCCCTTTGCCTATTTCGAAGTTCATCAAACAACAACCTTCGTAGTAAATTTGATAGATACGAGCCAAATGGAGGGCCTTATTCTCCCCAATATGCTAGATTGACGATCCTGGTCGCATTCTGGAGATGGTGAGTTTTCTGTTTGTTCGACCAGGAATCTTATTGATGATAAACCTCTCGGGATGGTTGGTTCCAAAACTCAATGGTGTAAGTATATTCCGTTAAAGGTTAATATTTTTTCTTGGAGAGTTTAGCTGAATAATCTTCCAACGCGTCTCAATCTGTCTCGTAGAGGTATGGACTTACACTCTATTTTTTGCCCTTCTTGTAACTTGGCAGTTGAATCTACAAAGTACATCTTCTTCATTTGTCCCATGATGAAAGTCTTGTATAAGAATATAGCCAGATGGTGGGACATTAATATGATGGAGCTCTCCTCTTATGAAAATTGGTGGCTGTGGTTCTCTAACCTTCGTCTCTCGCCCAAGTTGAAGATGTTTTTGGAAGGAGTTTTTTATATCTCATGGTGGTTGGTTTGGAATTTCCGCAATAAATCTATCTTCTGTTCTATTATCCAGTCAAAAGCTCGGTTGTTTGATGATATTGTGGTGCTTTCTTTTTCATGGTGTAGGTCTAGATGCAAGTTAAACTTTAGTTGGATAGATTGGTTACAGAACCCTTTGCTTATTTCCTTGTAATCTTCTTTTTCTAGCTCCTTGCTAGTGTCTTAATGTTATCAGCTGTTCAAAAAAAAATATATTCCTGCTTGAAGTTCACACCAACTTTTAACTCTTTTTTTTCTTTGGTAGAATGTGAAGACTTTTTTTCATTGAATGCGTTACATTAAAGTTCTATGCCACCTTACACATTCAGTGAAACTTAACCTGTTTTAACTTCAATATCTAATTTCGACAACTTAACGGGTCAAAATGAGTTCGTTCTCCACAGATAATGTAGAATTGTTCACTACATGTTATCGTTTAACAAAATACTCGTAGTTACAATTTACTTTATATTTGTAAAATGTAAGTCTATATAAAGCACTGATTTATAATAATGTCGTGGTCACTTCACATTTTTAAGTTATTTCTATGTTTATTACATTTAAAAACACAATTGATTTGAGTGGGGGTGTAGGGAGAGATGTTGAAGGCTCATTCTTCCTAAAGTTTGGGTCATGAGTTCGAGTCCTCACTTTCTAGTTCTACACACACCATTTTTTAAAAGAGCTAATGGTTTTTGAAATTGTAAAACGATTTTGTTTAAGAATGAATAAAAATCGAGCTTAATTGAGTTGGACCCTAGTCAGTACTTGGCTTTTGATTGTGTAAATTATTAAGGGTTTTTCTAACTTGTGTCCTAAGGACACAAGTTAAGCACACCGATAGTACACACAGACCCACATAAAAGTACACTTTTCTGTACTTTTATGTGGATCCCAATATATTTTTTCGTGGGCCATATGTACTTATTGTGTGCTTAACTTGTGCCCTAGGGCACAAGTAAGAAAAACCCAATTATTAATGTATGAACTGACTAGTTCATTTTAGTTAGTGTTAGTGTAGCTATACAACTTTAATCTTTCTTTTCTTGAAACAGTTGAAAATTTTATTATGGTGGTGGCATTCATGCCACACCATACAATAATATCATTCCACTTAATCTCATATCTTACAAAAGTTTTTTAGTGGCAACCATTATTTCATGCCTAACTTTTTTTTTTAATTCATAATTATATTAAACAACTAAATAAAAACATAATATTTCATAAATAATAAAAAAAATTACATAATACTTAAAAAAA
>BPTQ01000006.1:24578937-24797525 GCA_019973895.1 Chrysanthemum seticuspe
AGTTATTAATCCAAAAGTTACACTTGATTTGACCCAGAATTGAATCTATGAAAAATCAACTTAGGTTGGTTGAAAACTGGTTTTTCACCTGTTTTTTACTTTTAATAGTTATGAAGAAGTTTGACTTTAATGAACTTTGCAACCAATTCAATGGACTAAGATTGATGTTTTATGGTGAAATAATCCTACTGCAAATAATCTCTATGAATTCTAAACACAAAACAGGCTTTTGCTTTTACAAATTTTTGACAGATATGAAATGAGGACAGTATTATGATGATTTTGACTTTGAGAGTGCTCAGATGAGATTTGATGACTAAAATGGTTTAAGTGGATCTAACTGAGACTACATAGACAGATATTAATCACAAACAAGAGCTCAAACTCCAACAAATCCACTGATCCAAACACTATTTTTGAAACTGATTTGGCTAATGACTTACTTAAATGACTAATTGGCTTATGCTACTGCTGAAACTTGAATAACTAAGACCTAATGACAGTTAAATAAGCAAGTCTAAACTAAAACTACAACAATTCAAGACAGATATAGAAGTGTGCAACTCACTTGTGTCCACAGTCACTATGACTTGCCAAGAATCAAAGAACCACTTATTCTATTACTGTTTTAATCCCATATCTAACTAAGTTTCAACCCAAATCCATCTCTGCATCATCCCATATCCATTTCCATACCTGCTTAACCAAATTCTCTTCTCAGTTGACTTTTGTTGACTAAAAACCAAACTTGCTTAAAAATGTTTTCCAAGCTTACCAAAAGCTATAATAAGCTTAAGTAAACTTGTTTGAACTTAAAAATAAGCTATTAGAAGATTGAATTCAAGAGTTTGAAACTAAATTCTTCAACAGTGAACAATAAAGCATGAAACTTAAATGAAACTTTGAATTAGGACTTGAAATGAATTACAATGACCAAATGGCTTAGTCTTAGTACAATAAAGCTTAAAATTACAGTTTAAAACACTAAGTGAGATAATTTTAATAAAAACGACATACAAGGAAATAAAAAAACTAAGTACTCCCTCTTCTCTCCTTCTTCTGCTTCTTTTATACACCAAAATGACTTCTCTCTCTCCTCTGAGCAAATCCCACTTGCTTTTCTGACCATTGGATGGCTTGAGCTCTTCTTAGCCATTATTTCGGTTTTGGCGGGAAAAGGTTTTTGCCAGTGGTTCCCATAGCTTGGACAGGGAAAGGGGCATTTAATGTGGCTTTGGAGGGTTGTGGTTGGAGGGGACAAAGTGTGGAGTAGGGTGAGCTAGAGGTGGAGTTGCAGAAAAAGTGGTGGGGTGGTTTGGCGGTTTTATTTTAAACCGTGGGTAGTTTTGGTTTATTAAACCGGGTAAAAGGGTTGGATCGGGTATGGACAAGAGTTGGGCTTGGGTAGGATTGGGCTTGGGTTTTATTTGGATCCGGTTTGGTTTTGATATTCAAGTAACACAAGGACCAAAAGTGTAAAAGCTGGAAATCCAAGGACCATACATGTAACTTCTGAAAATGTAATCCAAGGGCCTTTCTTGCCATCATCCAATAATCCAAGGACCATTTTTGCCAATTGTGAAAATCCAAGGACTAAACATGAACATTTTTAAAATCCAAGGATCAAAACTGTAATTTCTCAAAACTTTTGGAACTTTTCACCAAAGGACTAATTATGACAAGTTATGATTTCAAAAGGACCTTTGGTGACTTTTCTTTTAAAATAAATGCCTAGGGACTAAATTTGACAAATTTTGAAAGTCGGGGGACTGAAACTGCCAATTATGCAAACTTAGCTCATTTTTCATCTGATTTTAAACATTTTGCATCTGAAACATATAAAATACAATTTTGAGATATTTTCAGTATTTTGATGCATTTCTGAGCATTTTTAAATGATTTGCAGTTCAGATTTGACCAAAAATGATGAGTATTCACACACTCATCAATCCCTCACACTAAACTATTGCTAGTCCCTAGCAATCTTTTGAGAAAAACTTAATGGTTTTGAATCTCTTTACCAAAAGCCATTACTTCTGGAGTAGCCAGATGTTTCAGTTCAAGTAAGAACCTTGGTACACTGATAACCAAATGATTTTGAGCAAACCACCAGCTTTCAACGGTTTTGATTTGTCTTTACCAGAAGCCGTTTGCTTCTGGACTAGCCAACTCTTAGATAAATTATCAATATTATCTTTGGTGAGCTGATTACCAATTATGGTTTTTCCACTGCCTTTACCACAAGCCATAAACTTGCGGGCTAGCCAACTCTTCACTTTTAAGGATATGGTGAGCTGAATACCATACAATTTTGGGCAAATTGCAAGCCGTCAACGGATTTGATATATCTTTACCAAGAGCCGTTTGCTCCTGGATTAGCCAATCCTTCTGTTTATTAGACATGGCGGACTGATAACCGTAAGCTGAGTAAGTGCAAAACACTTACTCCAAAAAAAAAATTTTGGCCAAAAAAGGGGGAATTGGGCGGTATAATTACATGATAAAATTCGTGAGAATTCCCCCCCACACTAGAAATGAATATTGCCCTCATTATTCAAAGTACCGGCGGTTATGCCGATACTGAGAACGTAAAAGGGAAATACTACGGCCATTATTTAGCAAGATTTTTTTATTTTTTTATTTTTTTTTGAACTTATATACAACAGCGGGGGGCATCTCTCCCACACTAGGGTGGTACACACGGGTGAAAACCCATGTAGCATGCTACTGTTTTTGATTCCCGAGTCGCTAGCTTGACTCGATCCCCGCATTCATTGGTTCATGGGGAAAGTTTGTAGATCCGGGACAATCACAGGAGGAATGTCCTCTCCAAAGTAATGCTTCAACCGATGACCATTCACTTTAAAGTTTGGACCATCGGGTTGAGATAACTCAATGGTTCCATATGGAAATACTTTAGTGATGGTGAATGGTCCAGACCAGCGGGATTTTAGTTTTCCCGATAAAATATTCAATCTTGAGTTGAAAAGAAGGACTCGATCACCGACGTTGAAAACGCGGTTCTTGATTTTGGAGTCATGAATCTTCTTTGTCTTTTCTTTGTAGATCAAAGAGTTCTTGTATGCATGATCACGGAGTTCATTTAATTCATTCATTTGAACTTTCCGGTGATCACCAGCTGTCTGAATATCGAAGTTGGCATGCTTCAAGGCCCAGTATGCTTTGTGCTCAAGCTCAACCGGCAGATGACATGCCTTCCCGTATACAAGCTTGTATGGAGTGCACCCGATGGGTGTTTTATAAGCCGTACGGAAGGCCCATAGTGCGTCATCTAGCTTATCCGACCAAGAGGCACGGTTTTCGCCAACTGTCCTTTCAAGAATTCTTTTTATCCCTCGGTTGGAAACTTCCACTTGCCCACTTGTTTGGGGGTGGTACGCAGTAGAGAGATGGTGAGTTACACCATACTTTTGCATGACTCTATCAAACTGGTCATTGCAAAAATGCGTACCACGATCACTGATTATAGCTCGTGGAGTTCCAAACCTAGCAAAAAGAGATTTTAAGAATTTCACAACAACTCGGGCATCGTTGGTGGGTAAAGCTTAGCTTCAACCCATTTTGACAAATAGTCAACGGCCACGAGTATGTATTTATTACCGCGAGACGAAGGAAATGGCCCCATAAAGTCAATGCCCCATATGTCAAAGATCTCACACACTTGAATGGCGTTTTGCGGCATTTCATTTCTTTGTGAGATATTCCCGTGACGTTGACAAGCGTCACAGGTTTTGACAAATTCATGGGCATCCTTGTAAATCGTGGGCCAATAGAATCCGGAATCAAACACCTTCTTGGCGACGTAGTTGGGGCTATGATGTCCCCCAGTAGGTCCAGAATGGCAAGCCTTAAGAATGTCATTGGCTTCCTGACCATACACACATCGCCTGATGACTTGATCCGCGCAAATTTTGAACAAGTAGGGGTCGTCCCAGAAGTAATGTTTCACATCTTTAAAGAATTTGTTTTTCTATTGGGACGACATCCCTTTCACCACAAAGTTACCCGCATGGTAATTTGCAAAGTCAGCAAACCATGGGGTAGAAGAGTCTCCACGAAAAGAAACCACATTGAGTGTTTCGAGAGGAAATGTTTCGTTTATTTCCTTTTTCTCGAACACATCTTGGTGAGGGTTTTCTAGACGGGACAGATGATCAGCAGCCAGGTTCTCAGCTCCTTTTTTTATCACGTATAATGATATCAAATTCTTGCAGGAGGAGAACCCAACGGAGCAATCTCGGCTTTGCATCTTGTTTTGCAAAGAGATATTTGAGAGCCGAGTGATCCGTATACACCACGCATTTGGTCAGGATAAGGTATGGCCGAAACTTTTCAAACGCATACACCACAGCTAATAATTCTTTTTCTGTAGTGGTGTAATGGGTTTGAGCTTCAGTCATAGTCTTACTCGCGTAGTGGATAGGCTGAAAATGCTTGGTTTTACGTTGCCCCAAGACTGCACCGATAGCAAAATCACTTGCATCGCACATGAGCTCAAAGGGTAAATCCCAGTCGGGGGCAACTAGAATGGGTGCTTCCGTGAGCTTTTTCTTTAATGTTTCAAAAGCTTCGATGCACTCAGGAGAGAAGATAAAAGGAGCATCTTTTTCAAGAAGATGGGTCATAGGCCGAGCGATTTTAGAAAAATCTTGTATGAATCTGCGATAAAACCCGGCATGACCAAGAAAACTCCTAATACCTTTGACGGTAGTAGGATGAGGCAATTTAGCAATAACATCAACTTTTTCCCTATCTACCTCAATCCCATTTTTGGAAATCTTATGGCCAAGGACTATGCCTTCTTTGACCATAAAGTGGTTCTTCTCCCAATTTAGACAAAGGTTGGTGTCTTCACACCTTTTTAGCATTTTATCTAAATGGGAGAGACATGTCTGAAATGAGTCCCCAATGACCGAGAAGTCATCCATAAACACCTCCATTGTTTCCCCGATCATGTCGTGGAAAATTGCCATCATACATCGTTGGAACGTGCCAGGAGCATTACATAGGCCAAAAGGCATACGTCTGTAGGCAAAAGTTCCGTATGGGCAGGTGAATGTGGTCTTTTCTTGATCCAGCGGATCAATGGGGATCTGAAAGTAACCCGAGAAACCATCAAGGAAACAGTAGTATTCGTTCCCTGCTAATCTCTCAAGCATCTGGTCCATGAAGGGTAGAGGAAAATGGTCTTTACGGGTGGCTTCGTTTAACTTGCGATAGTCAATACACACACGCCATCCCGTAACCAATCGAGTTGGAATTAACTCGTTTTCTTCATTTGTGACAACAGTAATGCCACCCTTTTTAGGAACACAGTGAATTGGGCTAACCCAAGGACTATCAGAGATCGGGTAAATTAAATCGGCATCAAGAAGTTTGAGAACCTCTTGTTTGATAACCTCATGAATCTTAAGATTCACCCTTCTCTGATGTTGGACTGCTGGTTTGAAGTCATCCTCCATCAAGATTTTGTGAGTACAAAACTCAGGGTTGATACCCTTAATGTCGGAGAGTTTCCAAGCAATTGCTTGCTTGTGTGACTTCAAGACCTTTATGAGAGCAGTCTTCTCCTCCTCAGTTAAGTCTTTAGCAATTATGACGGGTAATTTATCATCACCCTCCAAGAATGCATACTCGAGATGAGGAGGTAGGTCCTTAAGTTCAACCTCGGGAAATTCTTCAGTAGATGTTTGTACTGATTTGATTTCCTCAATCGTGATCTCTTTCGGAGGGAGTGAAGGTAATGGATCTTCATTTAACAATTGCTCAAGATAAAGAATATCTCCCTACGAATCATAAACACCATCAATTCCCGGCGGAATTGATTCATCAATAGCAAGAAACTCATCGATCTCTTCCAGAAAGAAGTCACCTCCCTCAAACGGAGTGAGAGAGGGGGAAGAGTCGGCAATGATTGGTTGAGAAGATGTGGTGGAGTCCCCACTCACAGAATTATGAAGATAACCAAGAAACTCTTGGGAGTACTCCTCTAAAGCAATATCAATTAAATCGACTCGATTAATTGATTCAGTATCATAATTTGAGGAGTACCTCGAAGTTTGATCAAAGTTAAAGGTAACAGCTTCGTTACCCACACGTAACGTGATTTCTTGCTCAAATACATCAATAAGAGCACGACCCGTTCTCAGGAATCCCCGTCCAACAATGAGGGGAACCCGAGGATCGGCATCGAAATCAACAACCACAAAGTCAGCTGGAAAATGGAACTTTCCTACTTTCACGAATACATCCTCGGCGATGCCAAGAGGACGCGATATAGAACGATCTGCAAGCTCAAGAGTCATGCAGGTAGGAACAAGTTCTGGAAGAGAAAGCTTCTTCCACACTGAATAAGGCATCAGATTGATGCTTGCTCCAAGATCGGCAAGGGCAAAGCATTCAATCATTCCTGGAAAAACACAAGGGAGAAGAAATTTTCCAGGATCTTCAAGCTTCTCGGGAAGCTTCTTTAACAGAACTGCTGAGCAGTTCTCGTTCAAAGGAGTTTTGGCCATTTCAAACAGCTTTTCCTTGTTGCTCAACATGTGTTTGAGAGTTGATGCAAACTTGGGCATCAACATGATAGCATCCGCAAAGCTTATGTCAAAATGTAGCTCTTGGAAAATTTGAAATTTTTTTTCCATTTGATGACTGGCTTTTTCGCGGAGTTTTTGCTCATTTAAACGTGAGGGGTAAGGAATAGAAGTTTTGGATTTGGGGTTGCCAACTGGAGGTTCAAAAACAACTCCAGGTTAGGTTTTGGGTTTCGGGACAACCTGAGGATGGACATTGCTGGTACCTCCGTTATTAGTAGGAAGTTCCTTGTCCTTTGTCGCCTCAGGTTCACTTTCCACTACCTTTGGGAGAGAAGAAGAAGAGGTAGTAGGAATAGCGGGTCCATCATACGAAGCACCACTTCTGGTTGTGATCGCCTTTGCATCGCCCCTCGGATTAGCGATCGTGTTGCTAGGTAAAGTACCTGAGCCCGAGGGTCGATCATTTAAAGACTTCTTAATGTCAGAAATCTGGCTAACCAACAACCGATTCATTTCCTCTTGGGATTTCATGAATTGTTTCAACAACTCATCAGATGATGGTCCAGTTGGAACAATGGCTTGATTTTGCACAGGAAAATTCTGGCCTCTATTGTTTGGATTAGGGCCTTGATTTTGGAAATTTCCTTGATTATTGCCATGGAAATACCCTGGGTTGAAATTTCCCTGACCTTGGTTTCTATTGAAATTTCCTTGGTGTTGGAAATTTTGATTTTGATTTTGAAAACCGTTGTTTGGACTAAAACTACCTTGGTTTTGAAAACCTTGGTTTGGTCTATTCTGATTTTGATTACGGTTTTGGTTTTGGTTGAAACCGGGAGGTCCAGGGTAGTGGTTAGGACGGTGGTTCGGGTCCATAGGAGCACGGTATTGGTTGCCTCCTGGATTAGAAATCCCGCCCACAGCATTAGCTTCAAAGGGGTTACCATCGGTGGCCATACAGTTGTAGTAGGCATGGGGGCCACCGCAAGTAACACAGACTTCCACTTTCTTAACTTCAGCAGGAGGTGAAGTTTGTGGAAAAGAAACTTTCTTTTGGTTGGAGAGAACCAAAGCTTGAATTGCTTCCGTGAGTTTGTCAATCTTAGCATCGGTGCTAGATTGACTCACGGGCGATGAAGTAGAAGGACCAACACTGACTTGGGAAACAACCGGCTTGCTTCGTGCAGTGCAGACTTTAGACTTGTTTTCAATGATCGCTAAAGCTTCTTTGACAGTTTTGCTCAAGAAATTTCCTCCAGCGGAGGAATTGAGAGAATCTTGATCAGATTGACTCACTCCATTATAGACAGTATCGAGTTGCATCAACTCGGAGAAACCGTGGTGAGGACATTTGCGGAGCAACTCCTTAAAACGATCCCACGATTCACTGAAGGATTCATCAAACTTTTGTGTAAACTTGATGATTTCATTTTTAAGACTCGTGGTTTTGGAAGGTGGATAAAACTCGTTCACAAATTTCTTCACCAGGTCTTCCCATGTCTCAATTGACTGAGGGGGTTGTTTTTCAAGCCAAATCCGGGCTTGCCCCTCAAGAGAAAATGGGAACAGAAGAAGCTTAACAGCATCTGTAGGGACATTTTTGTATTTGATGGTAGATGCAATCTTGTTAAACCATCGACTATGAGCATGAGGATCATCCCGCTCAAAACCATAGAATTGACTTGAGGTTACAAGATTCAGTAACCCGGTCTTGAGTTCAAAATTTTCAGCCACAATGGCTGGGATAACAATAGCATCTCCATACCCGTCGATGGGTGCCTGGAGAAGCTCACACATAGGACGTTCTTCCGCCATGATAACGGAAGTAGTGTGAGCAGTCCGGATCTCAGATCCGACTGATGGGGCAGAAAGTCTACGGACACGCCTTCTTGGAATCTTGACAAGCTCACGAAATGGGCTTACAGATCTAGAAGAGCGAGTGCGCATACACTAGAGTTAACTCTAAGAAATCTCAGAGTTAAGGAGAGGAATGGGAATTATGAAAATATTTTTGAAAATGGGGTAAGAAGAATCTTTTTGGGTTTTCTGGTTTTTGAATAGTAGATATAACAACAAATCCAATTAAAACAATATCGAGGCAAAACAACAGTGAACTTAAACCAATAATCACAAGATGAATGGCTTCTTTGAAAAAGGTACACCACTCACAAGGACACAAAGGCAAGTTTTAATCTTTGGTTCGGGAACTTATTATGGTCGTACCCCCAGTTAGGTAGTACAATTGGTTTGCGGTGGTAATTTTTTATGTTGTTATTATTAAGAAAACGATAAATCTTTTTGTATTTTTATCTTTGATACCTATATAGAAACAAAAGGAAAATATTTTTGTGTTTTATACGTTTTTGGATGTTTTTGGGTTTTTGGATTTTTTATAAGAAAATATATATAGATATAGATAGATGGTATGAACAAAGAGTGAATATTCAAATCACTAATCTGCTAAACGGGAGATAATTAGCACAGCTCCCCGGCAGCGGCGCCAAAATTTGGTTCGTCCCGAACCGTCAAGTTATCTCACACAAGCTAGCCACTTGTGAATGGCTAACCGTAAGAAACTTAAAACAGTTCAGACACCAATGCAATGAAGATCAGATGAGTATAGTTTTTCCCCAGGTCGTTATGTCCCAACGAGATGTGCGAGAATAGTCAAACGTATAGTGATCGAGAGAATTTGAATGGAAAAGGGTTTTGATTTATTATAACTAAAGAAAGAGTATACAAATTACAATGGCTTAAATGCAAATTAAAGAAAATTAAAAAGATAAATTTTATTAAATAAACGCTATCACTATTTTTAAACTGATGTTTTTGATTTTTCTTTTATAAAACTTAAATTAAAAACTACGTGTCGTACAAAAGAAAATGTGAAACTGAAACAATATTAATCCTAAAAATATGAAAATGACATTTTTACAAACCTAATGATAAGAGAAAATTTTAAGAAAAAGAAAATTATTTTTAAAACTATTTATCTAATTATTATTAATTAAAAACTATTTTTACTTATTTAATAATAGCCTAAAATACAAGAAAATATGAAATAAAGCTAGAAAAATGAAATTATGACTTAGAAAAATCTAAAATAACTAAAGAGAATTTTCAAAACTAATTTTATATTTTTCTGATTATTTTTGTATTTTCTAGGAATTAAAAACTATTTAAAACTACTTAAATTGCTTAAAAATACAAATTTAACTAAGAAAAATCTGGAAAAATATGTTTTTGACTTTTTATATTTATATTAACCTAATAAAAATGAAAACTTATTTTTTTGAAGTTTTTCTGATTTAATTGTATTAAAAGCTAATTAAAATTACCTAAAAACTGTTTTAAATGAAGAAAAATAGCAAACAGTGATGAAAAATTATGAAAATTTCAGGAAAAGTCTAAATTAATATTATGAATCTAAGAAAAATGTAAAAATAGTGGCTTGTATGCAAGAAAATGAAACTGCAGTCACAAGTGCTTATAAATAAGCACTTGGAATAAGCAAAAAGCTACAAATAAGCACCAAACTGATACAGAAGCTATAATATACTAGAACTACTCAAAAACAACTTATTGCAACTGCTCTTAACCTCTATAATACTGATTAACTTGATTTGATGAATTGAGCTCAAGTGCTTAAAACAGTTCTAGGCTACTACTTTTAAGCTTAAGCACAAGCTACCCAATAAGCTGAAAATGAAAACCAGGTATTGGATCCTACACTAGACCTGGCTAGCTACTTCTAAACCAAAGACCAGACCAAGATGAGCTCAACTGAGCTTGTTACAAGACCTGCACAAAACCTGTGCACACTCAGTATACACTGAGTGTGTACAGGGCATTTATACCCATATTGACAAGCTGTTTAAGAGCTTATAAAAAATTTACAAAAATCTACAAAAATGATATTCAGAAACTAGACCAGTTGAAGTTTATAAACCCACAATTTCACTTGATTTGATCCAAGAATGAATCAATGAAAAATCACCCCATTTGGGTGAAAACTGGATTTTTCAATATTTGACTTTTGAGCAGTTTTGAAAAGTTTGACTTTAATGAACTTTGCAACCAATTCAATGGACTAAGATTGATGTTTTATGGTGAAATAATCCTACTGCAAATAATCTCTATGAATTCTAAACACAAAACAGGCTTTTGCTTTTACAAATTTTTGACATATATGAAATGAGGACAGTATTATGATGATTTTGACTTTGAGAGTGCTCAGATGAGATTTGATGACTAAAATGGTTTAAGTGGATCTAACTGAGACTACATAGACAGATATTAAGCACAAACAAGAGCTCAAGCTCCAACAAATCCACTGATCCAAACACTATTTTTGAAACTGATTTGGCTAATGACTTACTTAAATGACTAATTGGCTTATGCTACTGCTGAAACTTGAATAACTAAGACCTAATGACAGTTAAATAAGCAAGTCTAAACTAAAACTACAACAATTCAAGACAGATATAGAAGTGTGCAACTCACTTGTGTCCACAGTCACTATGACTTGCCAAGAATCAAAGAACCACTTATTCTATTACTGTTTTAATCCCATATCTAACTAAGTTTCAACCCAAATCCATCTCTGCATCATCCCATATCCATTTCCATACCTGCTTAACAAAATTCTCTTCTCAGTTGACTTTTGTTGACTAAAAACCAAACTTGCTTAAAAATGTTTTCCAAGCTTACCAAAAGCTATAATAAGCTTAAGTAAACTTGTTTGAACTTAAAAATAAGCTATTAGAAGATTGAATTCAAGAGTTTGAAACTAAATTCTTCAACAGTGAACAATAAAGCATGAAACTTAAATGAAAATTTGAATTAGGACTTGAAATGAATTACAATGACCAAATGGCTTAGTCTTAGTACAATAAAGCTTAAAATTACAGTTTAAAACACTAAGTGAGATAATTTTAATAAAAACGACATACAAGGAAATAAAAAAACTAAGTACTCCCTCTTCTCTCCTTCTTCTGCTTCTTTTATACACCAAAATGACTTCTCTCTCTCCTTTGAGCAAATCCCACTTGCTTTTCTGACCATTGGATGGCTTGAGCTCTTCTTAGCCATTGATTCGGTTTTGGCGGGAAAAGGTTTTTGCCAGTGGTTCCCATAGCTTGGACAGGGAAAGGGGCATTTAATGTGGCTTTGGAGGGTTGTGGTTGGAGGGGACAAAGTGTGGAGTAGGGTGAGCTAGAGGTGGAGTTGCAGAAAAAGTGGTGGAGGAGAAGGGTGGTTTGGCGGTTTTATTTTAAACCGTGGGTAGTTTTGGTTTATTAAACCGGGTAAAAGGGTTGGATCGGGTATGGACAAGAGTTGGGCTTGGGTAGGATTGGGCTTGGGTTTTATTTGGATCCGGTTTGGTTTTGATATTCAAGTAACACAAGGACCAAAAGTGTAAAAGCTGGAAATCCAAGGACCATACATGTAACTTCTGAAAATGTAATCCAAGGGCCTTTCTTGCCATCATCCAATAATCCAAGGACCATTTTTGCCAATTGTGAAAATCCAAGGACTAAACATGAACATTTTTAAAATCCAAGGATCAAAACTGTAATTTCTCAAAACTTTTGGAACTTTTCACCAAAGGACTAATTATGACAAGTTATGATTTCAAAGGGACCTTTGGTGACTTTTCTTTTAAAATAAATGCCTAGGGACTAAATTTGACAAATTTTGAAAGTCGGGGGACTGAAACTGCCAATTATGCAAACTTAGCTCATTTTTCATCTGATTTTAAACATTTTGCATCTGAAACATATAAAATACAATTTTGAGATATTTTCAGTATTTTGATGCATTTCTGAGCATTTTTAAATGATTTGCAGTTCAGATTTGACCAAAAATGATGAGTATTCACACACTCATCAAGTTCCCAACAAAGTGATAATTTTATTTGTAAAGGTATGGATCTTCACCTATCTCCTTCCAAATATGATAAAAGATACATATGAGAAAATAGGTTGCCAATTGTTTGACGATATGCCTAAAAGGATTATATTAGTTAAGCCAAAAGTATGGAGACTGATAGTGATCCTTAGAAACGTAGCCACTAAGTAGCCACCAAAATCATGTGAATAACGTGCTACTACTCCAAAGTTATATTACCTCAAAAGACAATATTGAATACGTTAACCATGGTTAATTTTTTGTTAAAGTCTTATCCGGATCATTATGTGGGCGTATTCGGATTGGCTGGGATTGAAAGCTTTTTTTGTAGTTGAACCTACTCATGACAGTTCAGATATCATGACGAGAGTTCATCATAAGTAGCTTATTCTTTATTTAATTTGTTGATTATGGCTTTAGCTATTTAATCTGTATGCATATTTATCAAGTTTTATTTATTACTGAGGTTCAGGGATATGTATGCAACGTGATACATACTTAGAAAAAGCCCTATGCGATGCCACGAACCCACATGAAAACATGCTTAAAAGGATGGTTGTGTTTAACGGAGGGTATGTCTATTTCTTTGTAGTATTGAATTTTAATAAGTATACTTACTAGATTTTATGTCTCTTATATTAAGGGTTGTCTTAAAGAAAAAAAAAGAAAAATTGGAATCATAGAGTCACATTGGAGATGGTTTAACATGACGTTAGATATTAATAATTTGTCGGTATAAATATGTAATGAATAATGGCTGCTACATTACATGATAACATTGTGCTGGTGAATTCGAAGTTTCTTTGTTTTTTCGAATCTTCATTTCAAAGTTACCCCTATGCCATTAATGATTATTGAGATTAGTGATATCGATTTGGGTATTTCATATTTCTTTATATTTTCACGAATTTTTGATATTTGACTAATAAGAAACCATGTGTGTAGTTAAAGACTACATTCACAAAGGAATGACTACTTTTTATACAATTTGTTTCTCACTTAAAGTTAAAGTTCTTCTATGACAATTCTTCCCTCTCAAAGGATAGTAATGATTAGGATGACTGAGCTCAGGAGCTCTATATGCGCCTGGTCAGCAATGGTTTGGGCACTACCATATCATGGGTAGAGCCGTGGAGTAAGAATATAGACATCTTCTACCTGTCTTATATTCAGGTGATATTTTATATTCGAAAAAGGTTTTCATAACTCTATTTGTCTTTAAGATCGTATCTGCATAGATGTATTCTCAGCATAGATTAAAGTAAATATTGTACCATCAAATGAACCATTTAACAATCACCCTCTATCGTGACGACAATGTTACATTAAAACATAATTACACGTTTGTACAGATCGCTAAACTACTTTTCATTTGCATATTTTTACCTTTTTTTGGCTATGTTACAATCATCATGACCGATCATCCATGGTATAAGGTACATTCAAAATAAGTTTGTGTGTCGAATCAATTGCCATTTAAGCTCCTGCGTAACATTTTCGATATTGTTTGACATGTTGCAGTATGCTTTTACTTGAGCTTTGGAATTACTCACCATTACATCCAAAGGTTGATCAACCAAACTTCTAGAGTTAACAGAATCATATGATTTGTGATACATTTGGCATAAACATGTTTTGCGGCGTTTGCAGGTTAGTATTTGCTCATGTTTGGATGTGTGTTCTGAAATGATCTTGTGATATTATGTGAGTGTTTGCATGTAGCTTAATCAACAGTTAATGCATTTTGCTGCCTAACCGAGACCTCCAATAAACTTTTGATGCGCTTGACTGGTTATCTATACAAAGTTTGAAAAACCCATTAATAAGAGAAACAAAAAGGGGAAATTGCACATAGGCTACATAAATGCTCAGGAAGCCATGTTTTATTCATTCTTTATCTTTCTATGCACAACTTTCAGAAAGTTATGATCCAAAATACAGTGAGTTTTGGTTCTGCCCCTAAGTTTCCTCACCCGTCTGAAACTTGCTTCATGATATATCAGTCAAAGAAACTGGAAGAATCAGGAAAAACAACTACAGCTGAAGAATAGGGGATAAAATATAATTGACCCGTTATAGCTGAAGGATAGGGGATAAAATATACTTACTTGACCCGTTGCCTTCTGTAGCTAACCAATATACCCGTATTATCAGTTACCTTTTAGCATATTTATACTTGTTATAGATGAAACAAAACCCAAATCGACCCATTTAAAATAAATAGTAAAAATTACGACCTCGCTCCATATTCGATTTTTTTTCAAGGTTTTAATTATGACAATTTTTGGCAGTTCCACACTTTGAAAAGATGTTATACGATCAGAGTCAACTTGCCAACGTGTATCTAGATGTTTTCTCTATATAAAAAAGATGTTTTTTTTACTAGAATGTTGCTCATGATATTCTAAGAAAAGACATTATCGGGCCCATTGGTGAGATCTTTTCTGCTGAGGATGCTGATAGGAGCATTGAACCTGAAAATCCTACAAGGAAAAAGAAAGGTGCTTTTTATATGTGGAGCAACGACGAGGTTAGTAACTATATGTTGACTTTTTTCTCTACCTTAAATTCTTCTATTACTAATATGAATTAAATGACTCCATGAGCCAATGTTTTAACGAATTTGCAAAAACCTGATAAATTTTAGATGTCAAACTGACTGTTCTTCTTAAATTTAAGATCAACCTCAAGTCAAACTAAAAAGTTTTGTCGACTTTCAACTCTTAACACAGTTACATGTATATGTTTTTTAAGAATGGTGAAATAGTTGGCGAACATGTGACTTTTTTTAATGAGCATTATTACATCAATTTATATTAAAGGGCACTATGTACTCATTGTATAAGAGCTTATCTTTTCTGATATTCGGGAACCGGACACTAAATAAGTTGCGAGTAACACAAATGAAACAAGAACCAATATAGCATTTTGAAATTTAGGAAGAACCAATATAGCATTTTGCAATATAGGAAGATGGATGTACTTGATATGATCTAGCAACTTGGATTTTCACTATAATGTATAGCAGTGCATGCCACAAAACGTAACTTGATAAAGTTACTAATCATGTGTAAAGTTTGACACATATATTAGAAACTATCATGTGTTAAAATGCTTTACTTGCCTAGGCTAATAATACTATGCTAAAAGTAGTCCCTGTCCATATATTTCTCTACTACTTATTTATGCATGTGTAGTCGGTAGTTGACCGATGATTACCACATATATATCCTTCCTACTAACTTAAGTCTAATCATAATTTTACATATTATTATTAACTTAATCTCAAGTTTCAATGACAAATGACTAATAATGTCTTTTTATTTTCTTTTTTGTGCTTGGTGTTTCAGATTTGTTCTTGGGTCAAACAAAGTCATGTAGGTTGCTCTAGGCCACTTTGATTCTAACGCGATCGGGCTTTACAAGGTTTCAAAGGTATACTATTTACTAGCACCTTGAATCACATAGTGTATGATTATTTTATATCATTGCATTTAAGTTACCTTAATTTGCTTAGTTTCTCTTTGTCTGCTTATAGCTTCTTCACCGTAATTATGGGCCTTGTGTTGCCTACGGAAGAGTCTAAAACGTACCGCTGAACACCAATTTTTTAGTCATTTAACTATTTGGTATTATAAGTTGAATTGTTTCTACAAAGGGCGGTTTTTCACACAGATAACTTTATATGCTATTTCAAGAGTCAAGATGAGAAAATGTTTGAAGGTTCTTTGTTATGAAACAAAGACGACGAATACACAAACTCCACATCCAACATTAAAGACGAAGAATACACAAACTCCACATCCAACATTGTGTACAAAGAAGTTGTATTTCGTATATGAATAAGGACCATCTACTTTAATTGTTCTTACACTTTTCATCGTTCTTTTACATAAAGTTACATGAACACTTTCCTTTTGTTAATTTTTGTGTTTAAGATATTTGGCGTTATTCATTATTTATTTACGTCCCGTTAAAATTCGTCAAGTAATATTTTGAAGCTAGCCTGCCCATTCGGGCGGGCTATGAAGCTAGTTTATAAAATATAATGCAATTAGTTATTTAAACGTTCTAACATATAACTCATTTAAGATATTTTCTCATTTAAATACATTTTTCTTCGTGAAAATATGTCTACACATGCATATAATTATTAACGGGACAAATTTTGGGGCCCTAAAAATTATGGGCCCCTAAGCGGTCGCTCACCTTGCACACCCTCAAAGACGGCCATGCATAATTGTGAGATACCAACAAAATATGTAAATACGGGGTGTAATAAGAAGATCTGAATACCGCATTAATTATCATTATCTTAATGTCACATCATTTTTCTTTCTTTACAACTAACTCAATTTAATGTGATAAAACAACTAACTTTACCAGTTAAATATACCCTATATAAATAAATTACTCGTAAATCACTCACACAACTCACTTTTGGGCTCACACAACTCTTCCACACCTTGGTATTGGGACGATCAAGTCCTTCATTTTCTACCTCCAAGATGCGTTGAGATGGGGTCAAAGTAGTAACGAGCACGCGTTCAAGACGCCTCCACCTCAGCACTAGACATGCTTTTATTTGTTTAATATGGTTGGTCTAAAGTATTCAACATTTTGCTAAAACTAGTAAAAGAAAAGATATTACGTAACTTATACAGGTTTGAATTAAAAAATTGGTCATACGCTAATGAAAAATATTGGATCGTCAAATATAATTTTGAAATAACGTATATGGAGGCAACCTAAGTTTATTGAATTTAACTTTTAGGTCGTCCAACTATGTGTTTGTTTTCGTTTACATTAATTCAGACCATATTTATAACCAAAAACTATAATGTATAAATAAGGAAGCAGTCTCTCTAACATATCAAACAATACGAATGGCAAGTTTTGTGTGAAATACCAATTGTACTCTTTGTTTTAGTGTTAATAAATATTTATCAAAAGTAAATTTGAAGGATAAAAATCCAATTTCGCAACTAGTTTTCCATTCTTATAAGTTTTATATGTTAGTGTTAGGTTCATTATTGACGTTTAATAGTTATCCGGATTAATTTTGACCGAAATTAGTGTAAGCAAAAACAAACATATACTTGAATGGCGTATAAGTTAGTTTCAATAAACGGGTGACATATATGTAAAAAACTTGAAATTGGGTAATCGCTTATACATTTCAACATGTCAACCTTTGTAAAATTACCGGACGCATACGATATTTAGTTGTTGTTGTGATTTTTCGTGAAAATATTTAGATCAACTCATATCATTTATCTTTAACCGGGTCAACGATGCAATTACGACGAATAATGACATCAATATAGTTTGTATGGTCAAGATCACATTTGATAAGTACAATATTTTATTTTATTTTAAATTATTATTATTATTGTTATTATTAACATGATAGGTACAAAATTAAGGGCTAAGAAAACAAGCAACTTTGCATTTACAAGCCATAAAAACTTGACAATGAAATTCACAACTTGTCTATGCAATTTGCAACATGTTGTCAAGAACGTCTATGAAATAATCAACAAGGACCCAAATAAACCAACTGGCTTAGCTCAGTTGGCCACCTTGAAGTCCTTAGGGGCTTTTGTGGGAGGGAGGTCTTGAGTTCAAATCCTGCAAGGGGTTTGAATGAGGGATTTTCCTTCAAGGTAGTCCTTTAATGAAAGAGTTTGGGTCTGGTAACCCCAGGTTCGAATCTTGGAAAAGGCAAGGGTTTACCCCTATTAATTGGCGTGCCTTCGGGCTGATTAGTAGGGGGTTTTCCCCCCATCGGGTATTTGAAATAGGCATTTCTGCTTCGAGTGAGCTCTCTAGCACGGACCCGGTTTAGACAACGTAGTCTAGACCTCCCGCTGTCGAACCGCGACACGAAGCACCTTATAAGAAATTCACCTTTAAAAAAAAAACAAGGAGCCAAATAATTTTAGTCATTATTACTATTACTATAAAGTACATTTATGAATGTTACTTCATGCCACTCCTTTTCCTGCTAGAGGCACACCCACCAAGCAAAGGCTAATGTACTTTATGCATAAACTATGCATGGAGGATTGCTAGGGGCAATCCTTTTTTTGCTAGGGGCCTGGATGAACATGCTTTTTGCCACTCCTTTTTCTGCTACCGGCACACCCATCAACCAATGCCTATTGTACTGTATGCATAAACTATGCATGCAAGATTGATAGAGGCACTCTTTTTTTTGCTAGGGGCCTCGATGAACAGTAGAATGTACAGTACTAACGGCCGTTAGTTAACGTCCGTAATCTACTAACGGTCGTTTTTTTTTTCTTTTTCTTTTTTTTTTTTTTTTTTTTTTTTTAATACTTTTTTAAAAACTGAAAATGCGACAACAGTCCGTGAGGTTTAACTTGCGTTGCAAAATAGGTCCTGCAGGGACTAACGATGTTAAAAAAATTTACAAAATTGGTCCTTTATGTTAGATGTTCGTTACCCAAATAGTCCTACTAACGGCTGTTACTTAACGGTTGTTAAATAACAACATTCTATCATATTTAATTAAGAAGATCTATATAAAACGCAAAGCAGCGAAGACTTGATAGTATGTTTTTTTGTAAATTCGTAACCGCTTAATTATATTGTTCACGCTTAAAATGCTAAACATATCTAATAGTAACACATTTAGCTCGAACGTTAACATCCCGCTGCGAAGCGCGGGCTAAAAACCTTGTCAACTCTATAATACAAAATTTTCTAGAATCAAATTATTATAATGTCAACTATCAATAAAGATTATAACAAGTGTCTATAGAAATATTAGGAATAAAAAAAATGTGTGGATATTTCGAAGAATGTGTGAATCACATGGGTCACAAGTTTTAGTGGCCAAAAGATGGCCATCTAAGCACAACAACTTTGAAAGCAAAATCTCGTGGCCGGCCAAATTACGATTGTCTCCCGGACCGGATTATTGGGAGCCAATCAATAATCAATATCATGTCTCTTTCTTAATAGTACTTCTTGTGAACACATGAGATGCAATGTTTAGGAAAATCATATTATGTCTATAACTTATTATTATATTTTTAAATACTCACTTTATGATACTTGAAAAAGTCATTAAACTCAACCATAAGAGCAATCACAACAATAACTTGGAGTTATAAAATAACATCGTTCACGTCAGCACCACATCAGCTTTAACATTTCACCTTAACATCCCCAAAAAACACCCACATCAATAACATCCCAAGTTAAACTTTAACATTTCATATCTTCAATTTCAACCCCTAAACTAAAACAAACACTTCATTCATTAAACTAAACATATCATTAAAATTGAAAACATATTACAATACGAAATAAAAAATAAAAAAAAATTACAACGAAATAAAAAAACACGCTGCAAATTAAACGTTACAACAAATTAAAGGAAATGACGAGAATACAATCTAGTGACGAGGTTGCAAGTTATATATTTTTTTTTTGATTCGTTCTTTTTCGTCATTGATCCAAGCCACGACATCTGGATCTTTGCCAAAAGTATCCGTCATCAAAAACTTTAACTCCTCCAACCTTGTTATTGTTTCATCTTTTTCCTGCTGGGCCAGATACGCCTCTATGGCGGTTTCACGTTTGATACGATACTCGTTTGCCATAGTTTCGGTGAAATAAGTTGACGAGCTCGTTCCTCCAATGCTTGCTCCCCGAGTACTTGTCGTGCTCTCGGATCTTGATTTCTTGGTAGCACGTTTCTTTCCCATGGGGCGTGGTTGTTCATCATGACCAAACAAAGCCTCGTTTGTTTGGCTTGGGACATCGCCGGTTAAATCAACCGGTTCCGGCGTGTCCCGTTTCTTATAATGACGCAAAACCTCCCAAGCGTCATCGAGAGCAAACGGTGCTGCTTTGGTTTCCTCACGTTACCATTGCTTTGCCCGTTTCATCACATCCACCTCACTTTCCTCGCTTCATTGTTCCCGTTGCGCACGTTTGTAACATGAGTTGAACTTTGTGCATATGCCGTTCAACGTTTTCCACTTGCTTGACATCATATCCTTGTTGCGCCGTTGAAAGTTGAGTATATTGAACTCATTTGTGACCCGATACCAAAACGTATCTTTGGGTTGGCACCGCCCAACTTTCGGATCTTCCGAAACAGCTATGTAACACCTTGCAAGTAACTCTTCCTCTGCTGGAGTCCAACGCCCAGTAGCGAAAACTTCTTCTTCATCATCATCAATTGGTTCGGGGTCTTTGTATTTTTTGATTTTCGTTTAACACGACCTTTGTATTTTTTTGGAGGAGACGTGGGTGTCTCAGCAACATCATGTGTTTCAGTTTGTGATTGTTGTGAGTGTTGTGTGAATTGTAGGTTTTGAAAGTTGGAGTTTAAGGTGCTTTGTTGGTTTTGTTATTGCCAAAAGAGATATGTTTGATGTTGTTGCCACATTTCTTGGCTCTGGAAGCCTAGTGGGTTGGGAAGAGACATGTTGGGTTTTGAAGATGAACCCGCGTTCGGGTTAGATGATGAACCCGGGTTTGAGGTATTCCACCCACCACCGAGAAGATTGAAGAATGTATCATCGTTGCCTCCGACATTTTTTTTTCAGTTAATAAAAGATTGAAGATTGAGAGGATTGAGTAGTGGAAGTGTGAAAAAAATGATGTTTTAGTTGGGTATTTATAGTGGTAAAAAAATGTTTTTGAATTTTTTTTATTAGAACTAGCTGTTTAGGGGGTTAAAGTGTAAAATTTTTGATTTTTTTTTAAATAAAACGGTAACTAAACCGTTGAGGGGGCAAAGTGTAATTTTTTAGCCCTATAACGGGCGTTGCCCAACTAACGTAGCCCTCCTTCTTGCTCATTAACGCCGGTGGTCCAATGGATGTAACGGCCATAACGCCGTTAAAGTAGCCATAACGCGCGTTATGGGGTTACCATTGCATATGCTCTAAGACTTAAGACTACCCGTAGAACAAAAGGAGATGATTTGCACACTCTTTATATTGATTGAGACACTCTAAATTAGAGTGTTTGGACATATATACCTTTACAGAGTGAAAATATGTGAAAGTGATATAAGGGTATAAATGTCTAAACACTCTAATTTATAGTATCTCAAGCACTTTAAAAAGTGTGCAAATCACTTATCTAGGGCAAAGGTCGTCACCTTCGGTTGACCCTTATTTAGACGCATCCTCCCCATTACATGAACACCACAAGACGTGTCTTATACTGTAAAATGAGAAGTCGGCTGAAGTAATTACTCACTTGTGTGACTATGTTTGTGTGTGGGGGTGTTTATTTAATTGATTTTTGTGGGATATGTTTTTGTTGCTGTCTTCGGTCATTGCGTTACGGCATGTTGGTCATGAGTTGTTGTAAAGAAAAAAAATTATGTAACACTGGTGTCTGCGGTTATAAAGTGGGTTGCATTACGGGTAGCATAAGTAACATTTTGTAGATCACATAACATGTGGTGGAAATGATAAGTTAAAAAGAGCCATTCAGCTTAGAGGTATGTATAAAGCCATATGAGTGGCTCGTTAACTTTAAAATTGCGAGTTCAAGTCTCGATGAAAATATTGTGATGTATTATTTGTGAAATTTGTGATATAAGAGTATGAAAGTCGATGCTTTAAAATAATAATAATAATAATAATAATAATAATAATAATAATAATAATAATAATAATAATAATAATAATAATAATAATAATAATAATAATAATAATAATAATAATAATAATAATGAAAGTCGATGTTTTTAATGAGAAAATGGAGACCGACCTTTTGGGTAGCTTTTGTGAGATTGATGCCCCCAAACTTATAAAGAAATTGGCAGATTTATATTTCACACGTGTCACCAAAGAGGCTGAATCCACCTTCTGCTTATCTGTTAGACAGATGGCCTTATGGAGATCACAAATGGAGGACCATACTTCAGACTGGCTCAGAGTAGTCCCGATAGTTGGGCTGGGGCATACCATGAATGCTAAAACCTACCGGTGTGTTTTATGCTATCGTCTATGTGTTCCCCTTTTCTCCACTCAGATGCCGTGCTCTGCTTGTTCCAAGGTTTTTACGGGTGATATCTATGGGGATCATGCTGTATCATGCGCAGGTGCTATTGGCATCAAACATCGACATAATGTGGTGCATGATACGCTCGCTGACATCTGTTCCCGGGTAGGGGTTTCGGCCCGTAAAGAAGTTGATATCGGGCTCTGTGGAGAGAGGGACAAACACCTACGCCCAGCTGACTTGTTACTTTACTCATGGGAGAGAGGCCTCGATGTGTGTGTTGATCTTACTGGGTCATCACCTTTGACGCAAACTGGTATGGCTGACTTTGTGGCTGGGCGGGCCGTGATTGAAGCTGCACAGCGCAGACGCGTCAAATACGAAACCAAATGCGCTGATATTGGATATGAGTTCATCCCCTTCTCTTTCTCTTCTTTTGGTGAACTCGAGAAGGAGGCGGCAACCCTGCTGAAGCGAATCCGAAAGTTCTCGATCACTCAAGACATTGGCGCGCGTGGTGCTAACTATATTTTTAGTAGGGTTTGTTTTGCTATTGCTAGAGGAGTGGGGACCCAGTTAGTTTCTCGACTCCCCACTAATTTCTTGTAATTTCTTATGACTTTCTAATAAAGTGATGTTTTATAAATAAATAATAATAATAATAATAATAATAATAATAATAAAATTCTTTGAGTTTTAATAAAGAGATGTTTTATATAAAAATAAAAATAATAATAATAATAATAATAATAATAATAATAATAATAATAATAATAATAATAATAATAATAATAATAATAATAAAATCAAAGGATGTTGTGGCTTCATGGTGCTTAGCTGGTAGGATGGAGCAAAGCTAACCACCAACCTCACCGTGAGCTCTAAACAAATATGTTTTATTTTTATATGTAGTATAAATAAAAAGACAAAGACAACAATACCAAAAAATTCTACCAGGGAAAGATATAAGAAAGATAAAACATGGATAACACGCTCGTACCTCAATATAATCTTGAAAGTAAAAATTAAAAACTGATGATGCAAGTACAACTCCACCAAGTTTCCTCTATAATTGATTACAAGCGTCTCATAACTAGTAGAGATGATGGCTGGAATTGGACCTTGGATACAACCAAAGGATTTTCCGTTAAACGATTATCATTCTTAATTGATGACCACCTTCTTTCATTGAACAACTTAGGCAAAAAGTTTAAATGGAATAATTCCCCGAAAGGTGAACATATTTATTTGGCGTGCTTTTCATGATCGACTTCCTCACCTAGTGAATCTTGATAATCGTGGTATAGACGTCGATTCTATTCTCTGCCCATTGTGTCAGGACCACACAGAAACTTCTAATCACATTCTCTTTAGTTGTCATCGAGCGAGGTTTGTTTGGCTGCAGATTTTCAGCTGGTGGGGTATAAACCCTCCTTCAATTATCACAATGTCAAAGATTCTCTCTACTTCTTTCGTTGGTGGTATGAATAAGCCATCTATAAAAGTTTTCAGAGGCGTGTGTTTTGTGGCGATGTTGAGTATTTGGAATTGGAGAGGATCGAGAAAAGGCATATTATTCTTCATGAAGATATTTTTGCTAAGATTCAGTCATTGGTTTTGCTTCGGATATCAAATCGTTGCTCTAATCGAACCTTTAATTGGGCTTCATGGATCACTCACCCAACAAATATTGGCATTGGCTGATTGCATTTCGTGTCTTTTTGTTTGGGTTTTTTGATTTTCTTTCTAAAGTGGCGGTTCTAGTAACATTGTTCTAGCTCTTATGGGTAGTATTGATCTTAGTTTGGTATTAATAAAAAAAAAATCCAGCCTTTTCCAAAAGAAACTCCACCAAGTTTCAATAATACTTTATCCATCTCATAATAAATGTTCATTTTCATAATACACAAAATTTTAAAAAATCTCGCTAACTAAAGTCTTTGTCAATCAAATGTTATGTCTACCCACTAAATTATGCGAGTGTTTATTTCGGCTTATATAGATAGCTTATGACTTATTTGGTTTTGAGCTTATGTTCATAAGCTTACATTTTATGACTTACTTAAAAAAAATTCTGCTTATTTACATTTATAATGTAATACTCCAAACTCATATAAGTAAAAAAAATTGCAAAATAAGTTATAAAAAGTCGTAAGCCCGTTATATAAGTAAAAACAAACACCCTCTTAAAAAACAAAAAAAATTGCAATATAAATTATAAAAAGTGAACTTATGAAACATAAATTTAAAATTAAATAAGTCATAAGCCTGCTATATAAGAGCACACAGTATTGATGCATTTAACATGCCAAATGTCTATTTGTTCGTGCCATTAGTGAGTCAAATCATATCGCCACTTGTGCCATTCGTAGGCCAAAGGAACTCCAAGCCATTTGACCGGCTCACGTCAAATGTTATCTTCTTCGGGTTTTTTTTTTTTTTTTTTTTTTTTTTTTTTTTTTTTTTTTCTTTGAGTGAGTGTGTATTATTGTGGGGTATTTTATGGAACCTAACAACATATTAGTGGTGTATTATGAAGAAGAAGTGTTTTAGTTATTAGTGTGTTATTGAAAGAGTATGATGTGACGCCGATGTGTCATACCAATAACGTGTTATTGGACCTTGTGCTCAGAGTGAAAACAAGCACCCTCTTAAAAAACAAAAAACTCATAACTCCTTGCTTATATAGAGTCAAGACAACCAACCCACCCCGAACTCCTTTACTCCAAAACTCAACAACCTCACACCGGAAAACCAGAAACCACAAATCCACAACCGGAAAACCATCACCACCACCGGAAAACCACCATGACAAAAAAATGCGAATTATGCAACAACTCAGCTCAAATCTAATGCTCATCAGACACACCAAGCCTCTGCTACACATGTGACCAAACAGTCCATTCCGCCAACTTCCTTGTAGCCAAACACTCCAGAACTCTACTCTGCCATAAATGCCAGTCGCAAACTCCTTGGACCGCTTCTGGTTTGCATCTAGGCCGTACTGTTACTGTTTGCATTAACTGCGTTGGTGATGACGTGACAGTTTCACGAAACGACGTCGTTGAGGAAGATGATGATGAGGAGGAGGAAAGTGATGGTGATGAGGAGGAGAGTGAGGATGAGGATGAGGATGCGCAGGTGGTGCCGTGGTCGTCGGATGACGTGGCGCCGCCGTGTGCTATTGGTGGTTGTGAGAGTAATGGGGATAGTGAGGATTTTAGATCTGGTGTAAAACGGTGTCGTTTTGATGATGAATGTTGGTATGTGCTAAAACATATACCTTTTCTTTATCAAAATAGACCCAAAATAACCAAGAAAGAGCCGTTTATTGCTAATACTTGTGGTTTTCTTGAGTTTGTGCTTGTGCAAGTACGGATATGTAAAAACACGCAAAAAGAGCCAAATCAGACGAAAATCCGAGCACGAGAGATTAAGAGAGCTTTAGCTGAGCCGGAAGGTCAGAATTATGCATTTTTGAAGATTTCCAATCTCTGAGGATGATTTGTGAAGATTTGATCAAAGTTTGAAGAAATGTCAGAAATGGCCCCTCAAGTTTCAGTATTTGTCAAAAGCACCCTTGAAGATTCAGAAAATTGCAAATTGGTCCCTGGATTATTTATGGTTGACAAGAATGGTCCTTGAAGATATTTTCAAACATTACATGATTGGTCCCTCTAATTTCAGCTTTTGCATATTTAGTCCTTATGGTTACCAATCCTTTATCCTATCCACATAATCCATTATCCACAAACAAAAGCCTTGAGATCCAAATCCTATAAACCAGCCCAATATGTACCATCCAAATCCAATCCAGTAACAAAACAATACCCGGTTCCCTTTTATTAAACCCCAACCCGAGTACCTCTTTTACCCGGTTCCACTATTATAACCCGATCACATAAACCATTGACCCAGTCAACGAATTTGAGATATTATTAATTAACAAACCAAACGCGCCTTAAACCTTATTGCTCTGTATCTCCTTCCCCAGCCAAACACTACTATTCACCACCACACCCAAACACAAAACTTGGTACTAAGGATCTTTTCACCTCTGACATGTCAGCTAAAATGCACACGTGGACAATTGGAAGCATTTGATTGGCTGCGACACCTCACTTAATGATTTGGAAGGCAGTGATTGGTGCTTATGATGATGGAAGGATTGAGTGGCTCACAATAGCCTTCTAGGCTCTTCTCAAAGGAATCCAAGCAAGGCCTCTCCTCAGCTATAAAAACGACCCTTGGCTCACATTTCATCTGGTCCAATCTCTTAGGCATTAGAGAGGTTTTGACCATCTTTATTTCCTGTCATTTAATTGCTTTCAATAGTGTAAACCTTACTTTTAATCATTGTAATCTGTTTTCATTAATATAGTGGCTTTCATCCTTTTAATCTTTTGTCATTTAATTTCAAAGTTATTAGTTGCTATGGTTATTTCACTGATTTGATAAGCTCAAATAAGCTTATTGCAGCTTATTTAAGTTTCTTGTTGGTTAAAAATCTGCTTAATTCTCAGTTTTAATAAAAAGTCAACAAAAGTCAAAGATTTAAGGTCAATCTATTTCCTGTTAATGTATGGTTTTAGTTTGTTGAAATGATGAGTTTGATGTTTATATAAGTTTTTAAATCAGTCTTGGTAAGAATCTCATCAAGGTTTAAAGCTTTAAATGCATTTTTGATTCATAAAGGGGTGTTTGGATTGCTTATTTAATCTGTGTTTAAAGTTCTAAATATGGATTAGATCAGTTGGTTTGTGTTTTATATAGTTATATGCATCTATATCTGTCTTTGTTTTAATGCAATTTGAGCCCTAAGTCAACATTACCTTGCAACTGATCTTGTGCTCTTTCATGTTAAAATCAGTGGTTGAAATTTGTTAATATAGGTTTAGTAGTGGATAAGCTTGCTTGCTTAAGTTTCATTTCATCTATTTTCATCTTAATCATTCAATAATTTGCATTCTAATTTCACAAAAGTCAAAACTAGTCATTGTTTTAAAAAAGTCAAATCTGTCTAAAAAATGGTTTTTGCAGATCTTGCAGTGATTGCACTAGGTTCATTAGAGTTAGTTAAGGTTTCATTCTTGGTCTATTTGCAGTAGGCTAGGTGGTCTTCAAGACCCTTTATTTGTTTTGTCCTAAAGCTTTTCTGATTAGCTTATAAATAAGCTCCAACATTGTACCTGATCCACCTGTTCTGATCTGCATCAGCTTACAAGCCTTATTAGCCACTTTTGTTTTTGCCTTTATCTTGCTCAATACTTGTCCTCTGTAGCTGTAATTTGGTGCAAATGGTCTCTGGTTGGTGGTGTTTAGAACCCTACCTTTGGTTTTCAGTGTAACTTATTGAATAAGCCAGTGCAAGTGCTTAAACTTAGGGGCATTTTCACTGTTTTGGTATTGTAGCAGTTAGCTTAATCAGTTGTTCTCTGCTCATTAGGTGTTAAAATTAGCTATATTTAGTTGCCTCAGAGTAGTTTTAGTATAATGTAGCTTATGTTATCAGTTGGTGAAGTGTAGTGCTTATTTGCTTATTTCATGTGCTTATTCCCCCCCCATTTACACTGCAGCCTTTGTTTCTTCCACACAAGCACCACATTTTATATTTTTTATAACTTTAGAATAATATTTTAGGATTTCCCTGAGATTTTCATAATTTTTGGACACTGTTTGCTATTTTTCTAGATTAAATTTAGTTTTTAAGCCTTTTTAAATAGCTTTAATTGCATTTAATTGAGAAAAAGTTCCAAAAATTAATTTTTAAATTTTAATAGTTTAAGATAAATATAAAAAGCATAAAAATTATTTTTCCTTATTTTTCTCCTTTCATTTGGTATTTTTCATAATTTAAATTAGATTTAAATAGATTTATATTCATAGAAATTAGGATATTAATCAGAAAATTACAAAGATAGTTTTAAAAAGTCTTTAGTGTTATTTTAGATTTTTAGAAAGTAATTTCATATTTTTCCCTCTCTCTTTCATAATATTTAGATAATTAGTTTATTTTTATAGTTTAAATTAGTTTTTAAATTTTTATAAAATCAAGAAAATTCCTAAAAAATAGTTTTAAATCATATTTAGTTTTCTAATATCATTTTTAGAGTAAAAGTAATTTTAGATTATTTTTAGGAGTTAGATTAGTCGTATTTGCTTTTTATTCGCGTTTCGTTTGATTTCCGTTTTTGCGTTTTAGTGTAGAATTGCGTAGTTTGCCTTAGTTTTTAGGATTCCCCGTAGATTTTATGTTCCATTTACTTTCCTTATCCCGTAGTTTAGATAATATCATCTTATGCCCCTTTTCTTATTCGAATCCCGATATTTGAGACGTGAGTTGTTTACTCCATTCATCCCTCGTTGGGAGAACGACCCGGGAAATACATTCCTTTGTATTTCTTCGGAAAATATCTGTACGAAAATGATTTATCAAAATGGCGCCGCTGCCGGGGAGGGCTTGTAACGAGTTTTCGTATTCCGTCTCGAATCGTGTATTGATATTTGTACATATCCCTTTTATAAAAACCCAAAAAGATTTTCCTTTTCAAAATTTGTTTTAAAACCCAAAAATATTCTTCTTTACCCTCTGAACCGTCAATTCTTTATCTCTTAACCCTCTTATTCGTATAATTCTTCTCGATGTCTTCATCTTACCATGATGGTTGTCAATGGTGTGGGGGACCTCAAAATGGTGGGAATTGTCCCGGTTGTAGCATTGTGAATACGGGAGACGAGTTTGTCTACGACCAATATCCCTACAATGATACGACTGATTTCCTTAACCAATCCCCATACCATGAGACGGAGTCATATTCTTGTGAGTACTGTGGAGGTCCTCACCAAGGTTTTCAATGCCAAGCTCAATATAACAATCAGACCTTTGGTTATGAGCCTTATCCATATACTTCACCAAACCCGTCACAACAATCATACTGTTGTGAGTATTGTGGAGGTCCGCACGTTAACTCCGATTGTCAAATGCAAAACCCGCTTGTCTATGAGCAAGCTCCTTATGACTATTCTTATGACCCACCTCCACAATACCATGAGATTCAACCACAACATCCGCAAATTCCTCAAGATAGTTTCCAAAGATGTATTAATATACTCGAAGAATTTATGGATGAACATGGTATCGAAAAAGATCCTCATCAGAAAACGTATGGTGAATTACTTGCCGAAGATCGAGCATCTCGCAACGAAAGATCTATGTTAGAACTACTCGAAGAAGAAGAACGAGCAGCTCAGATTGAAAAATGCCTTGAAGAAATACGAATTGAGGAGCAAGCACTTGCAAGACGTGCCCGATGGCTCGAGACTTACATCGACGATGATGATGAGGATTCCATCCAAATGAAAGAATACTATGCAAGTTTGTCGGATGAAACCCCTCCCGTTTCTGAGCCTTTCATTTCCGACCCTTCCCCTTCACTCACACCGGATGAGAGAAGTGATATCGTATTGGAAGAGGTCGATGATTCTATTTCTTCAAACATTGTTGATCCCGTTGACTCTCTCATAATGGGGGACGAGCCTCTTAGCACTATTCCGGAAACGGAATCGTCTTGTGTTGAGAGCCTTGACCCAATCCCAAGTGAGTCCGAGGATATATCTGATAGTGATTGTGATTCGCTTTTATGTGATTCTCTTGACATCTCCGAGGTTACTTCCGGGATTTTCTCAAATCCACTTTTTGAATTCAAGGACGACTACACCTTTTGCGAAGTTAATCCTCTTTTTGACCAAGATTTTGAGTCCGATTCAGAGACCACAACGGAAGTGGTGGATATTGCTAGCTCTCAGAGCACACCACTTGTCCCATCTCTGTGTTCCGACCTTTCTCTCCCGTCATGTGATGTTGAAGAAAGTATTGAATCCGACACTGAGGTTATTATGGAGATTGATTTTGAGATGGTTGAAGACGATATTCTTGATAAGCCGCCAAGTGATTCTAATATGGAAGAAATCGACTTACCCATTGATGACTTGATACCACCGGGTATTGAGGATACTGATGATGATCCCGAAGGGGATATGATGTTTCTTGATGGACTGCTCGACTCTCCTCTCTCTCATGAGTCCACCATCACTTATCCCGTTGAGCCTTTATGTGAAGACAAAATCTTTAAACCCGGGATATTCATAGATGAGCTTTGTGCTAAAACCGTTTTTCGAGATAAGGATCCTCCCTTAGATGCCTTCATTTGTGAGCCTACACCTCTAATCTTTTACCATAAGCTCCCGTCTTCTTTGGAGTTTTCTCACTTTGATCCGTCATTCTTTCGTCCACCCGCTAAACCACCGGATGATGGATCATTCTTTCATGATGTACCATTTGTGCTTGAGCCCGACACTTTCTTCACCACCCAACCCACCCAGTCTCATTCTTTCGGGAATGAAGACACCGTTTTTGACCCTGGTATCTCTACCACTTTCTTCCCCAAGGACAAATGAATTCGGGGACGAGTCAGGCTAGCGACTCGGTGATCAAAAACAGTAGCGCTTCGTGGGAGGCACCCCATGCTTATCCTTCTCTTCTTTCTATTTTCTAATAAGTGACGCGAAGAGGTCTGCCTCTTCGATTTCTCGTGTTTGGTTGTTTGTGATGTTTTGTGTAGGATGTTCCCGATATGAAGACTCTCGTGCTCGAAGTTTGTCATTTTCTCCACTCGAGTCTCATGATCGATGCTGATGGAAATCCGATATCCTAATCTTATCGACTAACGTTTATCTTTAAGCATACTTAATAAACGGCTTTTAGATTTTCGTGATACCCTTGCTTTAAACATTGAGGACAATGTTTCGTTCTAGTCTGGGGTAGGGTAATCTTCGATTTGATTTGACCGCACTTGCTTATTTTCGTCGTGTTTCTCTCGCAACCCCGTTTTTCCCTTGAAAATGAAAAAAATTGTGCAAAAATGAGAAAATTTAAAATTTTTTGTAAGCTTTTGTTAAGTCTTTTTGATTGAAAAGTTGGCTAGTCTCTTAGATTAGAAGCTATAAAATGCGAATTCTAGCTCACAAGGCCAAGATTTTGCAAGTTTCCCTGAGTGACTTTAAATATGCATGACTTGATTTCATTAGACGAAACATTTGCTAAGTTAATATATGTTTTGACACCTTGATTGACTTTCCGCTGGTGAGAGTAGGAATGGAATTCTGACTTGACCGGGCGTGTTGAGCCCTAGCTTGTTCCCTTAACCATAGATAATCTAAAAATTATCGGCTAAGCATCTGCGGATCTCATTATTTGGGATTTTAAATTTGCAGAGATCGAGAAATGATAGAGTTACTTATGAGTTTAGATGCTAAACGTGGAGTAGTTGGTTCTCTTTAGAGCTCATCGAAGGTACTTATGGCTTTTTGTTCCCACAAAATTGTTTCACCCCATATCTGTCTAAATAATTAGAGATGTTGAGTTTTTGGCGATGGTTAGTTCTTTATCTTCTTAAAAGAATATTTGTTTTAAAAATTGGGTACACATCAAGGATCCGAAATAAATAAATAAGTGTTAAGTATCAAGTGATAATGTAATAAGTAAAGTTGTGAGCTGCGGTGTCGAGATCGGACCCTTGGATCTTTAGCCGGGATTGAATGAGGTCTTAGCCTAACCAGCCGGGATTCTCATCTCATGAAGCCTATAGTCTTGGAATTACCCCGTGAAGCTCCGTGGTTCACAGCTCATATAAAAGTAAAAGATCAAGTGCAAAAAAAAAAAAAAAAAAAAAAAAAAAAAAAAAAAACAAAAAAAAAAAAAAAAAAATGAAAAAGGTTGAAAAGAAAAAAAAAAAAAAGGCACAAGTATAAGTAATAAAATTCCTTGATGTGGACCTCATTTTTACGACAATGGTTCTTGAGAGAAGGCGGATAACTAATTATCGACTTAACTTTGTATCTTTATCGGAATAACTCTTATCAGAACGAGAATTTGAAGAAATTCACTTCTCACAAAAAAAAAAAAAAAAAATAAAAAAATAAAAAAATCTAGAGGAAATAGGAAAATGGGAACGAAAAGTAAGTACACAAGTAACTTCCATGGGTAGTGTTAGCATCTAGAGTCATTTGTAACAATGATTTCGGTTTTACGCTTAGTTTGGGACTTGTGAAAAATCAGGGACGATGTATTCTATCCGTATGGTCACTTCACGCTGTGTTGTGTTTTCTACTCTGTGATCCTAACGTGTCGTTTGAAAAATGTTGGAGTTATTGATCGACATGAAAGTTCAACAAACCGTCATTCATAACCAGTATGTGCTTAACCGTAATATCTATATATGTGAATTAAAAGGTAAACGGGGCGTTTTTAGAATTAAGGGTTTCTTAATCTCTTTTGAGGAATCTTTGCTACTTCTTCATAGGTTTAGTAGAAAGAGATTGAAATCCTTGGTTTTAGAAGCGTGAGTTGATTGCATTGCGTGAGGACACGGCAATGGTCTCGTCTGGGGTATTTTGGTATGTGCTAAAACATATACCTTTTCTTTATCAAAATAGACCCAAAATAACCAAGAAAGAGCCGTTTATTGCTAATACTTGTGGTTTTCTTGAGTTTGTGCTTGTGCAAGTACGGATATGTAAAAACACGCAAAAAGAGCCAAATCAGACGAAAATCCGAGCACGAGAGATTAAGAGAGCTTTAGCTGAGCCGGAAGGTCAGAATTATGCATTTTTGAAGATTTCCAATCTCTGAGGATGATTTGTGAAGATTTGATCAAAGTTTGAAGAAATGTCAGAAATGGCCCCTCAAGTTTCAGTATTTGTCAAAAGCACCCTTGAAGATTCAGAAAATTGCAAATTGGTCCCTGGATTATTTATGGTTGACAAGAATGGTCCTTGAAGATATTTTCAAACATTACATGATTGGTCCCTCTAATTTCAGCTTTTGCATATTTAGTCCTTATGGTTACCAATCCTTTATCCTATCCACATAATCCATTATCCACAAACAAAAGCCTTGAGATCCAAATCCTATAAACCAGCCCAATATGTACCATCCAAATCCAATCCAGTAACAAAACAATACCCGGTTCCCTTTTATTAAACCCCAACCCGAGTACCTCTTTTACCCGGTTCCACTATTATAACCCGATCACATAAACCATTGACCCAGTCAACGAATTTGAGATATTATTAATTAACAAACCAAACGCGCCTTAAACCTTATTGCTCTGTATCTCCTTCCCCAGCCAAACACTACTATTCACCACCACACCCAAACACAAAACTTGGTACTAAGGATCTTTTCACCTCTGACATGTCAGCTAAAATGCACACGTGGACAATTGGAAGCATTTGATTGGCTGCGACACCTCACTTAATGATTTGGAAGGCAGTGATTGGTGCTTATGATGATGGAAGGATTGAGTGGCTCACAATAGCCTTCTAGGCTCTTCTCAAAGGAATCCAAGCAAGGCCTCTCCTCAGCTATAAAAACGACCCTTGGCTCACATTTCATCTGGTCCAATCTCTTAGGCATTAGAGAGGTTTTGACCATCTTTATTTCCTGTCATTTAATTGCTTTCAATAGTGTAAACCTTACTTTTAATCATTGTAATCTGTTTTCATTAATATAGTGGCTTTCATCCTTTTAATCTTTTGTCATTTAATTTCAAAGTTATTAGTTGCTATGGTTATTTCACTGATTTGATAAGCTCAAATAAGCTTATTGCAGCTTATTTAAGTTTCTTGTTGGTTAAAAATCTGCTTAATTCTCAGTTTTAATAAAAAGTCAACAAAAGTCAAAGATTTAAGGTCAATCTATTTCCTGTTAATGTATGGTTTTAGTTTGTTGAAATGATGAGTTTGATGTTTATATAAGTTTTTAAATCAGTCTTGGTAAGAATCTCATCAAGGTTTAAAGCTTTAAATGCATTTTTGATTCATAAAGGGGTGTTTGGATTGCTTATTTAATCTGTGTTTAAAGTTCTAAATATGGATTAGATCAGTTGGTTTGTGTTTTATATAGTTATATGCATCTATATCTGTCTTTGTTTTAATGCAATTTGAGCCCTAAGTCAACATTACCTTGCAACTGATCTTGTGCTCTTTCATGTTAAAATCAGTGGTTGAAATTTGTTAATATAGGTTTAGTAGTGGATAAGCTTGCTTGCTTAAGTTTCATTTCATCTATTTTCATCTTAATCATTCAATAATTTGCATTCTAATTTCACAAAAGTCAAAACTAGTCATTGTTTTAAAAAAGTCAAATCTGTCTAAAAAATGGTTTTTGCAGATCTTGCAGTGATTGCACTAGGTTCATTAGAGTTAGTTAAGGTTTCATTCTTGGTCTATTTGCAGTAGGCTAGGTGGTCTTCAAGACCCTTTATTTGTTTTGTCCTAAAGCTTTTCTGATTAGCTTATAAATAAGCTCCAACATTGTACCTGATCCACCTGTTCTGATCTGCATCAGCTTACAAGCCTTATTAGCCACTTTTGTTTTTGCCTTTATCTTGCTCAATACTTGTCCTCTGTAGCTGTAATTTGGTGCAAATGGTCTCTGGTTGGTGGTGTTTAGAACCCTACCTTTGGTTTTCAGTGTAACTTATTGAATAAGCCAGTGCAAGTGCTTAAACTTAGGGGCATTTTCACTGTTTTGGTATTGTAGCAGTTAGCTTAATCAGTTGTTCTCTGCTCATTAGGTGTTAAAATTAGCTATATTTAGTTGCCTCAGAGTAGTTTTAGTATAATGTAGCTTATGTTATCAGTTGGTGAAGTGTAGTGCTTATTTGCTTATTTCATGTGCTTATTCCCCCCCCATTTACACTGCAGCCTTTGTTTCTTCCACACAAGCACCACATTTTATATTTTTTATAACTTTAGAATAATATTTTAGGATTTCCCTGAGATTTTCATAATTTTTGGACACTGTTTGCTATTTTTCTAGATTAAATTTAGTTTTTAAGCCTTTTTAAATAGCTTTAATTGCATTTAATTGAGAAAAAGTTCCAAAAATTAATTTTTAAATTTTAATAGTTTAAGATAAATATAAAAAGCATAAAAATTATTTTTCCTTATTTTTCTCCTTTCATTTGGTATTTTTCATAATTTAAATTAGATTTAAATAGATTTATATTCATAGAAATTAGGATATTAATCAGAAAATTACAAAGATAGTTTTAAAAAGTCTTTAGTGTTATTTTAGATTTTTAGAAAGTAATTTCATATTTTTCCCTCTCTCTTTCATAATATTTAGATAATTAGTTTATTTTTATAGTTTAAATTAGTTTTTAAATTTTTATAAAATCAAGAAAATTCCTAAAAAATAGTTTTAAATCATATTTAGTTTTCTAATATCATTTTTAGAGTAAAAGTAATTTTAGATTATTTTTAGGAGTTAGATTAGTCGTATTTGCTTTTTATTCGCGTTTCGTTTGATTTCCGTTTTTGCGTTTTAGTGTAGAATTGCGTAGTTTGCCTTAGTTTTTAGGATTCCCCGTAGATTTTATGTTCCATTTACTTTCCTTATCCCGTAGTTTAGATAATATCATCTTATGCCCCTTTTCTTATTCGAATCCCGATATTTGAGACGTGAGTTGTTTACTCCATTCATCCCTCGTTGGGAGAACGACCCGGGAAATACATTCCTTTGTATTTCTTCGGAAAATATCTGTACGAAAATGATTTATCAAATGTGATCGGATTGATTCTGAGGTTCGTTTTTTTTCTTCGTGTTGTTAAAAAGCTGTTATAATAGTATAGTGTTTTATAATATATTAGGATAATTGATATATTTGATAACATTAGATTAGTATAGAGTTGCGAGAAGTGAATCACCAGAGCGATAAATGATTCAGCACTAAATCATTCACACCTTCCGGCAAACCCCGTCCCGCAAAACAATCAAATCAGAAACTACGTCGAACACCGTTGGAAGTCACTCGCAAGATTCTTTATCAGATGCTTTACATGCGGAATTTAGACACAAACGGGAAGCCACTTAATCGGCGTACGAGGTGAAGAAAAAGAAATACCGGGTAATAATGCGGTGTAAAGAATTAGAGTTTTTACGCTTAAGACTGATGGATTGCCTAAACACCAAACATTCACAATCAACATGAAAAAAGAACAAATAATGAACAAATATCGACAACAAAATTAGTTAGGGGGTGTTTACTTTCTTTTTAGTGGGAAAGAAATGTGGGCTCAAAGCCTTAGTCCCTCTTAATTAAGAGAGACATTAAAGCTTCCTTCTCCCCTATAAGAGGCTAAATAAGAGCCTTATATATAATCACTTAATTTGGTACAGTGACGAAGCCAGGATTTTTCAGCCGGGTAGGCCAAAACAAAAAATTGGAAAAAGGATACCGACAAAAAAGCAATACAGATTTAAAGAGTCTTACAATAAGAGTTTTTCATTTAAAGCGTGCACGACGCTTTTTAACATCATTAAAATCATCTAGAACACTATATAAACTAAAGGTATCTGCAATATCCTTTTCAATATAAAGTACTAAATTATCTGAAAGAAACTCATCACCCATTTTATTACGTAATTTGTTCTTCACAATTTTCATGGCGGAAAACGCACGTTCAACACTTGCAGTAGACACCGGAAGAGTCAGCACCAGTCGTATCAACCTGTCAACTAGATAATAGTGACTTGCCTTTCCTGTGTATGCTAAGCCTTGACATAAATCAGCTATAGAAGATGACTTTCCCAACTTTGGATGATCTTTCACATCAAGTTCAAAGTGTTTCAACTGGAATTCCAAGGTATCGAGTTCTTGGTCTGTGAAATCAAGATAATAGTATTTCTTTGCAAGCTTTAGAATCGAATCTGAATTGAAAGATATATATCCGTCTCTAGGATCGATGAGGTCCAGATTTCAAGTAAGCTCGTCGAATCTCGTCTCTCTTATTAACCGGATAATTTCATATTGGTTGACGTAGTCCAGGGTCACGTTGAATAGACGAAAATGTAGCATTCTCGACTACTGAAATCGGTGGAGGATTATCGTCCCTTGGTGGTTCTTTATTCTCTTCTTCTAATGTCGTATCCTCTTCAATTCTTGGCGAAACAATTCGTGAAAAAAATGAATCGACACTTTTCTGTTTTTTTGTCATCGATGTATATCTAGTAAATTGACACAACAAATCACAACTATTAACATAATGTTTTTGAATAACAAATTGAGAAATTGTAAATTGTCAATCATATTTTTGTTGAAGATTATTGTAGCAATATATAGTACTCCTGTATCCTACTCAAGTTCTAAATATTTACCCACTAAAATGCTAAATCCCAACGAGTTATACATATTTAGGAAAAGTAAAATACTAATACATTATAATTTATGAAGAATTGAAGAAAGGTCAAAGAATTAGTGAGTTACATACCTGATTATTCAAAACCAAATAGAGGATATGGAATAAAAGTCTTGATTCTTTAATGATAGATGTAGAATTGTGGTTTAATAATAATTATTGAGTAAGAATCATAAGTGGTTTTGTCCATCTAACTTCCCCTGTAACCTGTTCTCCAATTGGTTTTTCCTCTTTTCAATAATTTAATATGTGAATGTGATTATGTGAGTAATAATTTTTTAATGTATTTACTGGGCTGTATTTTTTATTTTGGGTGGGCCAGTTGAAATTTTATGTGAAAAATACATAGCAACATATCTATACTAATATTCTTAAAAAAAAGTGGGGTTGGCCTTGGCCCATCCAAGTATCAATGTGCCTCCATCACGCTCACTTCTCAAGTTTTTAAGGAAGAGAAATGGAAAAGAATAGGAAAGAAAAAAGAAATGGAAAAGGAAAGTAAGTGTTAGTTATTATGTTCTTGAGATAAAGGAAAAGAAAAGGAAAATAGTCATAATTATGTTCTTGAGTGAGAGGAAAAGAAAAATAAGTTTGTCAAATTACATATATGCCCTTTAATTATTAATGTCAAATATTTTAAAAAAGGGTATATTAGTCTTTACACAATATAAGATTTACTTATCAAATCTTCCTCTCTATTTCTTTTCCGTTTCCCTTTCCCCCTTTAAAAAAGACTCAAGAACACAAAAAAACTTTCTGTTTCTTTTACTTTCCTCTTCCTTTTCAACTCGAGAAATGAGCATCAGTGATTTGGTAAACACCCTTTACGCTCAGTTCTCGAGTTTTTAGAGAAGGGAAATGGAAAAGAATAGGAAAGGGAAAAGAAAGGGAAAAGGAAAGTAAGTGTTAGTTGTTATGTTTTTGAGATAGAGGAAAGGAAAAGGAAAGTAATGATAATCATGTTCTTGAGTGAGAGGAAAAGGAAAATAACTTGATCAAATTACATATATGCCCTTTAATTGTTAATGTCCAATGTTTTAAAAAAGGTATATTAGTCTTTATACAACATACACTTCCGTTTCCTTCTCTTTCCGCCCAAAAGTGGGAGGAAGATTTACATAACAAATCTTCCTCTCTATTTCCTTTCCATTTCCCTTTCCTCCTTTAAAAAATACTCAAAAACACAAAAAACTTTCCATTTTCTTTACTTTCCTCTTCCATTTCAACTCTAGAACTGAGCGGGTCTACTAGTTTAAAAAACAATGTACTTTATTACAGTAGATTACTTGAGTAATTGATTTGAAGAACAATGTGTAAATTTGAAGATCATATAGCTTCATAATCCTTCACCCAACCTCTTTTAATCCAACGATCACAACACCTTTTAAAAAAAACACCGACCCCCACCCACCACTATATATAAAACGCACCCCCAATTCCAAACACTTAACATATACTTTTTCCCCAATTGCAGTTTCGCAAACCCTAAGCAGGTCACGTTATCCTTCAATCTGTTTGTTATTTGTCTATTGGATTGAGATCTTTTAATTCACTTGTGTTAGGGTTTTTGATTGTTTTATTTGTTTTGCCTGATTAGTGGTTAAAAAAAATAACAACACTCGTATACTTTCGCTAGCCTTATCTTAGAAGCTTATGTTTGTCACTAACATCATTGGTCCAAGTCTGCGTTTCCTTTTAGAAGCATCTTAATCTAGACAGTTAGTGGCTTCCGATAATATATTCGACATAGTCTTAGCAAAATATCCTTAATAGTTGAACTGTAGATCCATAGACATCTAGATACGTTTATGAGAAAATAGATCACTCATCTGCCTGTTGATGTTAGTGCACTACATGGTTTTTCTTTGGTCTGCATGACGTTTTTATCTTTTCACGTTATCTTCAAAATTTTGAAATATCACCTGACTCGTGGTATCTGCTTCGGCTCAGGCCATCCAATCGTGCTATTACACGTGTTTGATGCTTTTTTATTAGAATATTTGATGGGCGTATGCTGTCATGTATAACCTCCATTGTCGTGAAGATACACTACCCCTAAAACTACGTCTTTTATTAAGTTTTTCAACACATGATAATTATTTGTTTTCTTGGCAAACTCTACGAAGTTGCACGTGCGTCTTTCCATTACAATATTGAAGTAATCTCCGTCGAATTTTGTCTCGTAAATTCTTACAACATTATTATGGTCGGTACACGATCTTAGTTTCGTGGTTGCGTAAAAGAAATCTGAACGATATTTCTTATCACGAACGTGAACACGTTTCACAACACAATCACGTCCATCTTGTGTTCCGTGTAATACTATTGTATCTCCTTTTCTAGAAATTACGTCAGGGTGAAAGGATATCAGATTAGTAGTATCCGGCCTAAAAAGCTGATCTAATTGGTACTTTTTGCAAAGTTTTACGAATCTAACTTGGACAGGAGTGTACTTGACACTGATGTCATCAGCACTGAAAGTAAAGTTTGCTAACCGTAGCTCCTAGGCGTTTTCATAGCGGAATCAGATGTCTTTTCTCGTAACAAATAAATTGTCGCTATCAAATATAGCGACAATTTATTTGTTACGAGAAGAGAACGTATTCCGCTATGAAAACGCCTAAGAGCTACGGTTAGCAAACTTTACTTTTAGCGTTGATGACATCAGTGTTGAATACGCTCCCACTCAAACTAGATTCATAGAGCTTTGCAAAAGTACCAATTAAATTAACTTTTTAGGCTAGATACTACTAGCATGATGTCCTTTCAACGTGACGTAATATCTAAATAGGACATACAATAGTATTATACGGAACACAAGATGAACGTGAATATGTCGTGAAACGTGTTCACATTCTTGATAAGAAGTATCGTTTTGATTTCTTTTATGTAACCACCAAACTAAGATTGTGTAGCGAGCATAATAATGTTGTAAGAATTTACGAGATAAAATTCAACGGAGATTACTTCAAACATTGCAATGGAAAAATGCACGTGCAACTTCGTAGAGTTTGCCAAGAAAACAAATAATTATCATCTTTTGAAAAGCTTAATAAAGGACGTAGTTCTAGGGGTAGTGCATCTTCACGACAATGAAGTGATACACGACAACATACGCCCATCAAATGTTCTAATAAGCAAATTGAGTGGTACTCCAGGAAGAATTCTTGATCTTACCAAGAAGGAAATATGCAAATCGAATGATTGCTCAATGCTAGTCATGGATGAGGTTAGCAAATTTTAATGAAATAAAAGATTAGGTTTTAGAAAATGCAGATCTGTCATTACTTTACTTAAAGTATAGTTGATATGTTTATTTGCTAAATGCTCTAAATGCTGGCTGATAAACTGCTGTCCTCGGAGTTTCAACCTCTGTTGAACAACTAATTGGATTTCTTCCAACGCAGCGACAAATTTCGATGTTTTCAGCCACGTTTCCGGTTACTATCAAAGATTTCAAAGACAGATACCTGGAGATGCCATATGTTGTTACTTTAATGGATGAGCTTACTCTAAAAGTTATCATCCAGTTTTATGCCTTTGTAGAAGAAAGACAGAAGGTCTGCTGCCTCAATACACTCTTCTCCAAGGTTAGGTCAAATCTTGAATATGTTTTTTTTATTAGATATTGTTTCAGCTAGATAGTAAACAATCTTTACAGTTGCAAATGAACCAATCTATTGTCTTCTGTTAATCGAGTGAGCTAATCACGGAGCTTTACTCCTGCTTCTCTATTCATGCCAAAATGTTACAAGATCACAGGAATAGGGTCTTCCATGATTTCCGCAGCGATGCATGCAGGAACCTTGTCTGTACTTGTATGCTTCTGGGTGTTTGCTTTGTAATATTAAGTCATTCTAATAGCTGATACCTTATTGACCAATGTATAATCTGTTTTGTCTTGGCCCAGATTTATTTACCATAGGTATAGATATTCAAGCAGTCAACGTCCTGATCAATTTTGATTTCCCAGGAATGCTGAAACATATCTGCACAGGGTGAGTTGAACTTCTATTCTACAAGATGGTCAACAGCGTTTGAATGTTTATTGAATGAGATATGTTTACCTTCTGATTGTAGGTGGGTCGTTCTGGAAGATTTGGACATCTGGGGGCTTGCTGGGAATATGATAATTTACGAAGACCGCATTAACTTGTAAGAAAATAGTTATGTTCATGTAAAGTGTGATGGCAGTGTTTGCCGGCAAAAATAGATATGCTGATGTGTTTCTGTGCTATGAAACAGGTATAGGATTGAACAGGAGCTTGGAACCAAAATCAAACAAATTCCTCCTCTGATCGATCAGACGATTTACTGCCGTTGACCCATGAGAGATACTTGATGTTGGTGAGTAAAAAAGATATTAGCAGGAGCTTGGAGCAACTGCTAATGTCACTTTTAAAGCTGATGTGATATGCGGGTTGGGTAAAGAGTTGAAATGGGGCATTTTATAGCATGGACTTGGCCTGGTTGGATTGATCCGCAAACATGTGTTTAGTTAAATATGATAACATAATTAATATTGTCACAATACAAATCGAAATCTTTGACTATCGTAACAATATTGTTTATGTAATCATCTATTACTCGATATATGTATAAATTTCTTTTATATCATACTAAACACATGTTTGCGGATATATCCAATAAAAATTTCAATCTATGACTGAAAATTTATTTAGGATGTTGTATGCATAAAGAGGCACTTTAGAAGACTTCAAACCGTTTTACATACTCTGCTACCTACTTTTTTTACCTGTTTTTGACTAATTTTTCTTTTTATCTGTAAATGTTCTGATTTCACTCAGTTTGATAAAAAATAACCCAAATCGACCCATGAATAAGTAAATGGGTTCGAGTCATGGACACTACCTCTTTGCATTGCCTCCAGCCTGGACGCTTTATGCTCCACAGTCTGTCTTTGTTATCAGTGAGTCTAACAGGTCCCTTTTTTTGCAGTATACTTCACTCGCAGAACCCTTTTCTGCATTTCAACTCCAAAGTTATTGTGGAGAAAGAAGTAAACGGCTGACAATTCATGAGTCAAGAAGTTTCTGGGTTTGAAAAAATGAAGGATTGTGGTATTGATTTAGCATCTGTTATAGTTGTAGTGATTATCTTGTGTCTTTTGCATATCCCGAAAAATGAAAAAAACCAAAAAACATTGTCTAGATATTCTGGATTTTAGTTGGTTACGAGTTTGAGTTTTTTCTTTTCCTGTAAATGAGTTAGGACCTAATGTAGCTTGTATGCTATAAGGCTTTTTTTTACGAGACTATACAAAGTACAACTGCTGCTGTTTTGAGGACTTGTTACGTGTATACAATAACTCGAATTCACAACCATTTGGTTAAGGAACTTATAACCAAAGCTATAAAATCTGAACTGTATACCACATATCTAAGGGAATTGATCCGCACACTCAATTTATTGTTCCACACACTCCGTAGTACAAGCAGATAATACACGGTATAAGTTTTGTACAATTTATTAAAGCATGAAAAGAGTGTCCCAATAAAACTTCTACTATTTTTTATATATTTTAGAGTGAGACAATCATTTGTTTTGATACGATTTTTTTTTTTACTCGATTCTTATTAGCACGTTATTCATCCCTCGTATAGTCACGTCTTATCATATATAAACATGTCACATGTAGTTTACTTACTAGATTTTTTTTTTTTTTTTTTTTTTTTTGAACAAAGATTACATTTCATTTCACTCCTCACAAATGGAGGTAATTTGAACACAACAAGTTACATCGAACATAAAGGGCAAAATCGAAGCCGACTTGCCAAACAAAATACACGAGACACCAAGTTAAGCCAAAAGAAAGCATACACCCGAATAGTTGTGACAGACCACAGCAACACCATACAAGGGTGGGGGAATCACCAAAGTGAGCTTTAGGGAGACACAACCATACGAAGATGTAGATTGACAAAAGCACACAAAGTACAGAAAACATACATAGAAGATAAAACTAAACATCCTAAAATGAGCCAGAGCAAAACCCAACAGATCTAGAATCAAAACCCAAGGCTACAGCAAGCTATCGATGGCGGACCGCAACAGATCTGAGCAGACTGAGCAGGTGGCGGCAGCGACAACAACGGCAGCGGCGAGAGATGACAGATCTGTAAGTAAGGCTTTTATCGTGGGAAAATAAAGTACAAGAAAGGATCGGACGGCCGGTCGAAACCGACCGCCGGAGAAAAGGATTGGATTTGGGTGGATGTGTTTTAGAGAGAGATAGAAGAGTTTTAGAGAGTTTTAGAGAGAGGTTATTGTTGCATGTTTACTTACTAGATAAGCTAGTTAATTTTCTGCTTCCTGCATGCTTGATTAGGACATTAGGTAAATCTTGGATGAAAAAATAACTTTAGAGTTTATAAAGAAAAAAAGTAAACAAACTAGTTTATTCTTTAAGGACGGCGAGTAATGGGTTTAATGTATGGATAGGGTGTGTTTAAATGGACCAATATGCCCATTACTTTTACAAACATATGGACGTAAAACTTCTACTTTTGTCACTAACTTTTTCTATTTGCATTATTGTAGTACAAGATTTAATCAGTAACGTGCTTAATTAATTCAACTGTTGAGACAAAACCTTAGGCTGAGCGCAACAGTGACCACTAGTAACCTTCATTTTACCCGTCATATCATTTTTCTCTCTCCGTCAACCTACAAGCGATTTTTTGTCCCAGTAAGAGCGACATTCATTTTTTTTTTTCAACTTTTCTCAACTAATAAAAATTATTTTTTGTTTTTTCTTTCTTTTCCTTCTAAAGACCAAATTTGCAAACAATATTTAAAAAAAAAAAAAAAAAAAAAAAAAAACATTTAACTTCTCCATCTTTAACGTTTACACACACTCAAAAAACACACGCACTACAACTTAAATGCATCTCAATCATAAAATGGTAATAATTTTTGGAATGTAATGTATTTCATTTTGGTCAAGGACGATCGATTTGTGTGTCGGTCGACTATCAGTCAACCTCCCTTACTGCGGCCAGCCTTACAAACCTGTGTTTAACTTATACAGGATGACATACTAATTTTATATTTACTTGTTTGCTAAACTCACTAGATGTCGACTTTACATTGTTAATAAGTAGGATACCATTATATCAATGAGGCTGATATTTGGTAATAAGAATCTCTATATGATTAATTTATTTATTTTAATTACGGGTGTGTTTGGTAGCGAGCATAAATGGAGCAATTATCATTTAGCATTTAGTGTTTTTGAAAAAAATTTGTTTGAAATGATTAGCAGTTAGCATTTGCTAAATGCTAAATGCTCTTTGAATAAGCATTTGGCATTTAGCATTTAGCATTATGCCTTTTTACAGAATAAAGTTACAGCTACAGCTATTCTACCAAACACTTTAATAAATTAAACTGTTACTGATAACTACTTACTGCTAACTGCTTATGCTAACTGCTACTGCTAGTTTCACAAAACACACCCAAGAAAATATCGAGAGTTCGAGAGCATAAAAATTCAATAACACAAAACCATTTCATCCATTTTTCTAGTATTGGATTTATATTAAGTACTACTAACTAGTATAAACATGTTAGTAAGTTAGTTTATATTCAATCAAATGCCAATTTTTCAAAGATATTGACAGTTTATATGATATTGCAATTTTATGTGACATGATACAACAAGTCAGTCTTCTGTTTGATTAAAATGACTTCATGCGTAGGTGAAGCCACATTCATGTCCAAACCAAGCAAATGACTACTTAAGACTCAAAGTTGATGTATCAACATCAATGTTATATGCTTTTTACATCACGTAAATTCGACCATAAAACGAAGGTGGCCATTATATTTCTTTTTTGAAATAAAGGTGGCCATTATATTGACTAGACAATAGAGGATGTGATTCATTTCCTATAGTCATGTCATATCTTTATTATTTGGACAACAAAATTATTATTTTCATATAAAACGTGCTCCTGCAACAAACCTAAATTCAGCTACATTTAAAAATATATATATAATAATAATTGTTCCAAAATGCCTAAGTAATCTATGTCTCAAATATGTCCATATTATTTTCTCACTTAGTGTTGTTTGTGCAAGATTATTATGAGGGACTTATTATGGACATTGTCATTCTTGCTTTTGAAGGAAACTAAAGATGTGCTCCCTATGAAGATTATTAGAAAGATAGAGGGGGGTCATTGTCCCTTTGGTTGCTATATATCAGTGGTCCCTCTCTAGGGTTAGATTACCAATCATACGCAGTCTTCTCTTGACTGGTATATCTCTCTCCCTCCAAATACTTATGTACTAGGATCTGTTGATCCGCTTTTGTCTTGTATCTTTGATCATTTGATCTTCTTCAGTCTTGTAACAGTTTGATTATGTTATTGTTCAAACTGTGATGACTATTGTACTTTGATTCTTGAATAAGAGAAACTTGTTGCTCTGTTTATCTGTTTGATACCATCGCACAATAATAATAATAATAATAAATCTAACTTGAAGAAAAAAGAAAACATATTGGGACAAAATATGATGTTCACATCACTCATCACAAGTGATCCCTCATAAAAGACTTGCATCAAAAATATTGTGGTCACCTCTTGTCACATCATTGTCACATTAGCTTCTTTTTTTTTCGAACACTACACCCAATCATAATTTGCTAATAAAGCAACTGCAACTACAACAAAAAACATACCTCACAAAAAATGATAAAAAATACATACAAAAAAAGGATGAAACTTTCAGTTGGCAAATCAACCATAACTTTAAAAAGGTTGAAGGTAACCGATTACTAATTTAATTAAGCTAATGGAGAAAACACGATCACCAATTCAATTGAGAGATCAATCATCTGAACCATTAACGTTAGTTATTTAGTTTTATCCTTTGATGTTGCAAAAATGGACCTCATCAGAGTGCTAGGTGAGGCACGCCATTGGCATGCCATTGATACCAATGGCAAACCAATAACACGTTATACCATACCGTCTAATGTGCCATTCGTGTGTTATTCGACACTTTCGCCATTTCAATGGCTGACGCCATTCGTTATATACAAAGATTTAAATTCATTTTACGACAAAAGTGTTTGTTTTTAAATAAAATAAAATGAAAAAAATGGGACTCAATAACATGTTATTGGTGTGTTATGAAGGAGGGTGTTTTAGTTATTGGTGTGTTATTGGGAGGGGTATGATGTAGCGCTGATGTGGCATACCAATAACGTGTTAAAGGTTTTCACCTCACCTAGCACTCTCATACAAGGGAAGATGCACATACACCCACAAATTGACCCACCCATGACTTTCTTAACTTCAAGAATACGACATTGTCATATGGCCTAGATGTATATCACCACACAAAATCCATTTGACCTTTCCCAATACATATCCTTTCACATGTGCCACGTCATCATATCCATCCTACGTGTCACTTCCACGTAAGCAAGTATAGAATCTGAATGTGTGAAGACATAGTGCCATGTCATCATATCTTCACGTGGATATATTGCCATGTCACCGACATGGGTTCTTGTTTAAAAATACCACGTGGGTCCAATTAGTTGTCAAAATGAAGCATAGCCATCCAACAAAGTTTGAAAACTGAGTCGATGCTTTTTATACCCAATCAATTCCACCATCGTGTGCTCCCTCATCTCAATCTCATCAATACCTTATCTCTTGATTTCTGAAATATAATATATCTTATTGGAAACATATACGTTAGAGTAAACTGCAAAAATCATCCCTGTGGCTTGTGTAAATTCGCAAGAATCATCCCTATCTCAAACGTTCAGCATTAATCATCCTCAAGTCCACAAACGTTTAGCAATAATCATCCCTGAGCACTAACGTCGTTAGTTTTACCCGTTAAGTGTTAAATAATATTTTCCCGTTAGTCCCTCCGTTAACATTTGTTGCACCGTTAGTCCTCATTTTACGTTTTCGTCACTTTTTTACGTTTTTGTCCGTTTTTACTCGTTTTCGTCCGTTTTTGTCCTTTTTTGTCAGTTTTTTATCCGTTTTCGACCGTTTTTTTATGTTTTTATCCGTTTTCGTCCGTTTTCTTACGTTTTCGCCTGTTTTTTTACGTTGTTGTCCGTTTTTATCCGTTTTCGACCGTTTTTTACGTTTTAATCCGTTTTCGTCCGTTTTTTTACGTTTTCGCCAGTTTTTTTACGTTGTTGTCCGTTTTTATCAATTTTTGTCAGTTTTTTATCCGTTTTCGACCGTTCTTTTACGTTTTTATCCGTTTTCGTCCGTTTTTTTACGTTTTCGCCCGATTTTTTACGTTTTCGCCTGTTTTTTAATCTTTTTCGCCAGTTTTTTTTACGTTTTTGTCCGTTTTTTTTACATTTTGTCCGTTTTTCTTTCGTTTTTGTACTATTTCAAGATATTGAAAATTTATTCCAAAAAGAAAAAAAAAATTGGAAAAAAATATTTCCGAAAGAAAATTTTGAAAAAAAAAATCAAAAAATGTCCGTTTTTTGTCAATATTTTTCGGAAATTTTTTTTACAATGTCCAAATTTCGAAAAATATTGGGAATTTTTTTTTTTTTTAAGATTTTTTTAATAAAAAATATTTGAAAAATATTTTTTTTATTCAAATTTCGACATATTGAAAATTTTGAAAAATTATAAGATTTTTTTTTAAAAAAATATTTGAAAAATATATTTTTTTTAAAAAAAATATTTGAAAAATATATTTTTTTATTCAAAATTTTTTATTTTTTTTCGAAAATATTTTTTTTCCAACGAAAACGAAAAAAAACGTAAAAAAAGGGTCGAAAACGGATAAAAAACTGACAAAAACGGATAAAAACGGACAACAACGTAAAAAAACTAGCGAAAACGTAAAAAAACGGACGAAAACGGATAAAAACGTAAAAAACGGTCGAAAACGGATAAAAACGGACAACAACGTAAAAAAACAGACGAAAACGTAAAAAAACGGACGAAAACGGATAAAAACGTAAAAAAAACGGTCGAAAACGGATAAAAAACTGACAAAAACGGACAAAAACGGACAAAAACTGACGAAAACGAGTAAAAACGGACAAAAACGTAAAAAAGTGACGAAAACGTAAAATGAGGACTAACGGTGCAACAAATGTTAACGGAGGGACTAACGGGAAAATATTATTTAACACTTAACGGGTAAAACTAACGACATTAGTGCTCAGGGATGATTATTGCTAATCGTTTGTGGACTTGGGGATGATTAATGCTGAACGTTTGAGATAGGGATGATTCTTGCGAATTTACACAAACCACAGGGATGATTTTTGCAGTTTACTCTATACGTTATTGTGAGATACCAACAAAGTATGTAAATACGGGGCGTAACAAGGAGATCTTAAAACTGCATTAATTATCGTTACCTCAACATCAATGTAATAAGACAACTAACTTCACCAATCAAATATGACCCGCATAAACAAATTACTCGTAAATCACTCACACAACTCACTTTGGGCCAACACAACTCTTCCACACCTCGGTCTTGGGACGACCGAGTCCTTCATTTTCTGCCTCCAAGATGAGTCGAGATGGGGTCGACGTAATAACAAGAACGCGTTCAAGAAGCCTCCACCTCAACACTAGACACGCTTTTATTTGTTTATTACGGCTGGTCTAAAGTATTCAACATTTTGCTAAAACTAGTAAAAGAAGAGATATTACGTAACTGATACACGTTTGAATTAAAAAGTTGGTCATACGCTAATGAAAAATATTGGATCGTCAAATATAATTTTGAAATAATGTATATGAAGGCTACTTAAGTTTATTGAATTTAACTTTTAGATTGTCCAACTATGTGTTTCTTTTCGTTTACATTAATACAGACCAAAATTATAACTAAAAACTATAATGTATAAATAAAGAAGCAGCCTCTATCATATCAAATAATACGAATGACAAGTTTTATGTGAGATATCAATTATACCCTTTGTTTTAGTGTTAATATATATTATCGAAAGTAATTTTAATGGATAAAATCCAATTGTGCAACTAGTTTTCCATTCGTATAAGAGCCTTGGGTATAATAACCTTAGGTTAAGGTTTAACATTTGTTATGTCGGCACCACATCAGCTTTAGCATTTCACCTTAACTTAACAAAAAAACATCCCTTATCATAACATTCCTGATGTTAAACATTAACTCAAATATTTTCAAATTCAACCCCTAAACTAAAATAAACACTTCATTTATTAAAAAAAAACATTAAACACAAAGTACATTAAACATTAAAACTACAACGAGATTGATGAAAATAAAACTACAAATTAAGAATACGAATCATTTGAGTTGTAACCCTCGTCACTCGAAGAGGAATTAAACTCGCTAGCAAAGTACTTTCTCTCCATGATGTCAAAGTAGTTCTCCCTAAGATATTCAGCTTCCCTGGCTTCCTGTTCCAAACGAGCAGCTTCCTCGCGTGCCTCGTTTTCCATAATCTCTCTATAATTTTCCTCGTCCTGTGCAAGTTCACGAAGGTAAGCCTCACTAAACCCAAATGGATTGTTTTCGAGGTCCACCTGTGGACTGTTAGCAGGTGGATTGTTAAAAGATGGAGTGTTAACAATTGGATTGTAATAGGTTGAGTGTTTACAAATACATTTTTCGGTTGAAAAACCGGAAAGACATCTTCTGGTGGAGTTGAATAAACTTCAACTTCTTCTGGTGGAGTTGGAAAGGTAGTTTCCGGCAGTTGTGGTGGACTTGGAAAGGTAGTTTCCGGCAGTTGTGGTGGACTTAGAAAGGTAGTTCCCGGTGGTTGTTGTGGACTTGGGAATTGTTGAAATAAATCTTTGCGAGACATTTTTGTGTGTGTGGGTTGTGTGTGTAACTTGTGTGTCTGAGTTGTGTGTGCTAAACAACTTTGGTAGAGTTGTATATATAGGCAAATTTGATTTTGATTTTGATTTTGATTTTGAATTTGAATAAATCCCGCTCATATTTGATTTTTAAATTTTAAATTTGAACTTCGTTTATCCCGCTCAGAATTAACCAGTTAAATTTAAATTTGAATTTGAATAGGTTGAGGGGGTGTAAATGAAAATTTATTTTAAATGGTTTAGGGGTGAAATGAAATTTTATTTATTTATTTATTTATTTATTTTATTTTTGAAGCAACCTTAACGTGGCGTTAAGCCACTAACACTCCCACGTTAACCTTCCCCGTTACTACACCGTCCACTCTAATTTTAAATGTTAGTGTTAGGTTCATTTTTGACATAATAATTATTCGGATTAATTTTGACCGAAGTTAGTGTAAGCGAAAACAAACATATACTTGGATGACATATAAGTTAGTTTCAACAAACGGGTGACATATATGTGAAAATTTTGAAAGTTGGGTAATCTCTTAAGCATTTTAACAGGTTAAACTTTGCATGATAGGTACAAAATTAAGGGCTAAGAAAACAAGCAACTTTGCATTTACAAGCCATAAAAACATGACAATGAAATTCACAACTTGTCTATGCAATTTGCAACATGTTGTCAAGAACGTCTATGAAATAATCAAGGTTCCAAATAATTTTGGTCATTATCAATCAACTCTATAATACAAACTTTTCTAGAATCAAATTATTATAATGTCAACTATGAATTTTCCATAAAGATAATAACAAGTGTCTATAGAATATTAGGAATAAAAAAATGTGTGGATATTTCGAAGTATGTGTGAATCACATGGGTCACAAGTTTTAGTGGCCAAGAGATGGCCATCTAAGCACAACAGCTTTGAAAGCAAAATATTGTGGCCGGCCAAATTCACGATTGTCTCCCGGACCGGCTTATCAGGAGCCAATCAATAATCATATCATATGTCTCTTTCTTAATAGTACTTCTTGTGAACATATGAGATGCAATGTTTATAGTCTTAAGTAATCACATTAAGATATTTGAAAAAGTCATTAAACTCAACCATAAGTAACAATTTGTTGTCTTGTAGATCACATAACATGTGGATGAAATTAGAGTTAATTGCATTTTTGGTCCCTGTGGTATGGTCAAATTGCAGATTTGGTCCCTAAAACTTTAAAAGTGCACCAGAGGTCCTTATTTTTAAGTTTTCGTTGCACGTTTGGTCCCTGGCCAAAGTCAAATGTCTAAAATACCCTTGTCTTCTTCTTTCCTATTTTCTTTTCAGTCCATCTCTTTAGTTTCTTACATAAATGGTCCTTGTGTCTTGCCAAGTTTTACAGGGACCAAAAATGCAATTAACTCTTTTAATTATTTATTTAACTATTAATATTTATTTAACTATTAATATTACATAAATGGACCAACAGTGCAATTTTCAAAAAAATTCGAAAATTTAAAAAAAAATTGAAAAATTTATTCGAAAAAAATTTTGAATATTTTTTTTCGAAAAAAACTATTCGAAAAAATTTCTAAAAAATTTAAAAAAAAATTTATTCAAAAAAATTTCGAAAAACAAATTTTTTGAAATTTTTTTTTTCGATTTTTTTTTTCGAAAAAAATTTTAAGAATAGTTTTTTCGAATAAAATTTCAAAAAAAAAATTATTCGAAATCTTTTTTTTTTTAAAATATTCAGAAAAGTTTTTTTGAAAAAAATTTCAAAAAAAATATTTTTGAAAAAATTATTTGAATTTTTTTTTTTGAAAAATTTATTCGAAAAAATTATTTTTGAAAATTTTTTTTTCAAAATTTTTTTCGAAATTTTTTTTAGAAATTTTTAGAAAAATTGGTTAACTTATATTAGCCATTAGATCAAAACCGGATAAAAACATATAAAAACAGACAAAAACGCATAAAAACGTTATTAAAACGGATGAAAACGCATAAAAACGTTTTACGTTTTCATCCGTTTTAATAACGTTTTTATGCGTTTTTGTTTGTTTTTATATGTTTTCATCTGGTTTTGATCTAATGGCTAATATAAGTTAACCAATTTTTTTCTAAAAAGTTCTAAAAAAAATTTCGAATAAATTTTTCAAAATTTTTTTTTCGAAATTTTTCAAAATTTTTCAAATTTTTTTTTAATGGCTAAAAATTTCTAAAAAGAATTTTCGAATAATTTTTTTTTTGAAATTTTATTCGAAAAAACTTTTCTGAAAAATTTTTTCAAAAAAAAATTCGGAAAAAAAAATTCAAAAAATTTGTTTTTCGAAAATTTTTTTTGAATAAGTTTTTCAAAAAAAATTTTAGAAATTTTTTCGAAAAAAAAATATTCAAAATTTTTTTCGAATAAATTTTTCAAAAATTTTTTTTTTAATTTATTTTTAAATTTTCGAATTTTTTTGAAAATTACACTGTTGGTCCATTTATGTAATATTAATAGTTAAATAAATATTAATAGTTAAATAAATAATTAAAATATTTAATTGCATTTTTGGTCCCTGTAAAACTTGGCAAGACACAAGGACCATTTATGTAAGAAACTAAAGAGATGGACTGAAAAGAAAATAGGAAAGAAGAAGACAAGGGTATTTTAGACATTTGACTTTGGCCAGGGACCAAACGTGCAACGGAAACTTGAAAATAGGGACCTCTGGTGCACTTTTAAAGTTTTAGGGACCAAATCAGCAATTTGACCATACCACAGGGACCAAAAATGCAATTAACTCATGAAATTATAAGTCAAAAAGAGACATTCAGCTTAGTGGTATGTTTAAAGTCATGTGACTAGTTTAAGTTATGGAATTAAAGTCTTACTGAAAAAATTGTATGTAAAGTTTGTAGTATAAAAGTATGAAATGTAAAATAAACATCAAAAGATATTGATAAAGCTTTTATTTAACCATCAATGGTGTCAAGTTAGCTTTTAATTGTTGAAATGTAAAATAAATATTTATTTTTAGACATTTCAAAATAGTAACGGGTATAAAACTTTAATTAAAAAAAAAAAAAAAAAAAAAAAAAAAAAAAAAAAAAAAAAAAACCTCCAACTCGTTGCTTAGGCTACTTCCAGTCCATGGTGAGCCTCGGTGATGAACCAAAGTTACGCATCACCTCTTTAGGGCTGTCGAAAGTCATGCGTGAGGAACTCACCGCATATGGCTGTATGCAAAGTTGGTCCCCTTTATGATTTATTATTAATCACGGAGTATTTAGTTTGTGTGCGTGAAAAGTATTTAGTGGCGTATATCTATATCTCTTCTATACTATATATACAATAAAAACAAAAAAGTGGAAAGGGAAAAACTTAAAGTATTTAGCTTGTGTGTGTGAAAAGTATTTAGTGGGGTATATATTTAATGTTTTTATTATTAATCACGGAGTATTTAGTTTGACCTGTTTTTTTGATAAGAACTAGTTGAACCGTCTGGGTCGAATCGGGTTTTAAAACAAGGACGGAACCAAAAGACAAAGTCATCAGGTGCATTTATTAGAAATTAAATAAGACTACATGCACAACCTTTTAGGACCGGGTGCATTTATAAAAATTTAAAGGTTTTTTAACAAAATTAACACTACGAGACAAAAATTCATGGGTGTCCCGTGACCCCTCCGGGACACCCTCTGGTTCCGTCCCTGTTTCAAACCATTATGTTTAATCTTCAAATCTTTAAACTTTTAATATTTTTTATTTCTAACTTATAAACTTTTTTTATTATTATTAAAACTATCTGTCGTTAAAAAATCTCGTTGCTGTGTACCGGCAATCGTCTAGTTTTAATTAAAGCGCGGAGCATGTATTTTGAGAGTGAAAAGATATGACGCTGAGATGAAAATTGAAGTGGAGTTAACGTTGAAACTAAGTCCTCTTATATAAAAGAGTCGAGACAGCCAACCCACCCCAACTCCTTTACACCAAAACTCAACAACCTCACCACCGCAAAACCAGAAACCATTACCGGAAAACCAGAAACCGCCATCGGAAAACCACCATGACAAAAAAATGCGAATTATGCAACTCACCAGCTCAAATCTACTGCTCATCAGACACAGCAAGCCTCTGCTACACATGCGACCAAACAGTCCATTCCGCCAACTTCCTCGTAGCCAAACACTCCAGAACTCTACTCTGCCATAAATGTCAATCCCAAACTCCTTGGACCGCTTCTGGTTTGCATCTAGGCCGTACTGTTACAGTTTGCGTTAACTGCGTTGGTGATGACGTGGCAGTTTCACGAAACGACGTCGTTGAGGAAGATGATGACGTGGAGGAAAGTGATGGTGATGAGGAGGAGGAGAGTGAGAGTGAGGATGAGGATGCGCAGGTGGTGCCGTGGTCGTCTGATGACGTGGCGCCACCGTGTGCTAGTGGTGGTTGTGAGAGTAATGGTGATAGTGATGAGCTTAGATCTGGGGTTAAACGGTGTCGTTTTGATGATGAATGTGATCGTATTGATTATTCTGAGGTTCGGTTTTTATTATATGAGAATTTATTTGTTTAATTGTAACTCAATGTAGTAGTCAATAAGTAGTAGCTAAGTACGCGAGACGGCGAGAGAAGCAAAGTTGATTAGCTTAGAGTTAGGAGAAATGATTTAGGTTTAGTTGTAAGTTTTTGAGGATCGTGATCAATAAGAAGCTAAATATACACAAGAAGCGATCTCACTCACTACTTAGTAAAGTTGATTTATATCTTTTGTAAGGGGGTGTTTGTTTAAGCTTATATGTGGCTTATGAACTTATTTGTTTTTCGGCTTATATTACACAAGCCTCATTTTTCCGGCTTAATTCGAGACTTGTGGATATAAGAAACTTATATAAGCTCAGAAGTCACTAAATAAGCCAGAAAATTGGGGCTTATGAAATATAAGCCGAAATTAAATAAGCTCATATGCCAACATATAAGCTTAAACAAACACCCCCTAAATCTGGTCAAGTATGTGTAGTATTAAGACTTTAGTATTAACGTAGCGTTTGGTATGTCGTAATCAAAGCCGCAATGGAAAAGATTATTACGATGTAATGAATAAATGTTGTTTGTTTACATTTATAGAATGTAATGATTCATTACAAGTAATGACCCATTACACCAAAATCATTCCTTAGGGCCCCCCTACTTTTTTTTCTTTACGTCTTGTAATGGAATCAAAATTACATAAAACTCCATCATTAATTAACCACATTAAATAAACTTTCTATCATTAATGGGTATTTTAGTCTTTTTATTATCGATTCCATTACGTCTTATCATACAAACCAAACATGATTAGTAACTACAATGAATCATTACATTACACTCTTCATTCCATTACATCGTTTATTCCATTCCGTTGACATTTCATTCCGTCCTACCAAACGAACCCTAAGAGTATTTGAATTAGTGTTATTGTAAAACGGTAAACGGAGTCTTTGACTTACATGAGGTATCCCTGTGTGACCGTGTCAGTTTCAAAGGGAGGTTTGAATACGAGACCTCTTACGAGGACATCAAGAAAATCTCATTAATTTTCGCGCCAATTCACATTTTTTTGTGAATTAACGGAACGCTGGATTAGCAAAGAATTAAGAAGCTAATTATCCTCAAGGTGGAAAATGATTAATTACTTTTTGGCGCCAATTCACAACTTTTGTGAATCTCCTCAAATTTGTGCAGTTGGAACTGAACCCGTTTTCTAAGCCTCGAAATTAATGATACTGAAAATGGTAGGATATGGATTAGCATATAATTATGAGAGTTGCTTCTGTAGATGTATAAATTTATTTTTATCAATTTTATATACATTATCAGTTGATTGTTGTACCTAATACTTGTAATTAATCATCAGTTAATATATGATGCAGGATGATACATCATCCTCATCAGAAAGATCCAACACTAGAAAGAGGACGGAGACTGATGACGCCATGTCATTAAGACCCTTTGACCATTATTGGTGATTAGATCAGACAGAAATGGAGATCATGGTGAAGCATAACAACGGGATTGAAAATAGTTTGATTATTCCTCTTTCGCTGGGAATGATGATCAGGAAGAGTTTCCGGCAGGGAGATGAGTGTTGAGCTACAACGCAATTATGAATGTGATTAGATTGGATTCACTAGCCAATGGAAGGTTCTTCATGGATGGTATGATCTTTTGATGACATTGCTGTGGGAAATCCATTTGAATCTCGCTTAATTATTCATATTGTTTTGTAAAATTTGTGATTCATGCTTGTTACACTATATTTTTCATAATTTGTAAAGAAATAGTAAGGGGCGGATACATATTGCAAAAGCCCCCATTACTTGCTCAATGCCATGTCTATTACATCCATGACTTCATGTTTGTTTTCAATCTTTACATCCACGACTTCGTGTTTGTCTTAGGGCGTGTTTGACTCACAAACTTTTAGGAGGTTAGAAAGTAAGCTAGCTCAAAAGTATATAAGATTTGTTTGGCTGACAAAGCTTATAAGAGCCTTCAAAAGAAGCTCCCTCAAAGCGCCAACTCCCGCATGAGCTAGTTTTGCCAGAAAGCCTAATGGTGTTGTTGAATTATTTAGCACAATGGTCATTAAACATAAAAAGAAAGATATTTGAAACTAGTTTAACTCTATATGATCTGACTTGTAAAATCTCATCGATGTTCAAAAGGATACATACCTACTAAAATCAATCTTTACAGAGCCAACCCATGACTTCAGTTTTCTGCCTTTGGTTATCTGAACATGGAAATCAATTTTCACACTGTTGAATTTTCATTGTGGATGATAGAGTAAATATCAGAGAATCGACTGGTGGACTCGGTGCAGAGTTAAGACATACATTTGATTGAAAAATTAAGCAGATGCTCTAGATTAAAAACCCAATGGTTACTTCGCTAGCATACAATTTATTCGCTGCTTAGCACATTTATAAAGTATTATTGAGATTCCTACACCTGTCATGTTTGAGAACAGCAAGTGCATTGATGCATTGTCTCTTTAATGCAATTGGAAGATGTTTCAAGTGTTCAAAACGTGGTAATTTGACATTCAGTCATGGGCAAAACGTCATACGAATACTTCCAATTTAATATTGAGAATGACATCATTAGTTGCATGCCGAGCTGAATACAATGAGTAAATTGTTGTTGCCAGCTTTTAAGGAAGTCTGTTTAACACTGAAATCATACCAGATAATCCCTTCTATGTATATATGTATTGCAATCACGCCATGTAGGGAAACTTTATTGGTAATGGCAGAATGTGGTATGAATTAGGGACATTGAAATTTGATCGTGCTCCTTATTATATGTTTTAGTATGGTTCGGATTATTACTCTTGTAACACAGATGATTGGGAGCTGGTTTTCATTGTGGTGCATGGTAGAAAGCCAGTCGTCTTTAAGTTACCAGATTTCCCTGTTCCTGACTTCTACGCGTCATCAAGTGTAGTCTTTCTGCATCTTCCATGGACTCTCCTCCTCCGTCTCTTCTATTTCCAAGCTAAAGCAAGGTTTTCTCTGCTACACTGCTATTGATTTACGTAAGCACTAATTCGTTATTCTTTCATTTAATGACTTAAGGGTTCTGCATTACCTTTGACTCCGTTCACAGGCTAAGACAGTAGGCAAGCACCCATCAAGCAACTTGTGATATAAACTATAAAGACGGTTCTGCAAAGGGAGGTAATTTGTTTTTTGTGAGTTATTTTATTCTTGTATATATGAATGTCTTCTGTTATCAAGGTTCCATTTGAAGTTGAAATGGACTAGTTATCACTTGCCCCAGGGAAATAGATGTTATTGATATCATGTTTTAGCCGGATAAACCACCAGCCAGCCATGTATCAGTCTCCGCTCTTTGTAGTTTTAGTAAACAGGCGGTGGTTTGGTCCTGAAAATCATGAATAGCTTCACCCTAATGCCATGTGTGATGCATTACGTATTACATTGCCTGAATGTTTAAGGTGTGTCAAAAGTGTGGGTATATAATGAAGTAGCAACTACATATTTACAGACTAAGCATCATCATGAAAGTCTTTTTTGTTTCCAAATTGAGGACCAGAATTTATTGTTTCTTCCCTAGATGAGATATTCAATTTTCTTCCTACCACTCCTCTTCTCACCCCACAAGAAAAGCAACCACGTCTTTTACCTACTTATAAATAAGGATTTTATAGTAGGCCTAGTCATGCATCAGAAGTTAAATGTTGGACAATTTGGACAAATGGAGTAATGTTTGAAAGTGGAATATGTTTAAATTCGAAGGAATGTTGTGAGTTTCTGTTGTGTAAGAAACAATACATCTTGTATAAACGAAATAAATATTATGTGTTATCAGAGAACCAGATTTGAGCTTTCTTAGCCGTTTTCGCCTAAGTTGGTAGTTGATACTCCAAATTACATATTAATTTCTATTTTATCATCTTCTAAACTTTGGACAATTTTTAACCAGTTTCACCGGTCCGACCAATTTGACATGTTGGCCCCTTCTTCAGCTAAACTTATTGACTCCTCCTTTGCCACGTTTGAGATATAAGTACAACACAACCAAAATCGACCCATTCATAAGTAGATGGGTTGAAACTGACACCTTCAACTTATTAACTTTTTCGGCTAAGACTAGACGAGAATGCCTCTATATGTGCCTTGTGAAGCTTTTGTTTTCTTATTCGCGTCTGTAGTGTCAAGATTTCATAAAGTAATATCATTCTTTAAAGCCTGTCAGTAATGCTCTCCCATAGCTGCATTCATCAGAGCCGGGTTATCTGCTTATTATTGATTGTTAAACATATAATTAGATGAATGGTTATCTGCTTATATGTATCCTCATTTGTGACAGGCTATTTTTTTTTTAACGGCAATTGTGGCTACATGGCTCCTAGCCCAGAAGGCGTAGCGAGCCCACACAACCAGGTTGGGTCCAGCCCAGAAGGCAATGGCACCCTTCCCTTTACACACGCGAGAGGAAACCCCTATCGCCCTAGACAAGACTCGAACTTGAGACCTTGCCTAGGAGGCATAAGCCCAATGCAAACTATGTGTGTGCTGCTAGAACCCTCGAAAAGTTAACGTTCTTTTCTTTTGACTCTTAGCAGGTATTTCATCTTCTACCACAACCGCTGAGTTTCTAAGATCCTTTTACTTTCATGATTTAAAATTTGAAATACATTGGTCTATAAAGTAGGAATTTGCAAGACCCAAGAACTTTTGCCCCAAGAGCTATTCTACACATTGTCCACAAAGCCACATAAAGAGGATGTTAGCAAGTGCATGCACCCTTCACCTAAATAAGAATACCTAGAACCTCATGGATTTAGTCCAAAGGTCGGACATCCCGATTAACATATAATATTGATCAAGCACAAGATATGAACTTATCACCTTTAAAGCATACGGTATACCATCTAGGGAGTGAACTAGAGGCCACCTGGCGCATTTTATAAATAGGATGGGCTATGAAAGAGCAAAAACAAAGTTTTGCAAAACCTAACATTTTAGGGGGAACTTGTTAGATTAACTCTGCATGCTAGGTCTAATTTGTCTGGCTTTGTGTTTAAGACACATTTATAACGAACAAATAATGCCATAGGCCAATTCATACATAGAGCTGTGAGATGGCAAAAAAGTGTTAACATATTCAACTTCAAAAAGATACAACTTTCAAATGGGGAGTTAAGGACCGCTGGGTAACCCATAGAAAGTTACGATGAGCCTTACGTTATGAGAAACCGCTCTTCGGAGATTAGACCCGACCGTCAGACCCAAAATTATCATTTAGGGACCTGAACTTAGTTGTTTATATGTTTTTTTCCTGATTTTTGGTTTATATTTCTGTCCATATCTTAGGCAAATTGTGCGAAGCCAGTCATTTGTGTCAATCACATGTTATCTTTAGTTATGTTCATAGTTTACCTTTTTTGTTCGGTCGTAACATTAAGAAAACAAAAGTAGATCCACCCTTGTAAGAGCCTTTTTTTAGTTTGATGATATTCATACAACTTCTTTTATCTTTTAAAATTATAACTTGTTTCACACATTGTGTTTACTTTCAATTGCAACAATACAACATCTAGACGCAGTGTAAGATATAGAATTTGTTGCATCTCAAAAATGATTTCAAACTTTACAAAGGTAGCATTATATAGATGGTTTTCAGGCAACTCCAAATCTGCAAGTCATTGCCAAAAGCAAACATGTGATTGACCAAATACTTGATTTTAGGCGATTTAACGTTTGTTTGGAAATTAATAAGAACTCGCAAAAAGCAAAATCTTCTGCATTGTTGGCAACCTTTAAAAAGGATTTTGGGCCCTAAGGTTGGGCAATGTCCAGTCCATCAGGCCCTTTTATGAAAGTTATAGTTGTTCACTTGTTTGAAGTTGGATATGTCTTGCATGTTAGTAATGCCTCACTGTTTCATTGAATCTTTAATTTGATCTGTATCACATTTGGGATTGCGTACTCCTTAGCTCATCAACCTTAGTTGGTCCCAGATGGCCAAATACAGAAAATGAGTCAAGTCAGCAAATCCCTGTTTGGCTATCCAATAGACTGGAGAGCCATGTGGTATACCAAGTGGTCCATTTTAATTTAACCATTTCATTTCTTACCATATGAAGCTTATAAAACTGATTAGATATGCCAAGACTCAAGAGTAACAACTTTGCTGGTCTTCACTTGTTTTGACCTGAATGATGGCATATTTCAGACGTGTGATTCGTCATCCTTCATTATAAGGGCATCAAATTTAAAGTTTTGGCGCCGAGATACTCATATAGGACATGTCGGTAATTCTAGTTTTCTTCCACAAGCACATCATCAGTTGGGGCGACGTCAAACTACAATCCGTCTCCACAACTCGATAATGATCCGTATTCAAAACGAAAACTACCCCACTGCTAAAACCAAGTGAATAAAAAACCATCAAGCTAAATGTTATAAATACATAACACTAGAGATGCCAATATTTTGTGGGACCAAAATCTAATTGAGAGAGTATGATAAATCAGTAGTACAATATAGAGTTGTATGGCTGTTTATGTATGTGAAGCCACCTCTTCTTTTGTTTAAATTAATTTTAGTTGCTGTACAAACACAACCAACTTCTGTCAGCTATCTGATAGCAACAGCATGCATCTCTCTTTATGAACAAAATAAGCATGAAAAAAGCTCTTAGTTTTTGTACCTTATCATCTTATAACTGCAGTAACAACACCCAGATGCCAATATATAAAATATATTGCAAAATCTGGACGGTCCAGATCTGTCCCCAACACCCTGTGGGTTGCATGCATGCATACATATGCTACTGCTACAACTAAACATACATACATACATTATGCATATATACATACATACCCTTTAGTTTTTAATACAACATGTACTAATTTTTGGCCTTATAGAGAGTCCTATTTCTGTCTTTAGCTCATATGGGTTCTGTACCCATTTCTCTACCCTCATTCACCTCTTATATCTTACCATTTTTTCTCTATATATTATTTATTTGTACATATACTCAAAGTAGGGAAGCATGAACACAAGGATGCATAAAGCTAGAAATACAGTTACTAGTAGAAAATAACTCATCAGTCTTGCATCATTAACTTTAATACATGTTTGAATTGATGTATATGCACATAGCACAAATGTATATATGAGTTTATAGGTATATGTTGATGAGTGCTATCTTTTTTCGGCTTATGTGCTTATTTGAATTTATAAAGCTCATAAGCCCACTTTTTTCGGTTTATGAGCTTATCAAGGTTAGCTTATAAAACTAAATACGAATATATAAGCTTAACTTGATAAAGCTCATAAGCCAAAAAAAGTGAGCTTACGAGGTTTTTTAAATTTGAAATAAGCCCATAAGCCGTGAAAATGTTTTTAAAAAACAGGAATGCATTTTCTAAATCTTCTAAGCATTAGCCCATTTTAATACATGAGGTTACAAATTATTTATAGATCGAAGGATAATCATTAACTTGCAGATAGTGAAAAAGAAAGCCATTGCTTTCTCTATTTTGTGCTTTAAGTGGAAAAAGGTACTCAGTATAATTTGTGACAATTTGATGCAGAAAAATAAAATCCTACAGGAGATGTTATTTTTTGTAGAGTGGGCCTGATTATTTCAGGGTGGCTTGAAAATGAAAATAACTAACATGTACTTTTCAGAATTTTTAATATTTTTATGACATTCAATATGTAGGATTGTGTAATGATCGGCTACAGATTCTTTTTAGAAAGCGAATACTTGCACATAACAGAGATAAAAATTCAATAGCTTTTAACCCAAATAAGTTTGTAAACATGTCTTTAATATAAAGTACTTTCAAACTATTAAGTCTACCTATTATTCTCATTATAATTCAAACTCACGACATTTCGGTTAGAGCTCACAAAGTACTTTCAGACTAAAAACTTGTTGGTATATTTGATGTTAAATGTAAGAGAAAATTGCAAAAAGCATATTTGCGGGGAATTTTAGGTTGCAGTTTTCGTTCATATCCAAAGTAAAATGAATTTGCACGACAAGTTTTATGGAATTTTATGTTGCAGTTTTCGTCCATGTCCAAAGTAAAATGATCAAACTACCCTTGTCAAAAACTGCAACCGAAAGTTGCAATTCAAAGTTTCACACAAAGACGCTGCCTGCACTTTCAAATGTTAGAGACGAAATCTGCAATTTGAACAAACTACAGAGACGATTTTTGCAAATTTACGTTAAAGAAAGAAAAACTGTTTAGTACAACAAGATTTATAAAACTACTGGAAGGTGTTCGTTAAAGAAAATTTGCACAACAACTTTTATAAAATTCGATCTACATATGAAAGCATTTTCACTTGAGAAGAAAGAAATAAAATAGCCTACACATGGGAACACAGAAACGTTACTGTGGGGTTAAATTAGTAGTTCTTCACAAATCCCAATCATTCCATGCAGAGTGCAATCTTCACACAGTACTCATATGAATCCACTGTTGTCTGCCCCATTGTAACACATGGGCCCCACTTTCTTCACATCGAACCATCTGCTGACACGTGTCACACTTACTCACCAACGGTTTCTTTTAACCTACCGTAGGCCGGCTTATTCATCGTACACCATCATCATATCACTTCCCTCCTCGTACGTTTTATGGGCATCTATCCTATGCTATGCCACCACATGGTAGGGTGACATGAATTTTGATCACTTTCATAATCCTAAAAGTAATATTGCATGATTAGTATACTAATGTATTGATTAGAGGGCACGGTGAGGGAGCAAATAAACGCCAAATTGCAACCATGAATACCAATGGCGTCGCCATTGCCTCACCACCTCCGGCGCCATTCGTCCGCCAAAAACACTTCCGCCATTTCAATGGCTGATGCCAAAGGTTTTTTTTTTTTTTTTTTTTTTTTTTTTTTTAAACGTTAATTAACGGATAAAAATATAACGGCTACAAAATTCAAACCCTCTTTTTCACTATATAAATACCACTTTAAAACATATATTTTTCAAACAATACAACCAAATCACAATTTAAATACACTTTCTCATACATTTTCATTCACTCTTCCATATTTCATAAAGTTTTAACTTCCATGGATCTTTTTGACCCTGAAACTCGAGCCGAAGAATTATTACGTTTATACGATCTGCACGAAAATTTTCTAGCCTTAGACGACGATGAAGCAACTAGTTCACACACTCGGACGCACATACCCCGAGAATATGAAGCCGCCCAAGAACGTCTACTTAATGATTATTTTGGGGATAATCCAAAATATCCCGAAAGGAATTTCAGACGCCGGTACCGGATGAGTCGACGACTATTTTTAAAAATAGTCCAAGGTATAATTAACTATAACGTTCACCCTATTCCCGAGCACTTTAAATTTTTTAAATACCGGCCAGATGCTACTGGTAGAATGAGTATCCACCCTATAATGAAATGCACGGCCGCTATACGCCAATTGGCGTACGGGTTAACACCCGATGCTTTCGATGAATATTTGCAAATTGGCGAACGTTGTAGTCGTGATAGTTTAGACCATTTTACCAAATGCATATGGGATTTATACTCAGAGGAGTATTTAAGAAAGCCCTCATCGGATGATATTATGCGGCTATATGAAAAACACGAAAACTATCATGGGTTCCCGGGTATGCTTGGTAGTATAGATTGTATGCATTGGGAATGGAGGAATTGTCCGAATGCTTTCAAAGCGCAATTCCAACGGGGGGATCACAGACATCCGACAATAATGCTTGAAGCAGTTGCATCTCAAGATTTGTGGATTTGGCATGCATTTTTTGGTATAGCGGGTGCAAATAACGACCTAAATGTTCTATATCGGTCGAATTTGTTTGACGACCTCATTGACGATCGCGCTCCCGAGGCCCCGTTCACGGTGAATGGTCACACATACACCAAAGGATATTACCTAGCAGATGGTATTTATCCCACGTGGTCTACTTTTGTCAAATCATATTCGATCGCCCGAAACCAAGCTGATATAAATTTTAAGAGGGCTCAAGAAGGTGCAAGGAAAGATGTGGAACGGGCTTTTGGTGTTCTTCAGGGTCGTTGGGGGATTATAGCACAACCCGCACGTGCTTATCAGGTGAGCAAAATACGTAGGATTATGTATTGTTGCATAATATTGCATAACATGATACTAGAAGACCAAGATTTCCAAATAAGTGAATTTAACGAACTATATGTTAGTCCGGCCGCAAATATACAAGAAAATTGGGTCGAAAGATGCGATCGGCATGCAAAGAAACGAAAGGAAATACGTGACAAGGAAGTGCATACCAACCTTCGACATGATCTTGTGGATCATCTTTGGCAACGACACCTAGAACTACAACAACAAGACGATATGTAGTCTATTTATTAATGTATTGTAATTTAATTTATGTATTGTAATTTAATTTATGTATTGTAATTTAATTTAATTTATGTATTGTAAGTTAATTAACCCATGATCTCAATATCATGAACACACGTACCAGATCAGCGCCAATTATTTGTTTTGTGCTCAATTATTTGTTTTGTGCTCAATTATAGAGCAAGTGAGTGCTCAATTATAGATGCAGTGCTCAGTTATTTGAAAAACAAAGGCCAAGTCAAACTTACCAACATCAACATAAGTCCCAACAATAAATACCCACATTTAACTAAACATTTATCATAACTTCAACACAATTCAAATTTTATCAAACCTTTCACATACACATCAATTTATCTTCCAAAAATGTCACAACAAAACACAAACGATTGGTTACTTAACAACATATTTCAAACCGAGTCCGCTAATTCAAGCTCACTTTCACCCGCAACACCATCATCCGGCCGTTCTTTACCGGTCCAACAAACTGAAAACCCGATGCCGATGCCGATGCCAATGCCATATCCGCAATATCCAAGCCATAACCCGATGTCGGGTTTCTCACCATACGCCAACCACCCGCAAAACCCGCAAAACCCGATGCCATATTATCCACAACCCACTTTCGCACCACAAATGAACCAAGATCACTTCAACCAAATGGCTTTTTTTGCACAACAACAACAACAACAATACTTCAACCAAATGAATCTCGGGAATTCCTCGCAACCGACACAAGTGATGCCAACACGAAGTTTACACGACACACCACCAAACTCACCACCACTATCACCAACACAAGAATCAAAAACCGAGTCTTCTCCGGTCGGAAAAGGAAAAGGAAAAGGAAAAGGAAAAGGGAAAAAACCGAGACCAAAGAAAACCGAAAATGTCCATACCCGTTGGCAACCAGAGGATGAAAAACTTTTGGCCGAAACGTACGTACAAATATCCGAGGACCCAAGACTCGGTATTGACCGAAATTCAAAGTCGTTTTGGACACAAGTTACAACTGAATACAACCGGCTTGCACAACACGAACGTACCAAGGATATGATCACGGGAAAGTGGACCACGTTGCAAGGTGCTTGTAGCAAGTTCGCCGGAGTTGTCGATGAAAATGAACGTTTGAGTGGTGAAAACGATTCGAAGTGGCTAAATCGTTGTTACACAATATTCAAAGAAATGTGGGGGTATGCGTTTACCCACTATGAAGCATGGGAGGTCTTGAAAGACCACCACAAATGGCGTGGTGCCAAAACCGTTAACCCGGAAGACGCGTTCGGGGACTCGAGGACCTTGAAGAACCGAACGAGCTATTTCGAGACGATACAATCCCACGTCCTCCCGGCAAGCCAAGACCTTCCAAGAGTATAAAATCGGACTCTACGCGTTCGGCGGGTTCTTCGTCTAGTAGAGACGCTTTCAAGGAGATGATCCAAGATCAGTTGCAAATCGAACAAGAGAAAAAAATTGATTATATCACAACTCAAAAGAAATTGGAAGAATTGAAGTTTCTTAGTTTTAGCACCGAGGGGATGACTCCGGAAGATGCGGCGGGTGTCGAACAAATCAAGAACGATATCCGAGCACGATACTTTGGCACGGGGTCGAGCTCAAATAATTAGCGTGTTTGTCATATCGTCTTTTATTTAATATTTGTCGTATCGTATCGTTTTTTTTTATGTAATCGTTTCGTATCGTTTTTTTAATTGTAATCGTTTCGTACCGTATTGTATTTTAGTTCGTATGTTTTTTTTTTTTTCGTATTGTATGTTTAATAAAATGTGTTTGTTTATTTGTATTGTAATTTTAATTTATGTTTAATAAAATGTGTTTGTTTTTAAATTAAATAAAATGAAAAAAAGTGGGACCCAATAATATGTTATTGGTGTGTTATGAGGGAGGGGTGTTTTAGTTATTGGTGTGTTATTGAGAGGAGATGATGTGGCGCTGATTTGGCATACCAATAACGTGTTATTGGTTGTAACCTTACCTAGCACTCTTATAACATGATACATATAGCTAATTATGAAAGAAAACAAAGATGGTTTTCACACTCATTTTTATAAATAGAAATGATATACGGACCTAAATTTAGGGCTAATTATAGGCCTAAAAACAAATGTTGAGTTGTAAAATAAGTGGGTCCCTATCTGCAGCTATTAGGATGCTGACATTTGTTTTTAGGCCTACAATTAAGCATAAGTTTAGGTCTATATATTATTTTTCTTTTATAAAAATACACTATAGACACAAAGAAAGAAATTTTTGATTGCTTGATAAGTATTCGAGTCGAATACTAACATGCAATTTTAGATTTTAATCATGTATCAAAGATGCTTTAAGCTCGCTAATTTTGGGTAAAGGGCCATCACCCGGTAAAATATATATTCTAAAAAGAAAAAAAATCGGCTAAGTATAATGAAATGTGGTTGAAGTACCACATTTACCTTAAGCAACGACTTGAACTACCACTAAATCATTTATGACAGGCCATAAACGAACAACTAGCTACCAACAACTAGAACAACCAATAAACTACATAAAAATGACATGTCAATCTTGTGAACTAAGAAAAATAAAGAATTACTTCCTAACACGGCCTTGGAGCTTGATATCAAACTGGTCACAAAACACATCCAGTGCCCTGGTAAGTCGTAGACCTGAGCCGCATAATTTTAAGAAAAATAATCTTCAAACTCGCTAATTTTTGTGTATATGATACTTTACGTTTTGTTGTATATAAATAAAATAATAATAATAATAATAATAATAATAATAATAATAATAATAATAATAATAATAATAATAATAATAATAATAATACTTTACGTATGGTCACTGCTTCTGGACCTGGTTTTGGTGACTGGCAGTGGAGACTCGCCACCTTACCTTTTGCTTTTGGGGGACTTGGTTTATATTCTGCAGGTGATGTCTTGAACTATGCCTTCATTGCTTCTAGACTTCAATCTGCTAGCCTTCAGACTAAGCTTCTTCTAGACTTCTGGACCTGGTTTTGGTGACTGGCAGTGGAGACTCGCCACCTTACCTTTTGCTTTTGGGGGACTTGGTTTATATTCTGCAGGTGATGTCTTGAACTATGCCTTCATTGCTTCTAGACTTCAATCTGCTAGCCTTCAGACTAAGCTTCTTCATGGTTCGGGTATTATAACTGCTGGTCCCTCTTTTGATGATGCTCTTTGTACTTTCAACGTGAATATGGATATTGACCTTTTGGGTAATCTGACCGAGGTCGCTGCCCCCAAACTTATGAAGAAATTGGCAGACATATATTTCGGTCGGGTTTCCCAAACTGTTGAATCTACTTTCCATCTTTCCTCTCGACAGATGGCGTTATGGAGCTCTTTAAAGGAGGATCACACTTCGGATTGGCTTAGGGTGGCTCCGGTATCTGGATTGGGACAAACTATGAGTGCCAGGGCTTATCGGTGTGTACTGTGTTATCGTTTGGGTGTTCCTCTTTTCGCTGTTCAGGTACCGTGCTCTGCTTGCTCTAAGGTTTTTCCTGGAGATTTTTATGGGGATCACGCGGTCTCGTGTGCGGGTATTGTTGGCATTAAACATCGTCACAACCTTGTGCGCGATGTTCTTGTTGATATATGCTCTCGATCTGGGATTTCCGCCCGCAAGGAGGTTGATATTGGGCTTTTTGGAGATGGGGACAGATCCTTGCGACCGGCTGACATATTACTCTACTCTTGGGATAGTGGCCGCGATGTATGTGTTGATCTTACGGGTTCGTCACCTTTGACGCAATCCGGGTTGATTGATTTTATACCAGGGCGAGCGATCAGTGATGCTGCTCAGCGTAAACGGGTCAAGTACGATGCCAAATGTGTGGATATTGGGTATGGGTTTCTCCCCTTCTCTTTTTCCTCTTTTGGGGAACTTGAGAAAGATGCAGTCACCTTACTCAAGCGTATTCGACGTTTCTCGATGACTCAGGACATTGGAGCGCGTGCAGCAGTTCATATCTTTAATAGGATTGGTTTTACCATTGCTAGAGGTGTGGGGGCTCAGTTGGTTTCGAGGCTCCCCACTAATCTTTTGTAATCCTATGAGTTTTTAATAAAAGTGTGGTTATAATAAAAAAAAAAAAATAATAATAATAATAATAATAATAATAATAATAATAATAATAATAATAATAATAATAATAATAATAATAATAATAATAATAAATAAGTGTGTGCAAATTATCTTTCATCAAGTGTTAAAATTCTATAATCTTTTTCTATGATATCATATGAGAAAAAATCGTTCATAATTTCATACACCCTTGGATGTAAGTCACCTTGCCAAAGCACATTAAATCCTTGTGAATTTATCTTCATGTGAGTGTTTCTCTCTTGCTTATGTTGTTTCCTCAAACACAATGAAAAAGTAAAGCCTTTTTCCTCTTTTTGAAAAGCAAATGCGTTTTATTAACCATACTAGAAACACTAGATATACATGATCAACTTATAACAATAGTCACATCATCTTTTCTATGAGATACAAAAAGGACCACAGAAGGACATCTACCCATGATATCAACTTATACTAAAACATTCTAAAAGTGTAGTTTTATGTAGATACCAATTTCCAAACCTTATATTAAAGTGCTTTTAAGACAATTTCCTTAAAAAGGTGGATAATAAATTCTAGATAGTTAATCTTTGTATCATCTCTCAAAACAAACATTATTTATAGAGTTAATTACTTATTTTGTTGCTTCTCCATCATCCAAGATTCAAATTTTATGAATTCGAATGTGTAGTTTAGTGTTGAGAGTTGAAACTTCACCAATCAGGACCTAAGTTGGAATCCCACATACAACAACTTTGAGATAAGTTGTGGCGTCAAAGGCGTCTCGGAAGGGGTGCGATAGATGCCGTCGCATAGGGCTTCCACTAAAAGGGGTCACATTTTTATTAGTTTTACATATAGATACGTATAATATTAAACATATATGAGTCATATAATTCAAGTTTATATGCAATTTTTCTTTAGTTTACAAGTGTAATAGGATCTTTTTATTGTTATATTCCCTAAGGCCATCAAAAACCACGAGACAGCCTGTATGATGTAAAAAACAACACACCTGAATAGAACATAAAGAACACGACTTATACAACACCAAAGAGAGCATTACTTATGGCTAAATAACCCTATGTGTCGACTAAACAAGATGAACCCACGACATTAGCCTTTATGTGTCAGTTAAAGTCTTAATGGATGTTTCATTTTCTTTCTTGCAAAATATTAAATAAAACTTTGTATCAAGTTCTTTTGGTAACTCGCTTAGTCGCTTTAGCATGTGGTTAACATTGTCGATCATCAAAGTTTTTCAAGAAAAAATGTTTATAAACAAAAAGTTAAACACTAGTAAGACTAGTCGTAGTGAGACCAAATCATTTGATTGGTCGAGGCATTTTGAACGCGTCTCCCCCCTATGACGATCAAACTAGATGCGTCTCCTCCTTTTAAAATTGAAAGTTTTGGTCTGTTAAGCGACCGAAAGAATTGAAAGTGTTTGTGTGTGTGTGCTTTATTTTAACTTATTTTGTGGAGTTGTTTTTTGTTGCAACTGCGATCTTTTTTCTACGAACATTTAATCTAGCTGAATTGACACTGAAATAACGAGTTTGTTTAGCCAAATTTGTGGTGACCACTACTCCTACTCTAATATTGTTAACCATATCACCAAATTATAATGCTATGCATACATAGCTGTACTCACAAGTAGTTTATTTTCCCATACCAATTTGTAGGTATCACACCATCAAATCCTCTCCCTATAGTAAAACAGTGGACCAGCAACATAGCTTACCATATTTACCCCAAGATTCTATGATAGTATACATCGGATTCGCCATGTTCTATGAATCTACGGATCAGATTAACCGATCAACCTTTGATGGGTAAACAATGTGGGGGCCCACAAGATGACGTGTCAATATATTATTGGTGAACTGAAGGAGCCCACAATTATCATGGGGATTGGTTAAGGTGGAATGAGGTCGGCGGAGGTCAGAGACAGTAACATTTGTAAGGTCACGCGGTTCGGTTTTTATTTGATGCCTCATTTTTCATGGACCACCACAAGTAATATATGCTTGCTTTATGTGTCTTTTTTGCAAGTAAAACTAAAAACATTTACATGTGTTGTTTTTTGTTAACTAATCTTTTTTTTAAGCTAACATGTTTGAATAAATATGGTTATACTAAGACTGCTCATGGATTATGATAACACAAGTTACTAAAAGTATATTGTGTAAAACGGCATGTTCATTAAAAGTACTAGAATCGTTCAAAAATTAAAAGTACTAGAATGGTATCCGTGTAATACGACGTCGGGTACCCGGTGACTATTTTTATGGTTGATGCGTAGTGGCGGAGATAAAAGGGGCCAAAGGCGGCATGTGACCCCCTAGCGAAAAAAATTGTAGTGTAAGATTTCTAAAATATTTGGCTTTTTTGTAATTTAGCCCTTTAAGAACCAATTTGTAGTGTAGTTTCTAAAATTTAACAAAGTGTGCACCTAAGAACCAATTTTTATTTTTATTTTTTTAAAAGGGCGTGGTTAAATGGTTTGCGTGTGTTTTTGTGTTGTGTTTAAGGTTTTATATCCCGATCTACCCCCAAAACCACAAGATCTACCACCAATACCACATATAACTAGAACAATACACAAAAGTTTTTTTTTTTTTTTTTTTTTTTTTTTTTTCGGTCTAAATATGTGTCGTATGCTATTTTATTTCATTTTTATTTTATAACCAACAAGCTGTTACAATAGGCTGTATAAATGTTAGTGGTTACAAGTTGACTGAATTCAATAAACTGTATGAATATTAGCGGTTACAAGTTGGCTGAATTTAATATATAACTATAGCTTGTTAAATTCTTATTAAAGAAAAGGGTTTTGTTCTTAAATTTTAAGAATTCTTTATTTAGAAAGTCCTAAACATCTTATATATTAATATAGATTTTGTTTAAAAGCGTTATAACAAGAAACTGGAAACAAATGAGATTACAACACTTTTTAATAGGGGTGAGCATCGGCTTAAGACCGGACCGGACTGTCCAAACCTGGACCAGACCGAGACCGATTTAGCCCAAAACCTCAGATCGAGGGCCGACCAAATGTGTTCAGTCCGGTATGGGTTGATCCGGTCCGATCCAGCTCTTCGTTTTGTGCGACCCAAGAAGGCATTCTCGTCCGTTTGTACGTAAGACCGGATCAGAATGAACCTACCCGAGACCGAAATAAGGAAAAAATTAGAACCGAGACCGGACCACTGGTCCTTTGGTTCGTCGAGTTTGCGTCGATACAGTCGGTTTAAATTAGTATCATGAACTACAATATATGTATGGTCGAGGCATCACTATGAACATGTTTACTTATCCATCTTATTGTTTACGTACTCGTATTACAATTTGTATTAGTTGATCTTAAAAAAGAACTAAGAGATTATAGATGGTTAACATTCTACCAACTCTGTTAATTAATAGGCATTTACATATATATCCTTTCAAAATTTAAAAATTACATATATATCCTTTTGGTGCATTAAAAGCATTGTACTTTATGCATCAAAAACTAGTAAAAAGGATATATATGTAATTTTTGAAATTTACAAGGATATACATGAAATTATGCCAATAATTTAATACCCTGTTTTATTTTAAATGACTCGCACCAATTTTGTTGAATTCATTGTCACGTTATCACTTTTGATCTTATATCTTGTAGATGTAACTAAATCTTGAACCAAACTTCCACTATTAGTTTTTGAGCAACTAACGATAACTACAAACATCCATAAGTGGATTATTCCGTTTGAGTATATTCTCAAAGTAGAAATCAAAAGTTATGGTCTTGTTGGTGTAGATTTTTGCCACTCTAGGAACTTCCTCAAATCATTTAAGATATGTTTGATCTTCAAAAGATTTGATAGCGAAACACCAAAGTGGCCAACTATTTGACCTTTATTAGCTTTTTGGCCTTCACCTATAATAATAACGAGAACTTATTTGCTTTAAGCACACATCTTAGGGTAGTGGCAATGGGCACGGTTTGCCCTCATACCGAGCGGCAACACCGTTGCCTCTTGTGAGGTATGGTGCGGTTTGGAAGGTGAGCGGCAAAGATTGCCGAATCGGAATGGTAAGGGGAAGCAAGAGAGAGCCGTTGGCAAAAAAATAAAGTTAAGTGAGGTATGGAATAATGGTTGCCCTTAAAAAAGTATGGTGAGGTATGGGATCATGGTTGCCAGTACCCTTATAATTTCATGTGGATTGTAGTATAGTAGTAACATCGTAAGAATCAAAAAAGAAAAAAAGAAAGAAAAAAAAAAAACGCGCCTTAGCTTTAAGTGAGACATGTGAACTAATCATCCTTGTCGATTATCAACATTTTAAGAATATGAGTTCAAAAATTGCTATTATATATTTTAGACTAGTATTTTGTGTTACAAATAACTCGTTACTCGAATTCAAACTCAGGGTGGCTTAGTGACAAACGAGCTTGTGACTGTCACACTAAAATGTGTAAGATATCAAGTTTAATTCATGTTAGGTGCAAACAACTTTAAAGCGATCATACCAACTTTCTGAAAATGAAGAACTTAAACTCGTTTTATTTTGTGTAACGGTGAGTTCAAAAATCGTGAATTAGTCGATCAAAAATTCGAAAAAAATATTTACCCAAAAATATAGAAAAAATATAAAGGACTTTTAAGCAATGTTTTGAAAACCGGGTTTATAATCGACCCGGTCGAGTCATCGGTCACCGGGTCAACCGGTTCGGTTTTTCATTAAAAAATATAAAAAATAAATAACCGGGTCAACCGGTTCGACCGCCGGGTCAACCCTGGTCAACCGGTTCAACCTCCGGGTCAATTCGGGTCAACCCGGTTTTTATAAAAAAAAACCAAACCCGGCCGGGTTTCGAGAACCGGGTTGACCCGGGTCACTCAAAACCCGGCGGGTCTAACCGGTTAACCCGGTTTTAAAAACCCGGGTTATTTTGACCCGTTTTTTGCACGGAACCGGTCCAACCGGTTAACCCGGCCGGGTCGACCCGGGTTTCAAAACATTGATTTTAAGTTTTAATCATTGTTCATTATGAACAAATGAACAAGACAACATTTTGGATATATCATACTATTTGAACCACATATATGATATGTACGTAAGAGTAGAGAAGTTAATGAGTGTATCAAATGTGTGTTGGTTAAAGTAGCATGTAGTTGTCGAGGACAGAGGCATGAGAATTGTTCCTGCAGCTGCAGCCATGAAAATATTGTTAGTCATTATCGTAATCCACATTAAAAAACGCCACCCTCTGCTACTTATCCTAATCATTTCATACTTATTTTAGCCAATGCTAACTCTGGCCCACTCTATAGGTATATGTGGGGCCCACATCATATCCCAAAATTCCCATGTTTTTTTGGTTGTTGCTTCACGCGCCTCTTGTTGTTACTTTATTTCATCATATAGGTTGTGCAATGAACTTAGCATGTATCTTACTTGTTATCTTGATGTTTTTATTGAATATTGTAGGTTTTTTAAGGACAAACAATAGTCTACATTGTTCATCTAGACACATGAAGAACTTCTTTTTGGTAGCTAGGTTAAGCTTAAAGTTATTTAGCCGTTTAAGTTAGTAATTTAATAAGAGTAAATTGCAAAAGATGTTTCTGTGATTTACCATTTTCACGAATTATGTCCTTAAAGAACAAGATGAGGGAGATACAAATAACACATTATTGGTATGCCATCTCAGCGTCACATCATACACCTTCCAATAACATACCAATAACTAAAGCACCATCCCTCATAACACACCACTAACATGTTATTGGTTCCCACAAAATACCCCACTAAAAATACCCACTAACTCACAATACAAAAAAGAAAAAAAATATATATATAGAAAAAAAAAAAAAAAAAAAAAAAAAAAAAAAAAAAAAAAACACACACAAGAATGCAAATGGCTTGAGCCATTACATGGGCTCAAAACGTTTGGCTCAAGAATGGTACGATGCTCCAGTATGGTTGACACACGAATGACATGCATTTGGCACACCAATGGCACCTCATACCTTGTGCTCTTAAAAAAATAGTGAAAGATGTACTTGTGGTTTGCACTTTTTGCGAACAACGTCCCTGAGGTAAAAGTTTTGTTGCAAATCGTCGATTTAGCTAACGAGCATTAAATATCCCCGTTAGTTGCCATGTGAAATGACTAATTTACCCTCATTATCTTCAAAAATTTCTATTAACCTCGTTTGTACCTTTTCCGACAAGCACAAACACAAGTTATGAAACACAAATTCAGTATTTATAAACCGAAATTCACACACACAAGTTCTAAAACACAAATTCACAAATATTCCATTATACTTCTTCAATCAAAGAGTCGGTTAGGATAATACTCGGTCCTGCTGCTATTGTTCAAATATGAAGCGTCGTAAACTAGCAGATATTAGGGAAGGTGGGGCAAGAGTGTGTAATTCCGACACAAGAGTATATTAGGAAAGTTGTTGATGATGTGGGTGAGGATGAGAATTGGACGTGAGTAGGTGTTTGGGAGATATCAAGCAGTTTCTCAAAAATGGGAAACTTGAACAAGTTGTTGCAATAATCAAGTCTTGTGCTCCGAATGCACTTGAAGATCTTACAGTAACTCTCAAAGATCTCTCAGGTACAATGCATCACAAAGTCATTACTGAATTGGGTTATGGAAAGGCTATTACTGTAGGAGCTGCCTTGATACTTCAACATGTTTATGTGTTTTCTCCTAAACAATCATGCCATTATCTTAACATTACAATGAGACATATGGTTAATGTTTTCCACAAGGATAAAATTCCTAGAAATGACAGTGGTGTAGGTGGTAGTGGAAGTGATGGTGGTGTAACTAATTTACTTGCAATCGATGGACATGTTATTGAAGAATAAGAAGCAATAACACCACCATAAGAAGATGGACATCTTACTGAAGAACATGAACAACAATTGAGATTAGACCAAGAAGAATTGACACAAATACTAGAAGAAGAAGCAATGGCTGAAAGAGTGGGAGGACAAAATTAGGCACGAATGAGAGGAAGATGAAAGGTTTTTGCTGGAATTTGGCTTGGAATCTGATTCTAAATCAGATTAATTTGGAACTTAACTATATGTTTGTTTTTGAATAATGAAAGTGAATTAGTATATGAAAATGTTGACACTGAATCTAAATGAAACACATGTTAACACTGAATCTGTATTAGTTGAATTTTATAAGTCAAAGTAATATTGCATATGCAAAATGTAGTTCCAAACATAATTAGATTGTGTTTAAGAGTTGCATACCACAAATTTAAACAACTTCAATGTCTTAGCCATCAATTACCAAAGCATAATAAAATATAAAAACATACAATTATTCAAACCATAGCCTCTTTACCATCCCTTCTGTTAATACAAATAAACCATAAAAACGTTTATTTATATTTTACGATCTTCTAATGTTTTGTCGATAACAAACGTAAAATCATTTTAACGAAATAAATAAAATACGTAAAAGCTTTGAGCCAATAGTTTACTAACACACCTTTACTAAACATATTAAAACCATCAAAACATGTTTAGTTAAATAAGTTATATAAAACCAAAGCCAATTTTATAAAACACTTACAAGTAATATTGTTTACTTACATTTTATAAAAATGTATATGTACTTTGTATATGTTGTATTGGGTAAATAATGGGTAAAAACCAAAGTCCATAACCCATGACCCAAGACTCATGATCCATTGACTAGGTACAATGAATCTTGTTGGGTAAGAACCAAAGTCCATAACCCATACCCGTAGAGCATGATCCATAACCCATGACCCATTGCATGACATCATGCATGAAGTCATGATGGATATTATCCATGATCCATGACCCATGACCCAAGATCCATAACTTATTGACTAGGTAAATTGTATCTTGTTGGGTATCCATGATCCAAATTCCATGACCCATGGTCCATAACCCATAACCCATAACCCGGTTTGCAACCCAAAATCCGGACTAAGTTGACCCAGCAGCGTGATCCATTTGGTGAGGGATCTGTCAGAACCGTGGATCAGTAGGCATGTTTTGCCTATAAATAGTGAGTCATTTTTCTCTTGCTTACTAACCCATTTAGACATATTTTCTCTCTATGTTCTAACCTCTCTAACCACAGATCCAAAGGATCATTCTATGTAGTTTAATCTTTGTGTTATTCTCTAGGTTCCTCTTAAAGGTGAGATCACAACCTCTTGAAGACGTGCATGCTCAAGGTCATGAGTCGTCATCATCAAGACCACTGAAGTGCATCTTGCAGATAGTTCTTTTCTCCCTCCATAGTTTGTCGTGTTGAAGACATTGGTGTATGGTGCCGAAAGTGTACATTTGATATGGTGCGTGGATATACAAGTCGTGTAGATTGGGTTAAAGGATTTTGACATCCTTTCTAGTATTGTAAAAAGGAGTGTGTCTCCTTTGGGTAGTTGTGTTGGGTAGTACTTCCTCCTTTGTAATTGAACTCGGTATCTAGCCTTGTACTAGATAAAGTGTAGGCGACGTTGTGATAGGTTTGGTTCTACCTCGTAGAAGAACTCGGTGTCTAGCCTTGTACCGAATAAAGTGTAGGCGACTTTGTGAAGTCTTCTCCGCCACATTAAGGAGCTTGTGTTATGTAATGCTTAGAAACTCTCGAGTTGGGTACTCGGGAAGTGGAGTAGGGCAAGGAAGGTGTCCTTGTAGCCGAACCACTATAAATACTCGTGTTGTGGTTTTGTATTCCTTTACTCTTTATCTCTTGCATTGCTTATTTATATGTTCATCTATCAATATCAAACACACAATCTAAATGGATTGACACAAGTCGATCTAAATACTTTAAAACGAAATTTTAATCGACAAAACTATTCAACTCCCCCTTCTAGTTTTCTACAATTGGCATCAAAGCTTCGTTACCAAGTTTCTTAGAGTATATTGTACTTTAAAAACTTGATACGATCCATGTATGTTTGAAAAATACAAAGAAGGAAATTTCTTAAAAGAAAATTTCATGTTTTAGAAATTTTTGTATTTTAACAAATGTTGGATATTGATAAATCATTCTAACATTTTTTTTAAGAAATTTTCATGCTAGGATTCTTCCAATGACTTCGTTCTATCCGAAGAAAAATGAAGTTAACACCCAAAGAAGAATCCGAAGTGATCACAACTTGCTTTTAAAAATACGATTAAGTATTTTAAAAGCTCATGAAGTATTTCGCGTCTATGATTTCTAAAAATCATAAAAAGGATATATAGTAAAGGTATGTTCTCCTAATTACAATTAGTTGATCTAAAAATATGCTAATTGCTTTGGGATAAAATAAAGGTATATGTCTCTCTATTATGATAATCATTCTTATAAAGACCTTGCATATATTTAATACTACTAGTTGGATACCCGCGCACAACGGCGGCGATAAATATAGTTATATAATAAATATAGTAAATGAATTGCTAACCCAACTCTAGCTCCTCGGAATTCCCTACCCGCTTAGTGAATTTATTTCACAACACTCAAAATGTATATGTGTTAGTTGTATGTGTTTGTTTGGGTTTTTCGTATCTTTCCCGTGACATCGTTATTCCAGCATATAAAAAGACCTTCACAATCTCTTTCCCGTCAAACACTTTCCTAAAAGTAAATGATTTTGATAAATAAAGTTTGTATTGATTGAAATAAAGGTTAAAGTTAAAAAAAAATTAATCAAAATAAAATAAACCTACTAAAAATGTAAAAAGTAAACACTCATAAAAATATATCAAAATGGATGTTGAATTAAAGAGCACAAAATTTTAAAAAATATGGTAAAATTACATCATAAAAAAATTAAACGAATTAAAAGATATTTAAATTTAAAAATAAAGGTGATTAATTAGTTAAGAAGTGACATGTGTCACCCCATTATTGGAGCTCTTTATTTTAGTTTGTTAGAGTTCTTCCCTTTTTTGTTATTTTTTAGTTAGAGAAGTGACACATGTCACTCAATGATTGGAGCTATTTATCTTAATTTATTGTGGAGCCCACACTTAAATGTTTTATATAGTAGTATAGATATGTATAGATACGTAGATTTGTTGTCTAACATCAAAGTCATAATTTTCTATAAAGTTTCTCTTCATCTCAGCACATCATCGGGAATAGTATTCCTCCTTGATTTCCCTAAACATTATAAGCTATTCAATATACGCCTTTATCTTGAAAAGAAATATTGCTAACTAAAAGTCCTGATCCATCATTCCTCGCATAGAGATATTTTTGTTGCATTAGTAATCTACATCAATATCATCTATTTAATTCTTTATATATCACGTTAAAACGGAATTTGACATGATTCTAGTTTTTTTTTTTCTTGATTCATGGTTAACTCATAAAAAGTGCTTCGTCAAATGTGTTTCGTAAACACGAAGACTCGTTAAACCGTGTATCACATATATAATAGATAAACTTTAAGGAATAGAGCAAACCTTTGACAAAAAAATGAAATCAAAAACTCCCACGTCAACTTATCAAACCTACTAAAACTGTTAACTTGATGAATAGTCGGATCCCTCGACTATAACGTGTCGGATCCCTTTTTTAAGGGATCTGCCAGAACCGGCACATCAGCAAAACAGAATATGTATTTGATAATTCACTGTACATTCTCATCTCCCACTTTACTCTCTCATACACGATCCTAAACTCAATACTACTGTTCCTGGAGCTTTTTCTTCATCAATTCAAGCTATCCAATCACTTGTGTAAGTTATATCTTCACTACATTGTGATTTCCATTATCAAATTCTTAGTAATACAATTTTAACATCTTTAGAGTTTTGATTCAAGTGGGTTTGTCACAATTTGCTATCACATTGTTTTAATTACCTATCTAAGATAACTAATGATAACATCAAATTATCCTGAATATTAAGTGTCAATTTCCCCCGATAATGCTTTTAATTTATATCATTTATATGGATTTACGCTTGTTTTCCATTATATTCCACTTTCAGGTAAATTACGAGCATTTGAGCTAAAGAGACGCGGAATTGGAGAATTATTAAAGATTTATCATAGTATGCTTACTTTAAAGAAGTTACGGCGTAACTCATCTCTCACAGAAAACCAACTTATCAGAAGATTAAGGCGTAACTCTCCCTAAAGATTACGTCATAACCATATTAGGTCAAATGAGGTTCCGCGCCGCTGATAATTACGCCGTAACTAGCAGATCTATTGCAATTTACGAAGAATTAGATGATTACGGCGTAACTCTTTTTATCGTTACTCCGTAACCAAGATCTGGCCTATAAATACCCCACGATTTCCAGCATTTCAAAGCATCCCATTTCACACACAACAAACCAAAGAACGTGGGAAGAAGCCAAAGGCAGATCTAGAGGAGCATACGGAGCTATCTCTAAGGGAGAAATCACTCCCCTACGATAAGCATTAGCTTTTTATCTTTTCTTTACTTTCGATTCATGTATTTCATAACATTAACATTGAATTGATTTGTATGGTTAACATGAGCGGCTAAGCACCTCTTGGTGCTGGCCTAGTTATGATTCCTTAATTGTTTTGTTTGCGTTTACTTTACTTCCGTATAATTATTTCTAAGTGTATGCATGCATAGTTTATTAGTAGCTACCTTTGTTTTGGTAGTTTTGAATGGCGGTAGACGCTAGTTGCTTAGGAGATATGACCAAATGACCCCAAGTGAGTAGACTGAGACGGGAAGGGTAAGATATGACCAACTGACGACCCTTTCTACTTGTGCTATTTGATCAACTGATAACCTACCGTTTGGATGAACTTAAGAATTAGGGGGTGAGTGTCTAAGATGCTAGCGCCCGGGCACTCACTATTATAAGTCTAGCATGTAGCGGAACTTAATGACTCGGCTTAGGGGACCAGGAACAACTGGACTCATGAGGGGACACCTGACTTCTCCAGTGGTGGCATCTTTGCTGATAGGTTAGGGCGAACTGACCAAATGTTGTCCTCTCGACTTTGACCCCACCTGAAGTAATTGGAAGTAATTAGACGTAGACATTACTAGCTAGGATGAATAACTAGGTTAGCACCACTCTCCTCTATTGATCACATCTTTGCCATTATTTGCGTTAGTAGTTAATTAGTTAATTCGATATCAAAACCATCTTAAAATCTGTGACACCTAGACTTGGTATTAATCCAACACACAGCTCTTGGGACGACCTCGGTTTTACCGAATACTACACTACACCCGATCGGGTACACTGCCCGTTAGTGCATTAGGGTAGACCATAGGTATAGCGAGACATTATAAATATTAAAACCTGGTCAATAAAACCTGCATCAACTAATCAAAGAACAAACATTGTTAATACAAATTAAAACTCATAATGAAATAAAAAAGAATGTTGTTTTGAGCAAAATTGTGATGAACTTCAAAAAGTACTCTTCCCAAAATTAATACCACATTGTGGTCTTATTGTTTAGGATCAAACATGCCTAGCTCAACTCAACAAGATTATCAAGACACCTCCCACTACATACCAATGCATCACCGTAAGGATTGTCTTACGCCCAAGGACCGAAAAACCTTCAAAATGCTTAAAGAACAGTTCTTCCATGAAGGACGTGTTGTTGATCAATCTTTCATCGATGATACCGATATCCCCGAAGTATTTTCTAGGATCAACTTCGATTGCCTACTCCATATCAATGAACAAATTTTCCCCGTGTTTGTTCTCGAGTTCTACAAGAGTGTCCGCATCATTAGAAATGATGATGGAACCATCTCTATCGCTTTTGTCACCAACAATCAAAAGTTCAATCTAACTCTTGTCTAGCTTGCACGAATCCTACGCATCCCATACCAAAGTATGTGTATGTACTCAAATGATTGGTCACTCGCCAAACTCAATGATATGGTTGATGATCACCATGTCTATCTCACTCCTCTTCATGAACCCGCCACGGTAAGGGATGCCATCTTCATCCAAAGAACCTCACAAACCCGTGTCACTAGAAATTCCAAAGTCATCCACCGAGATCCATTCCAAATGGAACTCTTTGAGATGTTCTCACTTTACAAAAAATGGGAACAAATCCTTAGAGAAAATGTTATTTGCTTGGTTGGAAATAAGGATCATCCATATGCATATCTTGTCTACATGATCTATTGCCTCATCAATGAAACTCCCTTTAACCTATCTTATTACATGGTCAAAAGGATGGCAAGTGTCTTTAGAATGGAGAAAATGGTGCTTCCATATGCTATGCTTCTCACCCGTCTAGTAAACTTTGTCTTTGCTTTGGAACCTTCTCCTTTGACGGATGATCACTTATTTTGTAATCGGGTCATGGTACCTCTCATCGAGGGATGAACATCAAGGTTCATGGTTGATGGAAAAATGTCTCATCCTCTTACTGACTCATTCGAGGAAACAGAAGAAGAAGCTAGCAATCCCATCCACAACTATCATCTTGACCCCATCTCATACATTAATCAATTGCCCGACATTCCAAGTCCTTCACAAGAGTTTCAACAAACAAAGAGAATGTTCAAGTGCATTGCTCACTTCCTCAGGGGTAAGAAGAAGAAGTGAAGATGATATGGAAATTTGGAGGTGATTTGTGTGATCCTAATCTAAAACTTGTCATGTATGTCTAAACAATTTTATTGTCATTTGGTAGAACTGAAACTTATGTCGTAGTTTGATAAAAACATGTATGGTTTAACATAAAACAACTAAATAGGAATTTTAGCACTTTTGATCTCATATCAAAAGTTGGTCGTCATCCAATTTATATGACCATATATTGCTTTTACATACTATACTTACTATGCTTTACTTACATACATGTATGCTTGCTGCAGAAACCATTAGGTTTAAAATTCGATACCTAGAGCAAAATGTTGCAACCTTTCTGTTAAGGAAATCTGTCTCAGATGCCGGATCCCTTGGCTATAACTAGCTGGATCCCTCAAGGGAAGTATCCGTTGGATCCGGGTGGACAAAAGTTCCTTTATAGCTTCCTTGAATCAATCCAACCTTCTAGACCTTATTGGACTAGTTAAACATGCTACATTATGATCACTTAAACTTTTCTTAAGCTCAGTTGATCTCACATTCACTCATGGATGATTTATGATCACATTTAAGGTGTTTTTTATTTATCATTACTTCAAAACTCACCATCTTTCCGCTATAATGTTTACGCATTGTTTCTCTCAGCTCAAAACACCTAGTTTGATATTTCTTTCAATTTTAGCAAATTGATTTTAGTCATCTTTACCTTAAAATGCTCTAAAAACTAGTTTTTCATTTCTTGTGATTTTTAAAGAATTTTCTAAAATTTATATTTGATCACAATCTGGTTTCTATGACTATTTGTCATTCTCAAAACTCTTAGTGTCATCCTTGATCACCCATTGGTGTTCATAAAAACTTTATTTCTTTCCATAAAAGTCATCATTGGCTATCCTCACTCATTATGTTTGATCATTTAAGTCTTATACCATTTAAGATGCATGAGTAGACTAAATCACTCAAGATATATAGGTGCTAGACCTTGCTAGAGCCCAATCACCATTTTTCTTGGCTTTTGAAAGCCGGATCCCTAGCTTAAAGCTAGCTGGATCCCTCAAGAGGGATCTGTGAGAACCGACTGCACAGAATGCCTAATCTCACTTGATATAATTATTTCAAACCCTCTTTGTTAATCGAAACACTCCACATTGTCTTAAATGACACTCTCGATCAGAACAACACTGTAGTTGACTCTTGTGCATGCAAATCATTGCAATTTGAAGAATTTTAGTGGTTTAGGCTTTATTTCACTTGCCTAATTTCTTCCTTTATAAACCTCATGTGTTTGCACTTACAAACCATCACTCAAACACTCATTCTCAGTAGCTAAACTTCCCTTTCCAAATATCACCTTGTAACATTTTCACCATGAGAAAAACACCTAGTGCAAACTCATCAACCAAAGGACCTCCTAAGAAAATTGCTCGTGTTGTTCATGAAATCTCCTCAACCGAGTCATCACCCATCAAAGCTTCAAACACTAGAGTTCCTTCCCAACCAGGAATGTCCCGATTTTTCCCGAGAATGTTATGGATAAACAGTTTAGTGTATCTGATAAAAGGAACCTTTGACTGGAAGACTTTCCCCCTAAGCTCTCTCATCCACCACCATTACCCACATTCTCATCAATTGAGAAAATGGTACCACAACAACCTTCTCACCAAAACCTTGGTGTTGTAACTTCACTAGCACCCATGTCCTACTCTCCTTTACCCTCAAATGGTCCATTTTGGATTATGAGAAATCACCAATCTTAACAACCGGAGCATATGAAAGTAGACACTTCTTTACCTCCACCACCAACACATATATCACCACCTTCATCCTTAGTTGAACCACCTCTTACTTCATCAAACTTACCTCCAAAAATCCCTCCATCTTTTATGGAACCTCCACCCTCCTCATCAAACTTACCTCCTCAAACCACTCCACTCTTACCACCACCATTTCCTAGTCATGAAAATGATTGCTTTTATTGTCAACATGTCCAAGGGTTAGTCCATGAAGTACGTGATGAATTACATTTCATGTTCTATCACCTTCTTGAACGTTTTGATGAAGTCAACAAATCTAACCGTCCCTAAATGGTGCCTCCTCTAGTCTTAGGCGCAACATAGATTGTTAGGAAATTTACTTTAATGCATGTTTGTATCATTTTCTTAGTTTTAGAGATATGTGTATCATTTCTCTTGTTTTCTTGAATGAAACTACATGTTTGAATGTTATATAGTTATGTGAACATGTTTGGTACAACAATACATAACTTATTTGGACGTTTACGTCACTATTTATATCTACATTGCTGCCACTAAGTTGCAGGTACACGGATCCCAACTTTTTGCTTGGACGGATCCCTCAATTGAAGGATCCAGCAGAACCGATGGACAAAATACTATTTTTAAGCTAACTTAAAGCTCATTTGCAGGAAACAATGTGTAACACCCCCAAATTTGGCACAACGGAAGCATTCGGGTCGTGAGGTGCTACTAAATTGGTATCACAACATAAGCATAGAACAATTGGTTTTTCATAAAGAACTTTTATTCATTTCTTGAAAACAATGTTTACATTATTGAATAGTGCGGAAAATGGCCCATTATAAATAAGTGGTCCCAATACATAAATCAGAGTCGTCTATGACCATGCCATGCCTTTGCCTTGCGCCTCCAAAGATAAGCTATCGCTTCAAAACCTGAAGATACATGCTAAAAGGGGTCAGCTTACGCTGGTGAGTTCATAGGTTTATTTAAAAAGGTATTTCAGTACACTGTGTCAAATTTGGTTCTTGATGATCATTACGTCTTGCATAATGTCATAAAGTTTATGATTTCAATTCATAAAAGAGATTCCATTAGTGGACCATAAGTAGGGTATATGTACATTACAACTAATATAATGTCATATATTGAATGTATTACGCTAGCACTAAGTTCATGCAACCGAAACTACGACAGTTCTTGTATGCACAAAGAAGTCATACAAATAGGGAGCCCATGGTGAGTGTTTATCCCAATACACTCGGTTCCGACATGCTATATGTTTCGCCTTGACCCAAGCGGGGTCAACCGAACAGAGGAGTCACCCTCAATAGATCTATTTATAACATTCGCGCTTCCCAGCAGGAATTGATGCTTCATGAAGAGGGCAATTTGGGATCTACGGACTTAGGCTAAGCTGCGTAATATTCTAGGTCAAACATTTTGGTATGCTCTATAAAACATCTATGTATGATGAAAGCTTTAAACATGTAAAAGCATAGTATGCATGGAATGCACAAGTAAAATGGTTTAAGTAAAATGAGCATGTATCTTCCCCCAAACAAGTATAAAGCAGTTAAAAGTAGGGGCTATGAAACTCACCTTGGCATTGTGCAATAGGAAGTCTAAAGGGAATTAAATCAAAGGATGATAGTGCACGGCTCCGACACGCAACCTAATTAATATGGCAATTTAGTCTTTATGTTTAAGACTCGATAAAGCTTAGCTATCTTTATAAGTTTTTAAAAGTTTTTGTTGTTGTTGTTGTTTGTGTGGCCGCATTTAAGTTTTGAATAGTTTTCCAATTGTTTTTAAGTATAGGCTCTAGGAAGTGTACACGCAAAAAGTATAAAATGGGAGAATATCAAGAGTGAAGGAAACCTTGGCTTGATGATAGCCGAAAGGTGATATCCGAAAAGGAAAGTACACATATTATGAGACTCAGGCGGTTTGAATGAAGAAGACGTGTTTAAAATATATATATGTACGCATAATATATATTTTCATGTCATTTAATATCTAAAATAAATGTGTTTAGAAGCTTAAGTATATACCATATTGTGTACATTTGAGATTAGAAAGCTAATGTAAGCCTCAAGATACCCTTCATGTATCACCAATATTTGTTTGAACCAAATGTTTTTATTTTAATTTATTCAAATTACATTTGAAAAAAAAAACGCAACGTAAGTTCTCATTTGTAAAATAATTATGTTTATCAAACTATGGTATGACACCAGTATATATTTCATTTATTCAATGTACCTAACGTCGAAGTTTTATAAAAGCACGTTTCGTTAAGTTTAAACAATTTTAATTAGTTATTGCAAGTAATTGTTTGCCAGTTTCTGCCTTAATGATTAGGAGTATATAAAAATATTCCATTTGAAGTTATATGAAATATAAGTTTATGGGTTATGTGTAAAACTCGTTTTATTTAAATAGTATGTTTTCAAGTTTGTTTGACTTTTACATTTTGCCATTTGACTTTGTAACTTCCGTTTTTAAATAACATTAATGATATATTGCAAGATGTGTCAAAAATCATGGGATGAGGGCGAGCAAAGACCAATGTGTCGTATGTTTATGGTATGTTGTTATGACGAGTCGAGGTAGGACAGAGGTGAGTCAAACAAGGTGAATACGAGTTGAACAAATTGGAATGAGTCGTGTGTAAATGTATGTCGAGATGAGATGGGAGGAATGTCGAGAGAAACAGAAACTTAATCGGAAAAACTCGAGATGATACATATTCCACACCCGAGTGGGCTACAAATAAGTGGAACAAAAGCCCTTTGTGTGGCTGAAAACAAGTCGAAACGAACACCCCTGGTGGGCTGAAGACAAGCATAACCAACATTGGTTTTTGGGCTGAATTGCAGCAAAACAAACACACCTATTTGGTGCAGAAAATCAGTAAACAAACGCACCCTATTCGAGCTGTATATCAGCTGGCAAACACACCGTTTTTGAGCTAAAAAAATCAGCAGATAGATGTACTCTTTTGAGCTGAACAATACAGGTCCAACGTACCCTTTTCTAAGCTGAAAGTCAGCGGACAAATGCACTCTATATGAGCTGGAATTCAGCAGATGAAACGCACCCTTTATGAGCTGTTTTGGAACTTATGTTTCTGTCATAGGATTGACGCGAGAAGGGCAACCGAACGCAAGCCTAAACTGAAAACTGATTATGTACGTAGTGGGGCTCTTACGAGTGTTCTTCGAGATATAATTGTTAGACAAGGTGACAACATCCTCGGGGGGTCTTAGGTGACTCAAGAAAACTAACTAAATACTTCTATGACTTGATTATACACACTCATATAGACTCCTTTGAATAAAACAACAACTGTGGTTGGACTTGTGCTTAACGTCAAATATCACAATTAACTAAATGAGTTAAATTCTATGTCTTGATTTTATTTTGACCCGAAATAATAAGCAAAGATGAACACCTTTAAATATTGTTAGTGGCTTTTGAGATGGGTCAAGTGAAGCAATATTTACCCATCTTGGTTTTTGACCAAGCATGCAAATAACCAAACAATCCCCACTGTTTGGGTAGTGGTTCTCGACAGTAGACACAAAAAAAGGAACCCTCCAACTACAAAGCATATACAAATGCTTAGACAGTTGAGGCTCGACCTCGACATCAAACCAAACACAATTTAACCCAAAAATTATTTTAGTCTAATAAGCTTAGCGATATGTCTAGTAGCAAAACAAATAAAATTTCACTTTCCAATCTTGAGCCATTATAAACTTTCTTTTACACATCTTGTTTTATTTTATTGTTTGCCAATAACAACAACAACAATTAATTATAACATGAAATAAAATTTCATTTGATTACATGTTCGAACAAAAGGAGTAACACAAATTAAAAATTAAAATAGCAAATAAAAATTCACAATAACTATAAATCTTACAAGAAAACAGTTGGGTTGTGGGTGGGATGAATCGAACACAAGAAGACTCTAATTGAGCGCGAAATAGTTGGACTTGAACGAATTGAAGCTTGATTTAAACTCTCTATATCCCAAGTAACAAAACCCCCTTATCAATTTTGAAAACCCCTTTGTTTGATAGAACCCTAATTTTTGTGAGATGTTGAGAGTGATGAGTGAAAAACTGTGATAACTCTTTTCTATTTGTGGGGAAGTAAATGGAAAGCTCTTATTCTTCTTTCTTGGTCCATTGCATGCGTGACTTCCCTTCTTGGCTTATTCAAACCATAGCCGGCGCATCAAAGAGAGGATTTGGAGAGATCAAAAACTTACATATAAGAAAGAGGAGGATATGATGGGATAACATGTTGGGCTTTCCCTCTTTGGAAGATTCGATCTAAGAGTAGAGGTTGAAGATGAGATTTGGATATCTTTTCATTTTCTGAGTTTTGTGCTTTTGTCATGTGTGGGAGGAAGAGAGATGCCAGCTATCTTTTTTTTTTTGTTTTGTTTTATTTGATAAAATAGTATAATCGGTACTCCGTGTTTTGTCGAGTTTATTTGTACACGTACCTTCCCGGTATCCGAAAAATATAAAAGTTATATTTTTAGGAGCGATTTTATGAGTGTAATAATATGACATCTTTATTATGTTGGAATTTGATTATAATAGTTTTTTTTTTTTTGGTGCAAAGGTGAATCTATTATATTAAACTCCAAATATTACATCATAAGAATAAGAGATAAGCTTTTGGACAACTCCCAAAAACTGATACAGAAAGACAAAGAAACACTGGTCATATACAAACCAGAACAACCATTATCGATATCAGACAAAGCTAAAGTCTAACATACTAACCAAAAACAACTCCACTGCAACAACACAACCATTTTATGAACCAAATTCACCTTTTTATTAAGCACCACCATCTAGCTACATTTCCACAACTCTTCTCTACCAAGCTACTCAACCATCAACCACAGCAGACAAGGTAGAGGAAGAGAGTGGCATCACTAGGACTCCATAACCCATCCATGGGGGGGCTCTGCCAATCATCCTACATTTCCCTCTCAATGGAAGGCTTCAGATGAGTGGGAACACTCTCCCTCCATGATGACCAACCATTCCTCCTGTGATGGTGTATTGAATGGACCAAGAAGGTTCATCTTTCACACCTCTCTATTCCATTCAACATACACCATCCTCCTAGTTCATTTACCCTTCACAATGGGGACCCTACTTTATGGTACATTCTAACTAGTAAAGCCTCCCTATATAGCCAACCTTAGCCTGCTCAATCTCCTCCCAAGGCCAAATTGCACATACTAAGGGACCATCATAGGAATAACCATACCAGAAAGAACTCCAAGATACAAGGTATCACTCCATTGTAATGAACTGAAAATAGAACCAGAAGACATAATATGCCCTCTGTATATCTCAAAAATACCACTATCAATTCAACCCTTTGACCCTCTACAATGATCTCAGCATTTCTTGATAAACTTGACATTCCAGATATTCTCAACATTCAGCACATTAACAGTTTGTTTAACTCTTAATGACACCATCTTGGCTCTGACTTCATCACAAATGACATTGAAAACTTCATCAGAACTTCTATGCTGGTTATTAAACAGTCTACTATTCCTTTCATTCCAAAGGAAATAGACTGTAGCAGCAATGCTTAGCTTTTTAGTGATCTCCCAAATACCCCTTCCATTAGTTTCAGAACTAAGTTTGCTTATAATTCCTTCCCAATTACTATCAACAGACTGAATTCTGGCAATCTTGCAAATGAGCTTCCAAATCTGCATTGCATACCCACATTTGAAGAACAGATGATCATGAGAGTCTGCTTCTTTACCACATAAACTGCATTCATATACTCTATTTGGGTACCACTTCTGAAGTTTATCTTGAGTACATAGTTTTTGCTTTATAGCCAACCATAAGATAAAAGCATGTTTTGGAACACACTGAGTGTACCAAACAAGATTTCTCCAGCATACTTGACTAACATCACCCCTCACATCTTTCCAAACTGTGCTAATAGAATACTTCTTTTCATTGCCATTATTATCCACCCACACAGCTTTATCTGGATAATCTTTTAGAACAGGGACAGAGATACTCTTTAGATAAGGAAACTTATTACACCACTGCACTGGCCATTTCCATCCAGCATTATCAAGCACATCTGCTAATGAAGAGTCATCTTGCAATCCAGCATAAAAGACTTCTTTTTTACTGATAAATGTAGATAATGGGACTTCACCATGCCACTTATCATGCCACACATTTATTATTTTGCCATTCCCAATCTGAAATCTCATGTGCTTTCCCAACCAGTCTCTAAGACTTAAAATACATTTCCAAAACCAACTATCTTTCTTATCAGGCATTACATCCCAAACACTTCTGTTTTTGAGTTTGACCACATTAATCCATTTGACCCATAAAGATTCTTTTCTAGCAGCCACATTCCAGAGATGTTTAGAAAGTAAAGTTTTATTCCACAATTCTAATGACTTAAAACCCAAACCACCTTGATCTTTAGGCTTGCATACATCTTTCCAAGCAACTCTAGCCTTTCCATTGCAGCTATTGCCACTGTTCCATAAGAATTTTTTAAACAAAGCCTCAATCTCATTAATCACAGTCTTAGGAAGTAAGAACACAGAACCCCAATATAATTGCATAGAAGAAAGGACAGAAGCAATCAGTTGGGCTCTTCCAGCATATGACAGACTTTTATTTTTCCAATCATTCAGCTTATTTTGCACTTTGTCCACCAACATTTTACAATCAGCAACTCCTATCTTCTTGGTTACCAATGGAACACCTAGGTACCTTACAGGGAGCTTACCAACTTTAAAAGGCATGATGGCACTTATATCCCTTATGGTATCCTCATCAAGACTGCCACAGAACATTGTGCACTTACCCAAATTAGGAAATAGACCTGAAACAGAACTAAACTTGTTTATAGCATCTTTGAGGGTATGAACAGAATCCACTCCACCATGGCACAACATTATTAAGTCATCAGCAAAGCAAAGATGTGTAATCTTTAGTTGTCTGCATCCAAAGTGGTACTTGAAATTCCTATTTTTCCTGATTTCATCCTTAACAATCAAGTTTAACATTTCCATGACCAGAGTGAAGATGTATGGAGAAATTGGGTCTCCTTGTCTCAACCCTCTGCCACCATTAAAGTAGCCATGCCTTTCTCCATTAACACAAATAGAAAACTTAGTATTAGTGATGCATGTCATGATCCACTCAACCATTTGTTTAGGAAAGCCAAACTTGAGCATGATTACTTCAATAAATTTCCAATTGACAGTATCATATGCTTTTTGAATGTCAATTTTGAAAGCCACTCTTTTAGGACCATTGATGCAGTTATAACCTTTGAGAAGTTCTTGAGTTAAAAGAATGTTGTCAGTAATAGCTCTTCCTGGAATGAAAGCACTCTGATTCTCTTCAACCACATGGCTTAAAGCATTCTTAATTCTGTTAGTGAGGACCTTGCTAATGCATTTGTAAATGACATTACAACATGCTATAGGTCTGAAATCAGATACCTTTTGAGGGGTATTAGATTTAGGTACCAAAGCAATTAGAGTAGCATTGACTTCCCCAAGAAGTTTCCCTGACATAAAGAACTCCTTAATAGCATCACAAAACTCCTTTTTAACAGTATTCCAGGCTTTTTTGAAGAATTTAGAAGTGAAGCCATCAGGCCCTGGAGCTTTATCATCATCTATATCAAAAAGAGCCATTTTAATTTCACCATCAGTAATCTCTCTTAGCATAAAGACAGCTTCTTCATCAGGAACTTTCTTTGAAAAATGCAGTCATGCACATCATCAAAGCTGCTAACATCAGGGCTAATTCCTAAAAAGCCTTCAAAATGTTTCACAAACTGATCTGCCACATCCTTATACTCATATCTAGTCCCATCTTCCCCACATATAGACATGATTCTGCTTTTATTAGTTCTTCCTTTTAAAACTTTGTGAAAATAAGCTGAGTTTTTGTCCCCTTCATTGAGCCAATTGACTTTTGCTTTTTGTCTTAACAGCTTTTCTTCATCAGCCACAACCTCTTTGTATTCTTTTAAAATCTCACCTTCTTCAATTCTGAGACTTTTGTTAGCTGGATCTTGATCAATCTTCATTTGAACTTCTGAAAGCTTACTTTTTATAGCAATGACTCTTTCAAATAAATTTCCATTTTTCCAATTTAGCTTGTTAAGATGAGGCTTGAGAGCTTTTAGCTTTTTAACCAGTCTGAACATGGCATGACCTTGAATATCAATGTTCCACTTCTCTTCCACCAAAGTATGAAATTCATCTTTATCAGTCACATAATTTGCAAATCTGAAAGATTTTTTCTTCCTTATCATAACTTGAGGAATAATAAGAATTGCAGGACTATGATCAGATATACCATAAGGTAAGAAGACTGCATTAGCATTGTTATGTTGAGAGAACAAGTTGCTATTTCCCATAATTCTGTCAATCTTCTTCAAAACAGTATTATCAGGGTTTAGAAGGCTTTTAGTCCAAGTATAATGCAATCCTGAGCTATTAATATCCTCCATCTCAATATCATTTATACAATCCTGAAATTCAACCATATCTTGGGTATAGTGTGAAATTCCTTCAGAATGATCATTAAGGTTCAAACACACATTTACATCACCCATGATAGCCCATGGCACCTGCCCTATAATTCTTTTAAACAAACTTAAATCTTGCCAAAGCTCCCTTCTATCTTTTCCTCTATTAGCTGCATATATGAAAGTGCAGTACATCACTTGATTATAATAGTTTGCCGTTATTAATTTGGTGTCGGTATGCGTGCGGTGCCGTGACTTTCTGAATTTACGAGATAACTTCTCGTTTTCCTTCGTAAATCATTAGTGATTGATAAAAAGTGTATTTTTCTCTTATCTTAGTATTTATTTTTAGTTTTGTATGCTACCGCGCTGCAGTATGCGGAATAACTAATGGATTAAGCTTATGTACGCTTAAATTTTAATTTGGACAATAATAAATTTCACCTTTATTATACGGATACATAGTGGACAAGTGGAGTCTTATTTCTAAGGAAACGAGATGACCTCTCGGTTTTAAATTTTAGATATTGGCATTTTGTCAGAAAATAACTGTTTTGAATTTTCTGACGCGATAAATATTATTAAAATAATCCGAAATTTTACGGGTTGTTATACAATGCACCATATACTTGTTTTCTAACCTTTATTTTGTAGATTTTCAAAATACACATGAAAACTTTGACACTCTCAACAAGGGGGAGCTTTTCATCAAAGCAAAGCGTTGCAAAACACTTGTAATAAATTTAGTTAGGCTTCCTAACTACTTGACGCCCTTATCAAAAGGGAGCACTCGTCAAGGGAGACCATTTCGACAAAGTTAAAAACATTGCAAAATACTTGGAATACACTTGTTTAGTCTTCCTAATTACTTGATGCCCTCATCAAAGGGAAGCATCCGTCAAGGGGGAGCTAAGACGAGAACCTCCTTCTTACCTTACTATTTCTTCTCTTTACATTTCTTTCTCATTGTTTTTACTTTTCACAAGTTTTTCTCAAAACTTTTTCTACTATGTGTTAGTTTCTTTTCGACACTCTTTTTGTTTCGACAAAAAAGAGGAGAAGAGAGTAAAAACTCCAATTCAAATTTTTACGAATTTTATTTTTTTCTTAAAATAATCTTATGTTTTGTCATAAAAAAAAGAGGAGATTGTTAATACAAATAAATCATAAAAAAAATTATTTATATTTTACGATCTTCTAATGTTTTGTCGATAGTAAACGTAAAATCATTTTAACGAAATAAATAAAATACGTAAAAGCTTTGAGCCAATAGGTTACTAACACACTTTTACTAAACATATTAAAAACATCAAAACATGTTTAGTTAAATAAGTTATATAAAACCAAATCCATTTTTATAAAACACTTACAAGTAATATTGTTTACTTACATTTTATAAAAATGTATATGTACTTTATATATGTTGTAATGGGTAACTAATGGGTAAAAACCAAAGTTCATAACCCATGACCTAAGACCCATAAGCTATTGACTAGGTACAATGAATCTTGTTGGGTAGGAACCAAAGTCCATAACCCATACCCATGGAGCATGATCCATAACCAATGACCCATTGCATGACATCATGCATGAAGTCATGTTGGATATTATCGATCCATGACCCATGACCCAAGATCTATAACCCATTGACTAGGTACATTGTATCTTGTTGGGTATCCATGATACAAAGTCCATGACCCAAGGTCCATAACCCATAACCCGGTTTTCAACCCAAAATCCGGACTAAGCTGACCCAGCAGCCGGATCCATGGAATTACACTAGCCGGATCCCTTTGGTGAGGGATATGTCAGAATCGTGGATCAGTAGGCATGTTTTACCTATGAATAGTGTGATGGATCTAAACACACTCCTTGTGTCAATGATATTTTGTATGATATTAATAAGCACGCGGAATTTACTTAGTAATACTTAGAAGATGGATTGTATAATGTATTGTATGAGAGTAAACACAGATTAAACATAAAACTCAAGCTCCAATATTATTAATGAATAATACGAGTGATCTTAGTATCACTAGGGTTACACCTTGAAGCTTTCGTAGGTAAATTAACAAGTACCTAAGACAATGACCTATGACCTCCTTTTATACAACAAGGAGTCCTTTACAAGATAAGTATAAAGCTAACATAATAGAATATACACAAGATCTATTCTATACTTATCTAGACGCGTTAACCTTATCATAAACAATAGCAGTGGTAATAATGTTCTAGCAGTGGGAATACGTTTCCACTGCTAGTGTTAATCCAAGCAGTGTAAACCACATACTATCCGTGGTAACGGATTATTCCCAACAATCCTCCCCTAAACTTATGATTTCTCTGCAAATCAATAAGTTTCTTCAATAAGCATTATCTTTAAGGATTTGGGGAATTCAATCAAACACTTCACTTCTTTCTTAACTTCTGTATGGCTCTTGAACATTGATCTTGAAGTCTTTGTAACAATGCTCTGACTTTTTCACTGTCTTCATTAACTCTTATTGGTAAGGTTAACATCACTGTAAGAGCTCCAGCTCTAAGTGGATATTCTTTCTCAGCAAGCATGAAAAAGTCTTCTCCATTAGTCGTAGAGACATGATGAACTTCACATGAATCATAGTAAAACCATTTAGTACCAAAACTTGTGAATAAGGTTTTCCAGAAGTCATCATCAACATTTGGTTTATAGAGCCTTCTAAGATTTACCCATAACTGCATTTCCTTAGTATCTTTGAGATCTTGATCATTAAACCTTTCTTGTACTAACTTTCATAGTGTATTAAGATCATCTCTGTCAAAAGCTTTAATAAGATCTTCAAATGTCATGAATGATGAAGTTTCACCTCCCAGCCTTGTGATCTTCCATGATGAAGCAAAATTGCTAGTAGTGAAAACTTTCCAATCAATAATAGGATGTCTTACTTGCAGTGGATCTGGATAAAAATCGTCTTCAACTATCATCATCATTCCAGTCAGTTGTTCTTCAGTGAACTTCTCAGTAGAAAATTCCTTCTCATTAGACATTACTTGTTCTTCATCAACCTTAGTCTTCTTAACAGTTTGAGAATCACTTACTTTGGCCTTTCTCTTCAATCTAGGAAATCTTCTTGCTTCTTCTTCAGAGCCCATTGCAATAAAATCTTTATCTTGTTTTTGAGTTCTGTAGTAAGCCTTTTCAACTTTATCATCAGACATTCCTTTGAATTGATGCATCTTCCAACCTCCAACATGACAACAATAAGTTTTCATATATGAAAGAATTTGTATCTTGGTAGGTTGTCTTGATTTCTTTTGACCCTTTTTGATTGTACTAATCACATCTTCAAGTGCCTGATTGTTCTTCATCTGAATGAAATCCTTCAACTGAGCAGTTCTTTGTTCCTCAGTTAAGGATGCATCAGCTACAAGGTCAATTTCCTTCTTCTTGATTTCTGCATTATTAGCAATCAAGAATTCAATATCTTCTTCAGTAGGAACATAACTAAATTTCGGAGTCTTCTCTTTAAGAACTGTAGGTTGAACAGTGGAAAGTGGATCAACAAAATCTTCCATTCTATTCAATCTTTTAGCTTCCAAAAAGCTTGCAACTTTCATTTCTTTCAATCTTTTCTTCTCAACAACTTGTTCTTCTGCTATCTTCTCTGCAAGATCTCTATCAAGAACAATCTGAGTTTGTCTTTTCTTTGAAATTTTACTTCCTGTTTGCTCTACATCTTCCATAACTGTTTTACCCTTGTCTTTCTTCAAATTCTTCACTTGCAGTGGCAAAATTTGGCTCTGCAGTGGAAATTGAATCAGTGGCAAAATCAGTTGCAGTACAGAAAATGTCTTGATCTTCAAGTTGCTCTCCATGAGTTTCAGCTTCCTTTGCTCATTTACTTATATCTCCTTCATCTTCAAAATCAATTTTCCTCTCCTCAGTGTCAGCACCTGTTGTCCTCCCCTGTTTGGAAGAATTTCCCAAATCATGATCAGCTGAATCACCATCAGTAGGTGAGGATGAAGATGAAATCACCAACTTTGCAGTCTTCTTGTGCTGTTTCAACCCTTGTATCTCCTCCTTTAAGGTCTGAATCTCTGTCTTTAAGTGTTGAACTTGACATGTTGCTTCTTGACATTTGCCAAGTCCTTCTGTAGAGATTCAACCTGCTTTGCTAACTTGGTACACAAAACCATCAATTCTAATTGGTTTCCACTGCCCTCATCACTTCCAACTGTATTACCTGTTAGGAGAGGTGAATCATGGGGCAAAGGTTCAGATTCCTCCCTAGTTGGACTTGGTTGAAGCCTAGAACCACCACTACTTGTTCCTAAACCATAAGGTTCAGAAACTTGCTGTGTTGTCATGAGAGGAGTTGACTGTTTAGACCTTCTCTCATAGGTTCTTGAAACTGGTGGGGTATAATCAATGTTTGGAACATTAATTATGGGTGTGTTTTGTTCAAATGAAATTTTAGCAAGCATTTGGGGTAGGAGAGGTGTAAAAATCATATTGCCATCTTTGTTCAAATTTTGAAAAACTTTAGGCTTTAGGAAAATGATTTGATAAACATTAGTATGAGGTTGCAGTTGAAACTCATTTAGCACTGCTTGCACAAACCTTGGATACATTAAAATTTTTGTTTTACTATGTACATTGCCTTTCATACTTGTAAAAATATAGTTTGACCAGTTAAAAATCTTATCAGTGACTAGACAAACCAAAGGATAAGCCATGGTTGAACTAAATTGCTCATAAGATGTTTTCTTTGGACTGAGACAATGCAACAGAGTATGAATCAAAAATCTCCATTGGGGACAAAAACCACTCTTTTTGAAAGTAGCCTTTTTGTCAGTGGTATCATACCCCATGGATGATAAAGTATCATGAATTTCGGGCATAGGTAATGTGATGAGACCATGGAGATCACCCAATTGGATTACTCTCCTTAAGGATGCCTCAGTAACATCAATAGTTACCCCATCCACAGTGGCTCGTAGAGCATCCACTGTTTCATGTGTATCTCCAATCTCAAGTGTTATGGACTGAGCAGAAGTCCAAAACTGTTTGATTTGAGAGATATAGATTGTGGGATTTAAAAGCAAAGCATACCTTATGTGGGTGGTATGAAGAAAGTCCACAATCTGATGAAAAACATGGCCACTCTTCTCATTAGACTTTTGTAGGTAGGCCACTAGGTTGTGCTTATCTGCAAACTTCAAAGATGCCATAGAAACTTTTGATGAAAAACGATATTATGTCAGCAACAATTGAAAGAATAGCTAGCCAATTGAGAGAGAAAGATATATAGGGTTAGGGTTTAGACTTATTGCGCAAGTAAACTTATCTTAAGAAAGTATTAAAATATGGAAAGAAGATAATTCTCTTAAAATTTTAACCCTATATATATGGAAAACAGTGGTTACTTTCAACGGCTACTAAAAAGAAGTTACTGACACAATCAGTTGTAACGGCTAAAACAACAGTGGTAATATAACACTGTCAGTGGAAACTGTGAACTAGCAGTGGTAATTTTTCACAAAAAATTCAAAGAGCAGTGGTAAATAAAATCATATAAAACTAGACTACTCTTATCATAGTTTTTAGCAAACTACCAGCTATCAACGGATTTGATATGTCTTTACCATGATCTGTTTGCTATGGACTAGTCAACTCTTAATCATAAAGAATATGGTGAGTTGATAACCATATAGTTTTTGGTAAACTATCAACCATAAACGGATTTGTTTAGTCTTTACCAGTAGCCGTTTGCTCTGGACTAGTTGATTCTTATGTGTATAAGACATGGTGAATCAATAACCATTTGTTGTGTATCTCAGATATACACCTTTTAAAATCAATTCCCACCAAATCTTGGTTATGTGTTTGTAAGACATAGAAATAACCAACTTGATATTAACCAAAGTTATCTTTAACCAACCCAAGTAAAATATCTTCCAAAGTCCACTTGATAATATCTATATTTACTCCTTAACCTACCAAAATAGGAAAAAGTAAATATTCTCATTAAATAACCCTTTCAACCGACCTTGTCTATATAAGGAGGCTTGGCTTGTTGAAATCTTCATCAAATCACATTCAAACATCCAAGAATCCTAAAACAATCATGAGTAATCCCTCCAATATCATCAACATCTCTTCAGACTCAGAAGAAGAATATGTAATCGAGTCAGAGTCCTCCTCTGAAGCATCAGGATGGTGTGGATATTTTCCACCAGGGGCTGGCTCTTCATCCAAAAGGTATACCAAAGAAACAACTAAACGTATGCCTGCAGTTGAGCCTGCAAAATCTCTTGAGTTCTACTCCAGCTCATCTGATGATGATGAGGAGAATGATGAAACTTATTCCATGGCCAAAGAATTGCCAAAAGCTCTTTCAATAGCACTGGAAACAGCTATCTCCAATATGAAGCAGATATCCATTCCAACTAAGTCTGCAATGCTACCAAAGCCTCCTCCACAAATTCTTGGTCTTCCATGTCCAAGAATGCAGTCCACCTTTGAGAACAAAAGGAAGAGGGCATAGAAAAACAAGCATGATTATGTGGGTAAAGGCAAGAAGCCAATGGAGTAGCTGAAGTTAGATGTAGGATGTGCTAGGTTGCAGTCTTTTTTGTTTTGATGATAAGTAGTACTTTAACTTTGGTTGTATTGAATCACGTTATATGAATGAAGTTCCTCTGTTTTCCTTTTTCCACTGTAAAAGCAAACTTGTTACCACTGGTTGCAAAATAGTTCCCACTGTTAAACAATAATTTATGTATAAACATCAGTGGACAACTAGAAAGTCAATCACCAAAGAGTAACCTATTCAACGTAAACAAAGGAATCCTTCAACTCTGCAAATCACGAACATAAACCAAATTCTGAAATCACTGTTGAGTTTTGGAAATGGTTAGTGTATATGTATGAATGAACATAGCAGTGGCTATACTCAATAAAGTCAACTCACAAACACTGATACACTTTCCAAGGCCACATGACTCCTATTTACTTCTCAACTACTTGCACCTGCCCCTTATTAACTTCTTGAAGCCAACTTAACATATATTTAACAAACCATTTAACACAAACCACTCAAATCACATACTCCAAAACTTTCACTCTCAAAGATCATTTCTCCAATAACACCATGAGTCAATCAAGTCCAATCAATCTTTCTTCTAGCAGTTCATCTGATAGTTCATGGGATGACTTTGTTTTGAAAAACCCTGGGAGAGTTGAAAAAGAAGAGTATGAGAAGGTTGTATCCAGGAAGAGAATACATTCAATGATTCTTTCAAATCCTTTTCCTGCTGGTCCTTCATCATCCTCACCACCAGTCAGAGAAGTGGTAAGGGGGTTAGCATATCCTAGAGTGTATGAGTGGATTGACATGCGAGGAGCTCCTAAGGTGATGCCAAGCTGGGGCTTTCCCAAGAAGCCATAGATGATAGATGATGGGTAGGAAGAAGATGGGTTAGGAAGCTTGTGTTTGGGGTAGGTTGTTGGTAGTTGTTTTTCAGTTTGTGATGCTTGTAATCTGTACTTTATGGATGTAACTGCTGCACTTAGAGTGCAGTTTTGTGAAATTATAATAACAATCCATGTTTTTCTTTATCTTTAGTGTTCCTGCATCACACATTTTGTTCCACTAACTTCATTATCAAAACTAACATACTGTCCACAATAATGCTCAAATTTTGAAAGATAGGACTTGTTGCCAGTCATGTGCCTTGAACACCCACTATCTGTATATCCTTGATCTGATCTTTTTGTCCTTGGATGTTCCTGCACATAAGAGTAAAGAGTTAGTTTCTTTTGGGGACCCAAGCCATGATTGACTTGGATCTGCCTCGTGTATCAATATAGTTAAATCTATCAAAGGTCATTGATACACCATTGGGATTGGTTGTAGAGGTATTTCCTTTAGGTTTCCATTCCCAACGTGCTGAGGCCTTCACAACATTGCCAATGTCCCCCATTTTCTTGTTTACAACCCTTGCAGTGGTAACTTTTGGATGAGCAGTGGTAACTGCTGGTTTCTTTTTAGGCACCCACTGTTGGTTATAATTAACCTTTTTAGCTTGAAAGATTCTTTTCCCTGTTTGTGCAGATTTTGCAAAAGTTGTTTTGGAGTTTGCACTTTTAACAGGTGACTTAGGATGAGCAGTATTAACAGTTTTAGCAGTGGCAAAAGTTTTGAGGCCATTTCTTAGTTGAACTGCTCTTGGGACCATTTTGCAATGTGAGTTAGGGTGTACATTTGGTTGAGATTTGTTAGACTCCACCCTTTTATTCCCATAGACTTCCTTTCTCCCAACATGATAATCACAATAAGCATGTAGATGATTAAAACTACTACAGATATAACATGCCTTATTGTACATTACAAAATCACTACCTAGTTGTTGAGATTTAACATGATTCCAACTCCTTTGATTACCCCTAGGAGCTGTAGGTTTGTTCCTATACATCTCAGCATACCTTACAGTTGGTCTAGGTTTAACAACTGGTTTCCTAGGTTCCTCTGTAACAGTACTAACAACTTTTGGGATAGTAGTCTCTACATTTTTTTAACACTCTCATCTACAACAGATGAGTCACTAGCACTCTCAAAAACATCATTATCAAGCTTAATCTCTTCCTCACTTTTCACCACTGTGTCCTTTAAAGGAACATATTCTCTTTCAAGATCTTTAAAATCCTCTATGCCAGTATGAGCTAAGTCTATACCTGGAGGTGAATGAACACCCCTTAGTGGTGGAGGCGCAGTATTATAACCCATACCAGACTTGGCTTTATTATATATTTGAGCATTCCAAATTTTATCAATTGACTTAGACTGATGATAACATGTGTCTACAGTTAAATTGACATTTTCAATTTTCTTTTGAAGTTTTTCAAGCTCTTTTTGGTATGCTTCATTCACAACAGTTGTATGTTCTACCTCTCTTCTAAGAAGAATCATATCATCATTATATTTTGACTCATTTGCCTGATAGTGCTCTATTTGCTTTTCTAACACTGCCATAGCTCTTTTAAGATTAGACACAGTATAATTAGCAGTATATAATTCTTGTCTTTCATTAGAATATAAATCATTAAGTCTTTCAACTTCTCTAGCAGCCCTACATGTTTTAGAGCAACATTCAGAGTTTTGTACATCAGAGTCAGAGAAAGCCATGAGAGCAAATTCAATAGCAACAAGAGCAGCATCTGAATGTTCTTCTTCTTGTTCATCAGCCATGAAACTCCAATCATAGCTCACACCATCAATAGCCAGCATTGCCTTTGGTTCTTCCACAGTTGGTCCCTTCTTTTGCTTGTACCAAGTAGACCTGTTGTCCTTGGTCTTTGGTCTTCTGCATTCTCTAGCAAAATGTCCAAACTTGTGGCAGTTAAAGCACTCCACTTTCTTCTTATCAAAACCTGCAGTATCATCACCATTAATGTGGATAGGCTTGCCAGTCTTCTTGTAAAATTTCTTAGCCCTCATGCTAAGAAGAGCTATCTGCCATTTTATATCCATCTCCTCCAAGTCATCTTCATCAATTTGCTCTATGTCTTCATGAGTTAAGATAGAGCCATCAACTTGTGTGGAGATAAAAGCATAAAAGGTAGGATCTCCAATACTAGCAACCTTCTTCTTTGAACCTGCAGTGGTAACATTAACATTACCAGCGGAAACTTTAGAACCTGTAGTGGCAATATCATCATCACTTTCATCTTCAGAATCATCACTGTCAACAGAGGTTGACAACAATGCCAAGCTACTAGAGCTTGTACCAAGTTTCCCTGCCTTCTTCAACCTTTGCTCAATAAGTTTGAAGTTGTTGTAAAGGTCATTGAGCTTCATTGTTTCTATGTCTGATTTGTTTTCCCAGACAGTAACATTGGTTTGAAACTCTGAAGGCAAACTTCTTAGAAACTTCAAATTGAGGTCTTTCTTTTCTACCTCAATGCCAAGCACAGTCAGTTGAGTAACAATCTTATGAAGTTTGGTGAAGATACTATCAAAAGAGTCATTGCTTGAAGCAGAGAAGTTTTCATAGCTTTGCTTCAATAATGTCTTTTGTGTCTTCTTTGTAGCATCATTACTACCAAACACTGAGCAGATCTCTTCAAACAGTTCCTTTACAGTTGTGTACTTGCTAAATGCAATGATCTGATCTCTAGGTAGAGTCATCTGCAACAAAATTCTAGCTTTAAGATCATTCTTCTTGCAAGCCTTTTCAATACTAGATTCAGGCACATAAACTTTCACAACATCTGTGTCACCAACCTTCACAGTACTAGTCACAGGTTTGAAAGAATCACCAGTTTGAATGATCTCCCATAGTGCATAGTCCTGAATGAGAAAGTATTGCTCTATCAGTATCCTCCACATCTCAAACTCATTAAGTTTGAGCTTAGGAAGTCTTGGAGTAGAAGAAGAGTTTGATTGGTTGTTTTCCATCTCCATTGAATTGAGTGAGTAGGTTAAGCTAATTCTTTGGATCTTCTAAAACAAAATATCAGAACCTTCGCTCTGATACCACTTGATGGATCTAAACACACTCCTTGTGTCAATGATATTTTGTATGATAATAATAAGCACGCGGAATTTACTTAGTAATACTTAGAAGATGGATTGTATAATGTATTGTATGAGAGTAAACACAGATTAAACACAAAACTCAAGCTCCAATATTATTAATGAATAATACGAGTGATCTTAGTATCACTAGGGTTACACCTTGAAGCTTTCATAGGTAAATTAACAAGTACCTAAGACAATGACCTAGGACCTCCTTTTATACAACAAGGAGTCCTTTACAAGATAAGTATAAAGCTAACATAATAGAATATACATGTAACAATTCGCATTTTTGGCTTTTTACTATTCAGCTCGGGAATTTACTATTCACAAATTACTATTCATCGTTTTTGAAGTTAGTTTGCGACTTTGAGAGGTTATTTTAAAATTTTACTATTCATCACCAAAATATTTATTTCACATTCTCGTAAGTTATCCTATTTTAGTGATAACCCAAGAATTTGACACTCGTCGGGTCATTTTTGCAAATTTCACGAAACAGCGTCTAAGATTTACGTTTAGGTTTAATCGACCTTTAGGCATCCCGACATGTCCGAAAACATTACAAACAAGATAAATATAAGTTTTTCACCTTCCGTGACATTTTCATAAGTTTTGGAATTTTACGTTTTTCAGTTCTGCGTTTTATGCGATTTGCGCGTTTTAGACCCCCGTTTCCAGTTTTAGCAGCGTTTAAGAAACCCGATAGAACTTATCACTCATTTAATATGTTTATATGGAGTATATTAACAAGTTTTAACATATTTATAAGATTCATATTATTTGGATACCCGATTTTAAGTTTCGTGACTTTACTGCTTACAGTTAGCAATTAACGGGACCAAAACTCACTCCGTAAACAAGATAATACCAAGCAACTCATATCTAGTCATTCTAGATAGGCCTTGAACGAAATTTAAGCCACATGGGGAGTTTTATATTGATGACTAAGTTAAGATATGAAGCTTACATAGGAAGCTTTAACATGTGTAAGGTTTACTTAGCCTTTAAGACTTAAGTCTTAGAATCCAACTTTTGCACCTCCTCATCCTTGCTATTTAAACACATTCAATGACTAGAACACATTCATTTCATTCCTCCTTGAGCTCCCAAAAACGAACCACCATTAATTCACAAGACCATGATCCTTTGATCTTCAAGTTACGAATTACATACCAAAGTTCAAGGCCTAGTTATTCTCTACATGAATCTAAAGTTTATTTGATGATTCCATGGTTGGATAAGGAGCTACTCAAGAGTATTAGGGGCTGAGGTTAGGAATTTTTTACAAAGATTAGCAAGTGTTATAAAGGGTTTGCAAGGTGGTGAAAAGATTTGGAAGCTAGGGTTTGGTGTTACAAACATAGGTTTAGTGATCTTGATTAATGTTTCTTGATTTGTTTCATCACAAGGATTGTAAGCAAACTCTTATGTTGTCATTTGATTACTGTGAATACTAGTATTTCATGTATTTAATATGTTTTATATGCTTATTATGATTGATTGTGCTTGGATAAATGGACTAAACCACTAGAAATCGTCAAAAGGACTAGTTTTGCAAAACAGAAACTGGACAGGGGCTGTAAACGTAATTACTGTGTAAAATTCGTGGACTGAAAAATTTAGGTAATAACATAGGATTATAGATCTATGTCTTTTGGTCATTTTTCCGGGTGGCTCGTGCCGTAACTCATCCCGATGAATAAACTAGAGCCAAAACGGCTAAACCCCGCCCATGGTACCCGATTCATGACCTTGGGTGAATATAATCCGGTGTATTGTGCAAACTATATATTGGCAGTGGGTTGTGAACACACAGGTTGCAAGTTTTGTATGGACGGAACTTGGAACTGAGTGGATTTACAATGCCTTTGCTGTGAAAACATTCTTTCAAGGCTTTACACGTTAAACAAACTCTATGAACTCACCAACCATTGTGTTGACACTTTTTAGCATGTTTATCTCAGGTCATAAGGCGATAGCTGTTGCATGGAACTTAGAGTCGCACGACATATTTTGGAGACTTACACTTTTATCATATACCATTCGAAACATTTTGTAAACATTTATATATTATACTTTGGGACCTCATTGTTTGTAACTATGATTTCATTAATCGAATGGTAACTTTTCAAAACGTCTCATTTAGAGGTCGTTTCTATAACTTGTACTTTGTATTATGAAGTAGCACCCCAATGACACAATCTTCCGCTGCGATATTTTGGGGGTGTTACAATACACAAGATCTATTCTATACTTATCTAGACACGTTAACCTTATCATAAACAATAGCAGTGGTAATAATGTTCTAGCAGTGGGAATACGTTTCCACTGCTAGCGTTAATCCAAGCAGTGTAAACCACATACTATCCGTGGTAACGGATTATTCCCAACATAGTGAGTCATTTCTCTCTTGCTTACTAACCCTTTTAGACATATTTTCTCTTTATGTTCTAACCTCTCTAACCACAGATCCAAAGGATCATTCTATGTAATTTTATCTCTGTGTGATTCTGTAAAACCCTAAAAATATAAAACATATTAAAAGACTAATTTACCCTCACCGTAAACAATTATAAACTACGTAAAATATAATAACGTTCGTTTAACGAAATTAAAACCTCACTTACGAATAATTAAAAACTTAACTAATGTGTACGTGATCGACATTGTACGACGAAAGTTAAACGTCTCGCTAAATCGTTTGAGCCTTGTTTCGTTTCTTGGTGAGCCCAAGATGGGCGTGTTGTTTGTGTTCGGTTGGATCGAGACGCCGAGAGCCCAAAAGGGCGTGGGTTTGTTTGTTCGGTTGGACCCAAGCCGAAACCAACCCTATCTAAAGCCCTAACTTATTTGTACAACTATAAATACAATCACTTAACCTCAAATTGAAACCCTAGTTTTGCCTTTTCTCTTTTTTCTTCCTATTCGGCCGAACCTAAACCCTTGGTGTCGAGAGTTTGTTTCCAACAAGACAAGGTATGATCAAGTCTTTCTTGTCACACTTTTAATACAAGTAAACGTTATATTATGTTGAATATGTAAGGTATGAGTCGAGTCTTGTGTATGTCGAGCCATAGGGAACCGAACAAGAACATATATATAGCCGAAAACCTATGAATGATTGTAAGCATGCGTTTAAATAAGTAAAGAACATGAAAAACGTAAACCCTAAGTTAATGTGAGTCGAGACATGCATAACCGAACCATAGGATTAAGGGAAACGTGTATCATGCGTGTGTTTGTGAGTCAAGTGAGTTTGTCGATATATTAACCTACCTCGTGTTCAAGTCTTTTATGAAAATATGTGCATGCGTGTGTGTCGATGTATGCTTAAGTTGGATAGTGATTAACTTGGGAATGGTCACATAAAATCATAAACATACATGTGTATATAAGTTGACGTATTGTATGTATATGGTTAACGTATAGTTTTAGGTCATGAATGTGTCGTGAGGATTGAAACGTAAATAAACATGAATCATGTGAATTATTGGTCTCGTTAAAGGCTATGGGTCGATATACATGCATCACACTTATATTATAGCGTAATTTTTTGTGTCAAATGTATGCATGTTTGGAATATAGGGGTCGACATGTGTGAGTTAATTACGTAAGGACATGCATGAGTTTGAGTTAAATTCCGTTTGAGTTTTTCATACGTTCTAGGTCAAGGTGGAAGTCATTAAAAGAAGTAACATGTAAATTAAATGCGTATTAAATGATATTAAAAGTATGGGAAAACCCTAGAACATAAATAGGAAGTCGATTAGGGTTAAAAGCTAAGTGTGTAAATTCGTTATTTCATGTGAAAATGGTAAGTTTTGGAGTCATTAATAACTATTGATTAAGAGTAAATGAGCTAGTACTAAGCGTGATGTAAACATGCGTGAGTTATGATTTTAAGCAGGAAGTAGAGTGTCATGAATTAAATTAGAGTATGCATGGTCTCATTAAGTTGTATTCGAACAATGTTACATGTGAATCTTGGTCAATTACGTAAGGTAAAGAAGTTTGTGTTAACTGTTTTGAAAGAGAGTCTTAAAACCGTTCTTGACATTTATAAACCCTATACTTTGAATGATGATCATATAAGTCCTCAATTAAGATATTTGTCATATTAAACCCGTAAGTTTATCATTTATCAATTGTAAACCATAAGTTTGGCTAATTAATGATTGAAGTCCTAAAACGTTGTAGTTCCATCCGTCACTAAGAATAAGAATATAATTACAACTCTAAGAATGTTAATGCGATGAATCCGTTATAATTTAATGATGCTAATAAGTATTAAATAAATCATAATCCGTGTATATTCGTTGAAGGAGACGCGACGCTATACCTTCGTGATTCACTCGTTCGTTTGCTTTTCTCTCATTTGCTTTAAGGTACAGATATTCTGACCTTTTCAGTAAAGGTTCCTTATGACGTTCTTTTCGTTAGCTTTTCTATTTTACTTATTAGGGTTTCCGATGCCATTGCTATGAACCCTTTTCTGATTGTGTGATCTGTTGCTTATCTGAACTTCTGTTTATTTGAACCATGAAATATCTGTTTTGAACTTGTGTTATGAAGACTCTGATATGCATATTTGTTGAACCTTACTAAGTTTAATTATGAACTTCTAATTATGAATGTATGATTTGTGACTGTGATATGAACCTCTGACTTCTGAATATCTGAATATGAACCTTACGATATGAACTATCTAATAGGTTATCTGTGACCTTGTGTTTGATTATGATCTGTGCCATATCTGAAGATCTGTTTGACCTAAGTTAGTTTGATACCTGAGCCAAATATTTCACTAGTCATGGGGGTTCCATGTCCGTATCAGTGATGCACCTCTGACATGACTCTAGGGCAGTAGAGTGATGTTCTGCTACGTCCCTTTACATTATCTGTTTATTGATAGTATGGCCACTATCCGTCTGCCGGGGCATATGGATGCATCCTAGATCTGATCTGTTATCCGATATGATTTGTCTGGTGAATGATGTCGTGTACAATACGCGTCTTCACAAAATTCTGGGAGTTAGCTACTCCAAAATTATTTCTGAGATTATTTCTGTATAAGTATGATGTTTCTGATATGATATGTTCTAGGCTCGTGGTAGTTAACTAAACCCTTATCTGTTACTTCTGTGTTACGTATTCTGTTATGATTCGGTATTTTCGAGCGTTATATTATGTATTCTGATATGACATGTTAGTGAATGTGCTCATGTCATATATGTTCAAGTGATTACTAGTTGCCATGCTAGGATAGGATTAATATGTTTAAACATGATTCGTATATCTGATATTATGTTAGTTTATCATTACGTGAATGCGTTGATCTGCGAGATGAATGTGCTAGTGTACAATTGAGTGTTTCGGAAGTTTAGTATGTATGATGGTTCAGTTAATTTTATAAACCTTGCCTATCGGTTAGTTATCTGTCTGCATATGTGACCTGCCATGTTAAAACTCTGCTGATGTTAAGATTTGATCTGAGAACTGGTTTAGCTTATGATATCTGTTCTGGTAATTGCTAATGGCTATGTTATGACTCTGTCTATTTAGTTATAGTATGTCTACTGTGTTTCTATCTGTATGTGAGACTGCCATGATTTGACCGCTATTTCCGCTGCTACAATATTGAATTAAGTGTGTTATATGTAGATTAATTGATTTGTATGAATGCCATGTTTATTTTCTAGGAATTGTTTCCGTTAGCCCTTAGACTTTTCATTTGGTTTATATGTAATCTATTTTCTTGATATGTTAAGTGTCTGGTTATTCTGAAGTGTTTGCATTTGTGTCATTAATGTGCTATGAGGTGTTTAAACTGTTATGTGTTTGTTTGGATTTCTGTATAATTGTGCTTCCACAGAATCCTCAATGATTTCAGTATTCTCATTCCATTGTGATTTCGTTGTTTGTATATTTGTTTTGTTTAGCTTTTGTTTCGTTATATCTGTTCACTGGGCTTTGTAAGCTCAGCCGCATTTTCTTTTCCTGCGGCAGGTTTTAAGCATTCAAGATGAGCTTATAGGATAGCTGATCTGGGTTGAGAGTAGAGATGAGAGCAAGATTTGTAAATAGGGATCTTAGATTTATTTTGATTATTAAGTTATTTATATTTCTTTTGTAAGTTTTGTAAAGGCTTCCGCTATTGTATAGTATTTAAGGTTCTGATATGAAACTGTATTTGTGATATCTTTACCCTTATCGGGTTGGGGTGTTACAGATTCTCTAGGTTCCTCTTAAAGGCGAGATCACAACCTCTAGAAGACGTGCAAGCTCAAGGTCATGAGTTGCTAAGTTTCGTCATCATCAAGACAACTGAAGTGCATCTTGTTGATAGTTCTTTTCTCCCTCCATAGTGTGTCGTGTTAAATGCATTGGTGTATGGTGCCAAAGGTGTACATTTGATATGGTGCGTAGATGTACAAGTTGTGTAGATTGGGTTAAAGGATTTTGATATCCTTTCTAATATTGTAAAAAGGAGTGTGTCTCCTTTGGGTAGTTGTGCTGGGTAGTAGTGTTGGGTAGTAATTCCTCCTTTGTAATGAAAATCAGTATCTATCCTTGTACCAGATAAAGTGTAGGCGACGTTGTGATAGGTTTGGTTCTACCTCGTGGAAGAACTCAGTGTCTAGCCTTGTACCGGATAAAGTGTAGGTGACGTTGTGAAGGCTCCTCCGCCACATTAAAGAGCTTGTGTTGTGTAGTGCTTAGAAACTGTCGAGTTGGGTACTCGGGGAGTGGAGTAGGCCAAGGAAGGTGTCCTTATAGCCGAACCACTATAAATACTAGTGTTGTGGTTTTGTGTTCCTTTACTCTTTATCTCTTTCGTTACTTATTTATATGTTCATCTATCAATATCAAACACACGATCTAAATGAATTGACATAAATCGATCTAAATACTTTAAAACGAAGTTTTAATTGGCAAAACTATTCAACCCCCCCCCCCTTCTAGTTTTTCACACCTTCCTTGCGTTGTTCATGGCTGCAACCCATCTTTACCATTGCCTGCAACAGCTTGTAAGCTAACAACTAAAGGCTTTGCAATTGTCCTCTTAACTACAAGTGCAAAAGACAAAAATGCAACAGTATGCCAGTTTGGCTTTTGACTAACATAGTAATGAAAAGACAAAAATGCTACAGTATGCCAGTTTGGTTACTTAGTTATTCATTTTTCGGTGTTTGTTAAGTTTTAAAAGTCAAACCGGGTAAATCAAAACAAACCCTAAACTACAAATGAAACTCCAAACTGCAAGTGCAACAAAAACTGGAAACATCAAGATAATAATTATCAACTAAAGTTATTTCAAATCATAACCAATTCCACCAAAACTAAAATTTTACAAAAAAAAATTGAGGGAACTAGCACAACTACTTCAACAAACATAGTCAAAGAAGAATTCACATCTACAACAAACTATTGGAACATATAGATTTTAAATTCATAGATGTTTTAAAAACATATTACATAAATGATGCGTGGTTCGGGTTCGAAAGACTTCCTTTTCTACGAGCAAGCTATACAACCTACTAGGCAGTGTACCTAATCGTTGCAGTGTAGTATGGGTAAGCCTAGGGGGTTGATCATTCTCTAGGGGAATAGAGATGCTAGTAGAGATGTATGACAAGAAAGTGAGGTTGATGGTGATTCTTTTTAGCTTTTTATATTTTTTTGAAAAACAAGTAAAATATCGGGGTTTAGGAGTGGGGGTTTGGTAATTCTACCAATTTTAACTACTTAACAATATAAATTAAAAACTAATTATACTAATGAAAAGATGAAAAGCTAAGGATTGTATGATTGTGTTCTTATGATAATTAAAAACGTGTTTACTTAGATTTTATTACTCTCTAGTTATCTCTTATTGGTCGGTTGAATTGTCACATCCTCATTCTAATTGGTGCATTGTATTATGTGTTAGTCATAGGGGGTGCCTAATTCCCTAGTTCTATTAATTGTAACTCTCCTCTAATCTATCTGGGAGCACTAAGTACCGTAGTATCTCCCCCGAATACTCTATTATCCTAAAGCTACAACTCACGCAATAAATACAACGATGGCTCAAGTGCACTCTCAAGCTTTTTACTATTTAGGACGTTCAAGCTCGCAACAATTATAGAAGAAGCCAGTGTTCCTTACTCTAGCGTCTACCAATTAAAACACAAGACAACCTAACAATAATCAACAACTAGGTTTCATAGATCTAAGCAAACACAAGATTAATTTAGCTATGAATGATAGATAAGCATGAACACAAACAAACAATTGAACATAGGATAAACATGGTGATATATTGGATAAACAATATTATATTTGAGTGTAAATAAGGGTTTGAAACCCTAAAATACTACCCAATTTGGACTATGAACGAACTAGGGTTTGCTCTCCAAGATATTACACCTAATACAGAAAATTTGAAGTCTATATATAGATATACACTTGTGACGGCGTCGCCTTTTGATGGTGACGACATCTGGTCGCCGCCATTAGGATTTATTTATGGACAAGTGATCGTTGGGAAGACGTCAGTTGAGGAAGTGTGACGCCATCTGGCTTCATTAAGGACGTCATCTTGGAATGAGTCTTGATCGTCTGGTGTAAAATGAAAGGCGACGCCCTTCTGGAATAAGGTGTGACGCCGTCATGTTGTAAAACCAAAATATGACCTGAGTTGTCGCTTGATACTTTTTAGAAATCCTTGTGAGCGACTGCGTTGCCATATGGGTTGCGACGCCTTCAGGTGCAGAAATAATCCTTGAAATATTGACTTTGTCGTTTTCGTCATGTTTTCACTCCTTTTCGTCCAAAAGTGTTTGATTCCAGTAATTTGCTTCTAAAAGACCTAAAATATGAAAAGGAACGATTTTAAGCAGTAACAGATATAAAATGTATCGATTTAGGGCTTAAATGACCCCCTAAAAACGTATGTTTTAAATCCTTATAAATAAACATAGTTAAAACTGAAATTAATACAACCATATCATAGATAGGACAACTTTTATGGTTTTCTATGCGTTCCTCCATAAGTTGGATGATATAGTTGTTAAACGATGTCCACATGTGGCGAGCCTCTTCCTTAAACACGCCTAGTTTTCACGAACCTGAATGTATTTTTGCAACATTGAGAGTTAGATGGGTGTGGTTCTGGAATTGGTCGAAGTGGTGGTTCAGGGTCAGCGTAGTGATACCATTCTTGAGAGCCTTCTACTTTCAATGGGTAATGGATTGCATGGTTGTTATTGTTTGTTGTTGAGTTTCTGGATTGTGCATCCATGGTGAGCTGAGAGTTTGAATGAGTTTGATGAACAAGGTTGATGAGATGAGATGAGATGAGATGGGTAGGTTTTTGTAAAATTGTGAGAAGTAAATACGTTGATGAGATGATATAGGTAGGTTTGTGTGTAATTGTGAGAAGTTAATACTCCTTTATCTCACACAATGAAAGTTAAAAAGGTGTATTTCAAAGCATATCAAAATAGACTAAGACTATGTTTGACTACATATCAAAATAGACTCAGACTACACAAAAGGTGCCATGAGTTATTTTCAAACGAGGTTAGAAAAAGTGTGTCACACTCGTGAAGTAAATTCTCCTACCAACTTGTCTAGTGAAGCAAATACTACTTCCAACTTGTTTTCCAACATAGATATGACACACTTTCCAACTACAAAAATGAAGAGAAAGAATATGGTTGGTAATGATACGGACGTAGGGGTGTTGGATGACATCAGTGAATTAAGTAAAATGACATGCATTAGATATTATTTGTAAAATCAAAATAAGGTTAGTTTAACATTTGATGCAAGGCCTAAAGCTAATAAAGAAAGTTTGTGGTATTCTTGTTGGAGGCATGGTTATAGAGGCAGATACGTTGTTGCAGTTGGTAGAGGTGGTGGTGCAGTAGCTATAGGTGGTGGTGTTGTGGGCTTAGGTGTTAGAATAGGAAACATAACTAGAGAGGGTGGTGCAGTGGTAGTGGAGATGGAAGTGGGACAAGAACACCACGTGAAGCTCAGGAAGAAGAATATATTGAAGTAGGCGATTGTAGATCTCCCCATCCTAGTGAGAGTAGTTAAGAAGAAGAAAGTTTACGAATAAGTCAAGCAAAAAGAATCCAAGAAACTTCATTCAAAATCACCAAGAAGACTGCATATAGGTTCAGTCCATGATTATTTAATAGTTGTTGGATTTTGATGAATGTGAGTTACTGTTTTTGTTGGTTTTACGAGATAAATAAAATGCTTATTTCATGGCTGATCATTTATTTATAAAATTTACATGCAAAAACCGACTTTATAGAATTCTTTACTTTTATGGCAGGCCAAATTAAATCACATTCAACATGCTTATGCATCATATGAAATGCTGATACAAGCAACAAGTATGCAGTCAAATATAATATGATGAATAGGGAAAATAACAAATTTAACCAAAGCAAGTTGCATTACTAATATGGTATAAAAGATAAAGAACTGCTACAACAACTACCATCCAAATACATAATCAAAAGCAAGTTGCATTACTAATAGGAAAGGTTTCATTGTTTTTTGACTCGTTCCTTCATGAGATACATGAGATAGTTGTGAATGATTGTCCACATGAAGCGTGCCTCTTCCTTAAACACGCGTATTTCCTAGCTGAAATGTATTTTGGCAACACTGACAATGATAGAAATTTGGTTCCTGCATGGTCGGAGTGGTGGTTCAGGGAGATGGGTGTGATACCAGAAAGAAGAGCCTTGTATGATTCTATTGATACCATAAGGGTGTGTTTGTAATTTTGTGGATCATGCATAAGGGTTTGTTTTTGAGTTTGAGGATTGTGCATCCATGGTGCCATGGTGACTTAATTTAGATGTGGTGAATATAAAGGGATAGACCTTTGACTAGTCAATGGGTAGGTTTGTGTGAACGTGTGTGAGAAGTTAATGATGACATTATAAAGTTGCTAAGTGAATGGGTAGGTTTTGGTATTTGTTGACTTTTAAAAGTTAAAATGGGTAAATCCAAACACTTCATATACTGCATATTCAAACACAAGCCAAATGAGTAACCAAACTGTTTTTGTAATGTTTTTGGAATGAACAGAGTGTTCATTTTGTGATCACATAAGTATTTGGTATCTGTTGACTTTTAAAAGTCAAAATGGATAAATCCAAATACCCCTAAACTGCATATGCAAATACACATTCAAAATGCATATACCATAAACTGCAAATGTAAATTACTAATTAAAATAGACCAGATAAATTAAGAATATAAAAGACAAATTATCTCTTAAAAGATTAAATATCCAATTATATAAACATATCTTAAATTGCTTAACTAAAAATGTCTTAAAAGATCGCATTACATACAAAAGGACAACAAAAAACACGAATCATTATCCTGCATTTAGTTTCTTTTTTTTTTAATGAAATGAATAACACTTAGAACCTCTTTTGGGAGTTGGTTCTTTCAACTTTACTCTTAGGCCAAGAACGCAACCAGTTACACTCAGAGTCCTTACCTTCCTGTGCTCACTGGTACCCTTATATGGCCTTTCCTTCCTCTGTTTACCATCAACTTCCTTCCTCTGCTTACTGGTACCCTCAGTTGGCCTTCCCTTCCTCTGCTTACTGGTACCCTCATCTGATGATACTGATAGAGTATCATCATCAGTGCTGAAAAGCTACCAAAGGATACTATATCACCATCTGATGACATAGAAAGAGTGTCATAATTCGCAAAAATGGCAAACTACAAGGACATTTTTTGCAATTTACTCATTTAATAATTAATATTTTTTAATTAATGAATTGTTACAATATGGGGAAAAAATCTACAAGAAATAGGGGTAAATAGATTAAAGAGGAATGACATGATCACAAAGGATTTACAAAATAAGTTTCACACAATAATGTGGCAAGACAATTTGTCCAATCAAAGTACTTATAAAAAAGCAAAAATTTATTTAATTGGACAAATGATCTATCCATAACATTGTGAGAAATTATTTTTGTAAATATTTTGCGAACAAATCATTTCTCTAGATTAAAGTTGCTATATAAGCTGCAAACTTCATTACAATAAAAAAGATATTTTTTTCAAATAAAAGTCATATAATCTAACTTTAACATCTTTTGACCAATATGATATATATGTTTATGATATATGTCTTTACTACATATAGTAGGTGTTTGTCATTTCTTGAATCTCGAATTCAAGAAAATCTTGAAAAATTAAAAAACTATTATAGGAAAGAAGTAAACCCACGATTTGATAGTAATGTATTTGAAAACTTGAAACTGAAACGAGTTGATTTTGAGAATACTGCAAATTAAATTACTAGCAAGGTAACACAACAACACATTTAGAAAAACTTAAAACTTAATACACCTTGACTTGAAATTGAATGGCACTGGGAAAGATATTCAATTCGTGTAGTAATTTAGAAAACTATTAACAATTCATTACCTCTTGTCGATAAAAAAACACGGTTAATAGGAAACTATTAACATTGTAATACCCCTCAAATGGAATGAAATGATTAGAATTTTCATATATATGATTTCGTTTGAGGTTTCCATCTCACAATTTCACAATTTCATAATTTCATTTGAGGTTTACAACTCACAATTTCATTTTATATTTAATACTTTCCAAAACATCATCCTAATTTCCATTATATAAACACCATAATCCTCATTTTCAACTTGTGATAATTCATAGTTAAGTTAGTAATTCATAATTAAGTTGATGAAAATGAATAACTAAAAAAATGTTAATATTGATGTTGAGGTTAGTACATTGTATTCTTATATAAATCATCATAAATTTGTTGTTTCATTGCTTTAGTGCATGCTTTGTTTAAGTTAGTAATTCATAGTGAAGCGAGAGTATGTTTTAGCTTTTTGATCATTTAACTAAAGAGTATAAAGCATGACAAGAATGATAGATCAAAAGAAATCTATGCGGTATTTCCTAGTATTGCATAAGTCAGTGGAAGGTGTCAAGATCATTAAACGAGACTGTTTGCTCAATGGAGTAAGATAGTCTGACACGGTAGGACATATTGATCTTGAGTAGTTATGTAACAATTAAAGAAGCCGTGTGACTTAAAAGATTTAAATTCTAGGACTACACATCAGGGAACGCGCAACTACATCACGGTTCAAGGAGGCTTGTACGGAAATGGACTTTGGATAATTAGTAACAACTAGAGTCTTAGAGGACTGACAAATGTCTTTAGGGCTCTAAAAGACTTATCAACTTAAGCCATCCAGAAACAGCCTGACCAATTACATCTATCAGACACACTCATCGTATACTTAAAGATACTAGCTAAAGTATGTCAAAGGATCTGGCTGAAGTTCTCAGACACAATTAGGCGGGAGTAATTTGAGATAAGGCAAAGCGGGAAAACCCTTGGGAAAATAAGGACTCATCGAGAGTAGGGAAAGTAACTTGCATGAGGTGTCAGCACAGTAAAGCAACCCTAGCCACACGATTGCACGTGTACCTTACGTTCTGTTTGCTTTTAGTTTAGATATCATTGTTCTCTTGTAACTACTAACAGTGTATCTCCTTATTATATAAAGGGAGGTTAGTAGTAGTGACAAGTAATCGATTCCACCACTAGAAGCTTCCTCATCTTCTAAGTGGGATCTTCCTCTTCATAACTTAAAGAGTAACATTTGTCATTATAAAGGATATTATTCCGCAACTATTCCTCATAAAGCCTTCACCTTAACCTCTAAGTGAGACTAATACAGTCGTAATGTACAAATGGGAATTATTAGTTGACTCAGGTAAAAATTATGTAAACATGCTCTTATTTCTAATGAACATCGGTTATTTTCATTTGCTCAAACTATTTTTCATACGTTTCATGATTTTACTCAAATATATCGGACCAACAAGTGGTATCAGAGAGGTTGGATCACTCTCATGATCTAGATCCGTTCTTAAATGATGACTAATAATTCAAAGCCATTCTCGAATGACGGCTAATAACATTCGAACTCCTTACTCAACAAAGCCCCACAAAAATATTCCCCTCCCATAACATCCTCGAGCGTCTTTTCAAACAAGATCGTTTACCTCAAACCGTTCTTGTGTGAAAAGTAGTTCCATTTGCCTTCTCTCAACCCATTTATCTACACCACTCTTGGCGCCACTGTTACTCTAGAGTTTCAAGTAATTTTGATCAAAAACGTATTTACCAGGACAACCAAGTTTAGATTAAATGTTTTAAAATCTCAAAGGTAATTGCGGAAACTAGAAGGGGGGGTTGAATAGTTTTACCGATTAAAACTTCGTTTTAAAATATTTAGATCAAGTTATGTCAATCTATTTAATGTGTGTGTTGGATGATGATAGATAAAGCATATAAACAAGTAATGCAAAGATAAAGAGTAAGGAACACAAAACCACGACACGAGTATTTATAGTGGTTCGGCTACAAGGACACCTTCCTTGCCTTACTCCACTCCTCGAGTTCTCCACTCGAGAGTTCGTAAGCACTACACAACACAAGCTCCTTAATGTGGCGGAGAAGTCTTCACAACTTCGCGTACTCTTTATCCAGTACAAGGCTAGACACCGGGTTCTTCCACGAGGTAGAAACAAACATATCACAACGTCGCCTACACTTTATCCGGTACAAGGCTAGATACCGAGTTCCATTACAAAGGAGAACCTACTACCCAGCACAACAAAACTAACCCAAAGGAGACACACTCCTTATTACAACATCATAAGTATATCAATATCCCTTAATCCAAACTATCTATCTTGTACATCGATGCACCATATCGAATGTACTCCCTTAGCACGTTTCACTAATGCCTTTGACACGACCCTTCGGCACCTTTTACTAATGCCTTCGACACGATCCTTCGACACCTTTCACTAATGCCTTTGACACGACCCTTTGGCAACTTTCACTAATGCCTTCGACACGAAACTTCTATGGAGGGAGGAAAGAACTTTCAACAAGATAACTTCAGTAGTCTTGATGATGATGAAGCTTGGTAACTCATGGACTTGAGCTTAAACGACTTAAGAGGTGGTGATCTTGCCTTTAAGGGGAACCTAGAGAATCACACAAACACAAAACTACTTAGAAAGATCCTTTGGATCTGAGGTTAGAGGGTTTACAATACTAAGAGAGAGTATGTGTAAAAGGGGTAAGTAATAAGAAAGAAATGGCTCACTATTTATAGGCAAATTTCTCTACTGTTCCACGGTTCCCACGGATCCCTCCTAGAGGCATCCAACTAGTGCAATCCAAGGGATCCGGCAGCTGGGTCAGCTTAAGTCCGGATTTTGGGTTGTAAATCGGGTTATGGGTTATGAGTTATGAACCATGGGTTATGGGTAATGAATTATGGATACACAACACAATGCAATGTATCTAGACATTGGGTCATGGGTCTTGGGTCATGGATCATGGATAATACCCAACATGACTTCATGCATGATGCATGCAATGGGTCATGGGTTATGGATCAAGCTCCATGGGTATGGGTCATGGACTTTGGGTTTTACCCAACACATGACCCATTACAATATATATAAATATTATGTAAACACCGGTTGTTATAAATATGCATTTCTATAAGATGTAAACAATATTACTTGTTTAGTGTTTTATATGAAAATGTAAGTGTGTTAGTAAACTATTGGCTCAAACCATTTACATATTTTATTTGTTTCGTTAAAATGATTTTACATTTAGTTATCGACAAAACATTAGAAAATCGTAAAATATAAATAAACATTTTTATGGCTTATTTGTATTAACAGTAACTTAGATGGCAAAAGCTTCATGAGAAATTAGTCTCTCATAAGCCATAAGAACAGTAATACTTAGGAATGTTACATGGTTGACCCCAGTAACAACAAACAATGGAAGAGATTCATAAGAGGCTAATAACAGGAGGAATGCAAAAACAAAAGGTGGAAGAGGATGCGTCTTTAGGATAGGTACCATTCGTACATCAGGGAGTATTCACATGCTGGAATAGTCCATGTTCCTACACCACTTAAGATGTTAATCAACAAAGGATGAAAATCAATGATTTTCTCTCAACCATTGTTGAAAGTCAGTTAATAAGCTATATACTGGAAAGCTTGCTTACGGCTGAGTAAAATGGTTAAAATTAAGGCTATTCCTATATTTAGATAGAAGGAGACTGTTGACAAGAAAAGCTGAGAAAATAGTCTATGAATTTCTTAGAATAACTTATTTAAAAGTCGTCGAACATAAAAGGAGACTTAGCAGCACTTGAATTTGAAAGGTTTGCTTAAACCTGTAAAGTCAAGAATCCTAAGTCTGTTTTATTTCAGCGACTCAAATGGTATGATTTATAACACTCAGGGATATCAATGCGGAATTGACCAGGGATAAGAAGGCACTATCAGCACAGCTGATACCTCAACCTGAGTAACTGATAGTTGTCAGGGATTGAAGAGAATCAGAAGCCATATGAAATCAAAGAAGGAAGATGAAACGATACCTTCATCTTCTGTTTCTGGAATTGAAGTTGTCTAAATAGTATACTAGTCACTATCATCAACTTTACACTCAAACACAAACTCTACATCTGAAACAAATTTCTCAAACTGATTCCAAAGTCATACTTGACACCTGAGAACCTGGACATCAGTAAAAATTACTAACAAACTCTTACCTCTTAATCAAAACTTCCAATCGTCACTAAAATTTCCAAAATCAAAGACTAAAAGGACACGTTCCTCAAATAGAAGAAATGGTTCAAATCAAGAATTGTCTGGCTTTCTTTCGAGAAAAAGTTCAATTACTTGGAAACACACATCCAAGAAAGAACTTAAGGATAACCCAAGCATCAGAAAACCTCTGAAGTATCAGACATATATTTATAGTTATACATGTAAATACTTGGTTATAAACCAGATTGTAAGAAGAAGTCATTATGCTCACTTACCTTTGATAAAATTAGACCACTTTAAAATCAGATGTATATGTATACTTGGTTATAAATCATAGTGTAAGTAGAAGCCGTTATGCTCACTTAACTTTGATAAACTTAAACCACCTTAAAATAAGATGTTTATGTTTTCATTCTTGATTGTAATTCAAAACATAAGAAGAAGTCGTTATGCTCACTTACTTCTGATAAAACTTAGGCTAATTTTATGTTCAAATTTGGGGAGATTGTTAAGGTCAAAATCTGACCAAGTTATCCCTCACAAGTATTTGAATTATTAAATCAGCCTTAGCTAAATAGCTGATTAAGTCAGAGAAACAATTCATTTCTCTGATAAAGTCAAGTTGTAACCATGAGCAAAGTTTACTCCCTAAAAAAGGATCAGCGTTGTTGATCACTATCATCTATCTCGCAAAGGTATACACCTCAGTGAGCAAACCTCAGAAGAGTTAGTCTAAGACCATTTGATATAATCAAATGTTATTATAAAACTGGTATGGCCAAAAGAACTCTCTGAGTATCTTCACATATCAGAGTATAACTCAGATATGTGGTATACTTTTTGGGAATACAATATAGCTTTGTGAAAGTCAAAGTCTAAACTGAATGAATACTTTGTAACCTGGTGCGGAGTCAGCTAGCAAGTTACAAGGATAATACAAACAACCATAGTCTTATAGGACTGACAAATGTCTCCAGGGCTCTAAAAGACTTATCAATTTAAGCCATCCTGAAGAACCATGAAGCCTGACCAATTACATGTATCAGACACACTCATAGTATACTAAAAGATACTTGCTAAAGCATGTCAAAGGATCTGGCTGAAGTTCTTAGACACGCTTAGGCGGGAGTAATTTGAGATAAGGCAAAGCGGGAAAACCTTTGGGAAGATAAGGACTCATCGAGAGCAGGAAAAGCACCTTCCATGAGGTGTCAGCACAGTAAATCAACCCCGGCCACACAATTGCATGTGTATCTTATTTTCAGTTTGCTTCTAGCTTAGATATCATTATTCTCTTGTAACTACTAACAGTGTATCTCCCTATTATATAAAGGGAGGTTAGTAGTAGTGATAGGCAATCGATTCCACCACTATTTCATTCTAAAATTGTCCTTAGTTGATTATCATGGAGGGATATCGAGATATAGGTGACAATTATTATGAAACGAGAAACATTTCGGTGAAGATGGTGAGTTTCATATGCATTTTTGGCGCAAATGTTAGATGTGACCGTGATCGAGAAGCGACCACATGAATCATAGTTGATGGCATTCTCTGATCGTGACAAACTATCTCAATAACCTGAGGAGTTAGATCATTTGACTTTATTTTTCGCCATACCACCCTTTCGTCATTGCAAGACTACAGGCTCTGCATTGAGCTATAAGTTCGGTGGCTAATACCGAAGAAGCATGCCATCTTTCTCCAAGACATAAAGGTAGGGACCCTTTATTATTTCAATTTCAACCAACGAAATTTAAAAGCTTGTATCGTATGAGATTTTCAAGACATTTACCACTAGCCTACTTTTGAGATGATTCTTTAACATAATACGTAATTCATCCTAATTAAATCGTATAAAACAAAAAAAAGTTTCAAACACTTTTTATTTAGTAAAATACAAATTTACTTTAATGCATTTTACTAAAACACAATTTAACATAAATACTTTTATTTATTGCTACATTAAATAAGTAAAATACCAAATTTACCTTAATATATTTTAGTAAAACACAATTTGAGATAAATACGTGTATTTATTGCAATATTTATGGAGTAAAATACCAATATTACTTTAATGCATTTATTTGTGCAAAACACTAAGAAAATCTAAATATGTCTAAACTAAGATACACCATTTTTTTGCTCTTGAACAATATGAGATGCACCATTTGAAAGTCATTTGTAAGTTGAAACACACGTTTTTTGTCAAATTTACACTACTTTATGTAGACATTTAGTCAAACATAATCATAAACTACTTCCTAAAAATTGGTTAATCATAATAAAATTGTTAAGGAGCATGTACGGAATATTTAACAAATCCTTCTTTTTAGATAGAAAGTTGTAACCTTAAAATGGTTCCATGTTTCCTATTTCCGGACAACAACTTAATTAGTGTTAACAATATTTTGTAACTAGATTTTTCTACTTATGGAAACAACAGTCAACCATAAACATTAATTTTTACCATATAAAGATTCAATTTTAGAAAAGTACTAGCCCAATCTACCTTATAATTAAAAAACTCATTTTATAATAGGCAAAGTAGTAACTTTATATGTCTTTACTCTTTACTAATAAATAACAATTCTATTATTTCCACACAACTGTTACTTTCTTGAGAAAAATCCTTAAACATAGCCTTTAATATTATTAACAACTATAGTATAACTAACTTTTACCACTTATGATAACAGTCAACTAGAACCATATAATTTAGAGAAATGCTAAAAAAATTTACATAAGCATGCTACAAACGTGTTTACTTACAGGATGCTGATATTTGTCAAAACTGACAATTTGAATGCAGAGAAAAAATTAATGAGAAAAAAACTATATAATATTATTATGTGTAGAAAGATTTGTAAAAAAAAAATAATAAATTGTAGCAAAACTCTATAATTTACCATATAAAGACTCATTTTACAAATAATACTAACCAAGTAACCATAGTCTACACTTTATAACTCATTTGAGTCATTTATGTTTTTTTACTTTTTAATAATGCATGTCAAATACATCCCTAATCACATTTGCTAGGGTGTCTTTGACAAAAATAGTAGTAGCTATAAATATTAGCTATTTTTTTCTACGTAATGTAAAATTATTTGATAATGTATTGTAGTTTAATTATAATATGTAAAATATTTCCTAAATGCTCAAAACTCCTAAATATTACTCCATGAAACATTAAAAAAAGAGCATTTTAAAGAAATAGATAAAGCTACATGTTACTTGACAAATAAACATTAAAATTCATAACGCCCAACGCTCACCACTTCTAAATACTCCTTCATAAGGGTGAGCTTTTGGACCGCGGACCCGAACCGACCCGACCGATTCGACCCGACCAAGCCAAACTCGGTTTTGTATCGGGTTGCACTTTTCCGAACATGTCGGGTCGGGTTGGTTCGGTTCGAAAACCACCAAAACCGGCAAACCCGACCGACCCGAACCGACCGAAATCGACTAGAGTAAGTTTTGGTTCGGTCTCGGTTTGAGTTTTAGAGGAATTTTAGTTGCAGGTTTCATCGGGTCGGGTCGGTTTTGACCTGATGCTCACCCTTACTTCAAGTTATGCCAAACACACTATAAGCAAAACAATAAATTAAACACACTATAAGCAAAACAATAAATTTGTACTTTTTACTTTTTACTGTAATAACTTTTACTATTTTCACACCTCTAGTATCTTTACTCCACTCAAAACCAAAAAAGTAAAAATGAAAATAGCAATTTCATCCCTGTTAAGAACAAAAAACAATCCCTATATATTGACACTCATCTCCATCACTGTAGCAAAAAAACACAACCCACAAAACCCTCATTTTCTCTCACAAAAAAACCCATCTTTCTCTCTCTAAAAACCCCAAAAATGACCACTTCTTCAATCACCAACGACACCTCCTCCGGCCCAAAACACGTCTCCGCTAGCGGAGGCTCAGGCCGGAGGAGAACAAAAACCGACTCATCATCCCAAAAGAAAAACAAACCACCACAACGCGGAATGGGCGTCGCACAACTCGAACTCGAAATCCGTCGCGACCAACAGCTCGAACGCCTTCGTTTAGAAGAACGATGGAAAAAAATGACCGAAATAGCCCCACTACCACCACCACCACCACCTTTTAACAACACCTTTGCTGCACCTCAGCGTAACGGAGCGTTTCAGTTCCGTCAACCTGCCGTTAACTATTTTAACGGCGTTGTTGGAGATCATCCTCATCATCAGCAAGTGTATCAGAACATGATGAGTAATGAGCTGTCTTCAATCCAGAACAACTCGTTTGTCAAATGTGTTTCTGATGGTTGTGGTGTTTGTTATAAGGTATATAAGTTTTGTTTTTTTAACGGCGATTTTATATAAAAAAAAAAAAAAAACTAGCAAGAAGCGAGAAAAAAATTTGTTTTTTAGTACTTAAAGTGTGTGTTATTTGTACTTGTTTAGTATGTTTTTTTTAGTTATTTAACTGTCTGTTAAAATTAACGGTAAATGTTTATATTTATTTATTTTTTATTTTTTTTAATGATAAATATATGTTAATAATAACGATATGTAAATAGATTGTCTATTATTCTATGTGTTATTTATTTATTTATTTTAACTTGTTTAACATGTTTTTTCTAGACTAAAATAGGTCAGTTAAAAAAATACTAATACTTGTTTACAAAATTTTGTAAAATAAAATAGGTCAGTTAGTTAAAGATCTGTTATTTAACGGTAACTGATAACAATATGTTAACGGGAAATGATTAACTAGCTAGTATTAGTACTTTTTTTTATATTTTATGTGTTTGTTGTTATGTATAACTTGTTCACCAAGCTTTATTAACAAACCTAGCATTTTTTTCTTTTTCAGAAAAAAAGGATTAATGGTGGAGGAAGTAGTACTTGTTCGGTGAATCAGTACCGCAACTACGCGGCTAACAACAACGCCTTTGTCGAGACAATCGACGCAGGAAGACCTCGCCGTATTCAGGTAGTTATTGACTTATTTCACAAAAAAAAATGTTGTTTGAAATGAAATGATGACGTCATAATGTTGAAATTTCAGTTGATTAAATATTTTTTTGTTGAAATGTAGGTTAGGGAAGTGAAGGAAGTGATGCCGGTTCAGCGTAATGGGATGAACTTGATGACTGAGTACGAGTTTTTCCCGGGGGAAATGATGAGAACCGCGTCGTCCGCTTGGTCTGTGAATGGTCTTGGTGGTGGCGTTAGTGGTGGCGGTACTTCGGTTGATGGAACAATGCTAGGGTTACGCGCTGGTGATGGATCATGTGTCACAGCCATAACTGGAAATGAAGAAGGATGTGTTTCTTCACTTGATTTGACTCTTAAGTTATCATATTGATTAGTGTTTGTTTGTTTAATCAAGACTAAAAAATCTTTATTATTTTTATTTTGCTAGTTTTATGAAAGTTAAATGTAATGGATTTAATTAGCTATTAAGATGAAGATACAGTTATGTAGCTAATTACTTACCTTTGGATTTTAGTGAGAAATACAATGAATATGATATGGTTATGGACTTATGGTTTTTGTACTATAAAGTTTCATATTTGGTCAATCTTGTATGAAATTTTGATGGATGAGTTAATAGGTACTTCATACAAGAAGTGTGTTAGTACATGATAATGTTACATATATTCATGTAATATGCAACATATCATTTTTGTTCTCATTCATATAATATGAATCACCAATTGACTAAAGCTAAAAAGTGGCAATCGATCACTCGAAACATACATGACGTGCTAAACCGGATAAAAATATGCATGTGTTAAGTGTGGATTTGGTGTTTAGGCATGTTTACCACAAAGGCTTTTGCAAAAAGCTCTTTTGTAAAACTATGGTAGTTTCAAAAAGCAATAATAAGCTAAAAGGAACTTAAATAAGTTTAGTCAAACACCTTCATATTTTATGTACAAAAAGTAATGTGTAACATGTAAGAACAAGCCCAAAATGGCAAAACTGTAGAGTTGAATATAAAGGGTAGACAAGGTGAAGCTTTATGCTGAAAAGCTACAAAAAACTAGCTAGGTAGCATGAAAAGATAGATACATGATCATAGTTAATAGATGTATGTATGAGAGAGTTGGAAAAAAAGAAGCTTTTTCTGTTAAAAAATGAGACTTTAAAGGGTATGAGTGCTTGTTTGAGGTAAAGTGGTAGAGAAACAGTGGTCTGGAGATGAGCAGCACTGGCTGCTATTTGCAGTTTATGCAGCAAAAGAACCAGCTGGTGCAGTGCAGTGGGATCTCACATTATATGCTGTTCATTTGTACTAAATTGTTATAAAAATATTGTTATTAATTTTCTATATTATTTATTAATTTATAGACATCCATAAATACAAGTAGATACTATTACATTGTATGTGTCTTGTGAAATACTATCAAATTTATGTTCAAGCTGGGGTATTTTGTTAGGTATTTATTTATTTCTAGTTGAATTCAAGTTCATAGAGTGGTGAGTGTTGCAAAAACGTTGATAACTGACGATGTTTTATGAACGGCCCTCTTCAAAGACAAGTACAAGACTATGTGGGGTGTGCTAGTTTCACGCCAAATATGCGACAACTAAAATTAGGATTATCGATATTTTGAAAAGATGCACAAGCTTATTAGTAGAATATTTGATAATTTGCTAGAATCAAGTGTTTATAGATAAAAATGAAATGATTAGATTACGTGCGGATCCTTATCGGCTTCAAACAGTACCTTAGTTTTTTTTACTACAAACACGACTTTTTAAAGATTGGGTGCATTTAAGAAGAAAAATTAAGGGTTTTTCTTAATAAAATGATCACTACGCCATAAAAATTCATGAGTGTCCTGAAATCTGTGAGACTCACCCTGGTTTCATCACTGGTTGAACTCATTTGTTAAGTAGCAATCTTGGCCCATAAAAGAAAATTACTCTTTGTCATTTGAACATTTGAAGTCAAAGGAGCAAGAATATTTTACTTTTAAAGTCATATACATGTAAATCATCATAAAACATTAAGTAATCTACTAAAAAATTGAATATCACGAGAAGGAAAAAAGTGAGATTTTAAAAGATATCACAGATAAAAGTAGGCATGTTTGTTGTTGTTAAGTCAAAGAATTGAAAATCTATTGTTTGTAAACTTTATTATCATATGACTACTTTTTAACAATAACGAACTTTATAACTACTACAGGTGATTTGTCTAAATATATGGTCCTAGAAGTTAGTTTAGACACTTCTAAGAAATTCCGTTATCACGTGTATTTATGGTTGAATTTTCATAAATTTTTCTATCAATTTTACGAGAATTTAGGAGCGATGATCTTTGAACGTTGTGATCTTTTTGAAATACTCATTTTCAATGTTTCATGAAATGACATTTAATAGCGTTGAACATTTTGCGACATGTTTTACACATTATTTGACCTACACCTACGTTACCAAACATTTTTATAGAATTGCTACTGTTACAGCTACTACTAAAATTAACAACAAATGCTACTTTTGTTAAACACACCCTATATAACGTTAACGTTTTTACATTCGTCTTCTTGTATTTAAAGCACTTGAATATTTAACGACATATTAGAAATCCACTCGAAACCTTTTTAATGAGTTTCTTTAAATAGAGCATAAGCCGAAAAGCACTTTTTTACCAAAGACTTGAAAGTTACGATTTTTCCATCAGAGTATTACAGAATCCATAAAACCGCTTGAAACAATTTCTTTTTATTGACTGGAATCACGTTACTACCATCATGTTGAAACATAGCTAGAAACGAATATGAATACATATGATGAAAATGAAAACAAAATTAATAAAAGATAACCGTTATACTAACCTAATCATGGTTTGAAATTTATTCGACAAATTACATTAACAGTTTATTGATCATTAATTTTATCGACTATGTACTAATTCAATAATACAAAAGAAATTGTAATATACTCTTATACATTATAGTTCGTTGATGAATTTTTAGAAATTATTAATGTTGTGGTTAAGTAAAAATATTATCCTTTTCTAAAACAACTACGTTTAAAAGTAATTGGCAAAAGTTGACATGCATATTTTGAAAACTTTTCTTTGGGAAGTACTTTTATCACGCCTTTAAGACAACTATTTTAAAAATGTGTTATACATATGATATATGAGAAAGTAAGCAAAAGATTAAAATTTAAGTTTTAAAATAATTATTATTTTTTTTAAGTTATAAAAAAAAAAAAAAAAAGAGAAACTCTCTCTTGATAGTTGGATACGGTAGAGATAACTTAAATGATCAAGTGGCGTTACAAGCCCACATCTAATGGGCCAATTAAGTCACAACTATGTCTTGTCAATTGTCATGTTTCAAAACACTAGAAGCACATGCCAATTTCTTTAAAAGAATTAAATTGTCATAAAAACCCTTAACTTCATGCATATCTATTGGTACCAAACAGACCTGAACTTAATTAAGTAGACTTAGAGAGCTTCGCGGTGAAGTAGCATGCCAATAATTGTTATCGATATGTCATTTTAGTGTCATCTCAGTATCTTTACAATAATACCCCAATAACTTAAACATTATGCATAGCAATAACATCCAATATATAAGTCTCATAACACATCACTAAACATATCTCACTCACTCACAAAACAAAAATATGGAAAAAGCCAACAATTGTCGCGGGTGGAACCACGAAGGGATGAATGGCATCGTTGGGTGATGCATCATGGCGCCGTTGTTGGTAAAGAAAAATAAGAATGACATCGTGGTTTACCGTGTACCATGTTCTCTTACAAATGACTACATGTTTTACTAACTTTAAGACAAAATATTTAATTTAACCCCAAAACTTATTTTTACAAAGCCTCTTTGACCGACTAACTAAACATTTTCATATTTTTGGCTGTATATAGTAAAACCATATGTATTTTTATTATTATTATTATTATTATTATTATTTTTTTATGTTATATGAATGAGCTTACAATCCTATAACAATATATAGCTTTATCAAGTTCGTCGCAGTTTTAATAAAAGAAAACAACTTTTCAAATATTCAGCGTGTGTTTGGTTCATGGATTTTGGAATGGGGGTATGGGAATGGGAATGTTAAGAGGATGTTTTGTTGAGAAATATGGGTTTTGATATTTTGATTGAAACCCACAAATAAAAATGTCCGTATAACTGCCTATAATGATGGGTTTAAAATACAACAACAACAACAACAACATACCCAATCCCGCCAAGGCAGGGTATGGGGGAGGTAAAATGTAGACAGATCCTACCCCTACACCAGGGTAAACCCGTTGGTAGAGAGACTGCTTCCAACAAGACCTCCGGCAGGTGCATGTGTGCGTGTGGGAAAAGATAGAAGGAGCTAGAGACAAAACAAAAGCTAAAAGCAATCAAAAGGGAAGCAAGCGAAACAGGCAAACAATGCAAAATGGACCAGGAAGCAGCAAAACGCAACAAAAAGCAAAGAGCCAAGGCACACAAAAGCAGGCCAACTAAAAGGACAACACCTAGCATAGCAAAGCAACAAACGAGGCTACGAGCAAAGGCAAAAACACGAAGCACCAAAAAACCAAAGACCAAACGCAGGGAGCAAGGCAAGGCAAGCAGACCTAAGGGAGCAACAACAAAGCAAAGCAACAACGCACGGGGCCTAAACTACGGCAAAGCATAAGAGAGGCCACAAACCCAAAAACGCAAGGGGCAAAGCAAAGGGAGACTCCTAAAAGCCAAACACCCAAAACCAAACACAAAGCGCAGAGCACCTAGCAGAGACTACCCGCAAATCCTAATTCTATCCCTCCACCCCTTCCTATCTGAGATCATGTCCTCGGTCAAACGAAGCTCCATCATGTCTAGCTTAAGTCTATCCTCCCACCTGATATTGGGTCTACCCCTCCTTCTCACTCCATCGACAACTAGCGCTTCTACCCTTCTAACTGGCGCTGACTGTGGCCTCCTCCTGACATGACCGAACCACCTCAACCTTCCTTCTCTCATTTTCGAAACAATATTCCCGACCTCAAGTTTTGCTCTGAAAACTCCGTTTGGGATCATGTCAAGCAAGGTCTTACCGCAAGTCCATCTAAGCATCCTCAGTTCTGCCACCTCTACCCTGTTAGCATGAGCCTTTGATATGGGCCAACATTCTGAGCCGTACAAAATAGCAGGTCTAATCGCCACCTTATAGAATTTACCCTTTAACTTAAGGGGGATGTTCCTGTCGCAAAGAACTCCTGACGCCGCCCTCCATCTCGCCCACCCCGCTCTAATTCTGTGGGTTACATCCTCATCTATCCTCCCTGATTTGTGGATTATCGATCCCAGGTATCTAAAAGACTCCTTGGGTGGCAGGGTCTGGTCACCGATACGAATATCGATTTGTTCGTGGTGACCTGGCTCACTCCTCCCAAAATCACATCTCAGGTATTCAGTCTTCTCTCTGCTCACCCTAAGGCCATTGTCTTCAAGAGCCTCCCTCCAATGCTCAAGTCTAATGTTTAACCCTTCCGGCGATTCTGCCACCAACACAATATCATCAGCAAAGATCATGTTCCACGGGATACCCTCTTGTACCCCTCTCGATAACTCGTCTAGAATCAAGGCGAAGAGGTAGGGGCTAATGGCGGATCCCTGGTGGAGCCCGACTTCCACAGGGAAAAACTCTGAGGTCCCCGCTGTGGACCGTACCCGGGTCTTAGCCCCCTCATACATATCCCTAATGACTCTCACGTATCTCTTTGGGGTTCCTTTGTCGATAAGAGTTCTCCAAATCAACTCGCGCGGGACGCTATCATAGGCCTTTTCCAGATCAAGGAACGCCATATGCAAGTCCTTCTGTCTTTCTCTATACTTCTCCATGAGACTTCTGAGAAGGTGAATAGCCTCGATCGAGGACCTTCCTGGCATAAAACCAAATTGGTTCTCGGACACCCTCGTCTCCCTTCTCAACCTACTCTCAATAACTCTCTCCCAAAGCTTCATGGTGTGGCTGAGAAGCTTAATGCCCCTATAATTGCTACACACTTGTACATCACCCTTATTCTTGAAGATGGGGATGACTTCACTGAGTCTCCATTCTTCTGGCATCTTATCCCCGGAAAAGATCTTGTTGAAGAGGCATGTCAACCAATCTAGCCCCCTATCTCCCAGACACCTCCAAGCTTCTATGGGTATTTGGTCCGGCCCTACCGCTTTGTTTCTTCCCATCTTCTGTAGTGCGACTTTCACTTCTGGGAGACTAATCCTCGAATAGTAGCACTCCGTTCGTTGGCTAGGGTCCTCTAGTTCCGCGCTGCCTTCAGCCCTTCCATCATTGAAAAGAGAGGAGAAGTAATCTCCCCATCTCTTCCTAATATCATCTACGTTCACAATGGTCTGTCCTCCTTCATCTTTGATATACTTTACGCATCCTAAGTCCCTCCTTCTCCTCTCCCGAGCTTTGGCGATCCTGAAAATAGTGATTCCTAATTGCAAACCAAACGCACCATAAATTACATTAAATACAAGCAATAGTATGACACCTTCAATAAAATCTTGAATTTCTTATGGCTCAAAATTAGTTTTAGACTTTTTCACATTAATTGAAGATTTTAACTGTTCCTCAATGGAGTTTTATTATTTTTGTATATAGTATACTCCTTTTTTTTTTTTTTTTTTTTTTTGAATGATCACAAGCTATTGACCTTAATGCTAAGCACAACCTAGTTCATGACTTATTCTTGGTTTGTTTACAATGATCTTATGCTTAAAGTTGAAATGCTCGAACAATTGGTTAAACCTTGTGGTAAGCCAAATATCAAAGATACATTACGTGCATTATATTTCAAACAATTAAGGACATAAAACATATAAACAAACTGATTATAAGTACTCATTAACTCATCCAAAAGACCACCAATATGAAAACCGCGAGAAGGACTAACAAACACCAATGATATGCCGCGTTGTCTGAGATACCATGATTGCTATCACTAGCGGGATTTGTTTTCGGTGATGGTCTTGATTTGGATGGAAGGGGTGGCTTCTTTTTCATGGAATTTACTCTAGCAGTTACTTTTCGTTCGGTCAGTATTTGTGAATCAACGTTGATAAAGGAAGTACTCGATGAAGCTACTTGAGACTCGTCGCTTGAATCATTCTCGTTTGATGATTTTGGGATTACATTTGAGCTATCATTCGAAGAACTGCCTGTCTCTAGTTTCTTCGTGTCATTTGAATTATTCTCATTTGATGACATTGAGATTACATTTGAGCTACCACTTGAAGAATCACCCGTCTCTAGTTTTTTTGTGTCATTTGATTTATCCTCTGCGTCATTTGATATATCCTCGTCTGATGACTTTTCTATTTTCTCTGGTTTTTCATCTCGTATAGGTGATGAATTTTCTGAATCGAATGTACCTTCTTTCGTGATGTTCATATCATTATCAATGAATATGTCCTCTATTGTCTCAGTTTCATCTTCTCGTACGGGTGATGAATTTTCGGACTCATATAAAGGTTTTGAAGATTTCTTTCGACCCATCTTCTTTTTCTGTTGTTCAAATTATTAACAATATTAAACCTGTTATATTTCATGTGAAAAATACCATGCGAATGGAAAAAAAAAACAACAACATGAAATTTGAGCAAACAACTTACCATGGCCGCATCAAACAAAACAGCTTTGAATGCACGAGACACACGACCACGAGAAGATGTCGATTTCTTGATTTCAGGTTCACAATTCCCGTTAGCATCACAATAGATCAAATTGTCATCCGAAGCCAACACCTTCCCTCGATTTCTCGAACTTGGTAGATGAAAACATTTTATAAAAATCAAACTTTTCCCTCTTTTCTTTTTCTTCCTCTTTGAACCTTCATTCATCATCTTCACAAGAAAAAAATAGAGAATTGTATGCCTTTGACTATAAGTTTTGGGTTAAATTAAAGATATTTTTAACATGCAACATTTTTTAGAATTTTACATGACTTTATGTGTGAATGGCCTCTTTTTTCGCTAATTGCCATATTATCAAATATTATACGCACGTATACAATCCAACATGTCACAAAAATGAAAAATTAGCATATAAAAGGGTGACTAAAGTTAAAAGAAAGAAAAAAAGAAAGAAGAAACCGACTTGTTTCACGACCAACATAACATTAGAGAATAAGTAAATCGTGTAACGCCATGATTAAAGGAACACGGGGTGTGTGTGTGTGGGTGAGGGGACAATCTAACACATCATCTCCTCTTTATGTTGCATGTCTTCCATCATTAAGCTACCATACTAACACGAGAATACATTAGTTTTTGTAAAATAGGTTCACTACACCTCATTTCATGTTTCTGGAAATCTAATTATCAAAATCATAATCATAACTCTAATAAGAATTAACAATAGACAGAATTCGAAAAAATGCTATAAACTGTAAAGTGATTATTGCAAACTTGATCAATAGTTTATTGGGCCAGTTGTTAGCCCAATTGTCCTGCAAACTGGCCCAACAAAACTGATGTATTCTTTCACTCACTCAGACACGCAAAGTTGAACTAAGGAGGCCGGTAACTTTGTAATGTGCAGTTTAGACCCCTTATACTTATATTTTATAAAATTTATCCACATAAAGTATCTTATACTTAGTCTATGATACAAGCAAAGTATTTTTCAATCTTCTAGCAATCATAAAATGCCATTACAAAATGATCAATATCACATTCGAATTAGGTTGTTATTTCATGTCATATCTAAAAGCACTTCTTTTAATTAGCAAAAGCATAATAAACCATTGGTGGTTTATACAACCAACCTCTTTTTTATGCGATCTCATAAAAGTGGCTTTTGTTTTTGTCTTCAAAACGTCACCAAAAGAAGAAGGTACTTATTTAAAACCTTTAACGACTTAAACTTTTATTCGTAATTCAAAGTCCTTCATGCCAAGCCTTTATCGTGTTTAAATTTTGCAACCCACTAGTCATGCATCCATCAAATTATAGCCTTAAATTAGTCGACTACACAATCAAAATAAGAGACGAATCTCCTCTTTCCCCAAGTAACGAGATGTGTAATGCTACGCATACATGTTCCCAACCAAATCAACAAATGTTCCTTTCAATACTCTCCTTATATGAAATCAAAGTCTATAGGATACGTTGAAGATCAATGTCGTGAGCTTTAGGTTGTGTTTGTTTTCTTTTAAAACATTACATTTTTCTATTATAGCTGCAAGCACATTAACGTTTTTGAAAAACATTTGTTTTCTCCTCCTATGTTCAAAAGTCTAGGAAAAAGAGTTATTTTGTTTTTCCTCTTATGTCTATAAGCGCGTATACGTTATTGTTTGTGTTTGTTAGACATACTCGATAAAAAAGACATTTTTTCACTTCACTTATGCATATTCTTATTAAGTATAATCACCACTTTTTATTTCTTAGAGAGTGTTTGTTTCGACTTATAGCTTATTTGGTTTCAGGCTTATTTTTTGTAAGTTCGCCTTTTGTAGCTTATATTGAAACTTTTCGGCTTATTTAAGCTTTATATAACATAATAAACTTATATAAGCCGAAAAGTTTCAAATAAGCCACAAAAATTGAGCTTATGAAATATAAGCCGAAAACCAAATAAGTCATAAGACTTCAAATCTAGGTATTGACTCGCATACACGATATTAGGGCTGAGCACGGTTTGAAAACTGATTTCGCCTAAAACACCGGACCGAAATGTTTGGTCTAGTTCTGGGTCTGGGTCAGTCCGGTTTAGTCCGGTTCGTCGGTTTAGTCTGGTCCAACAAAGCATAATGGCCGGTTTAGCGTATGACCGAACCAGACCGAGAACCGTATATGAGAAAAAGATGAGCCGATGACCAGATCAAAATACGTTCGATCTAGTCTAATCCGTCCAATTCTGTCCGGTTTCTCAGTTCGGTCTGGTCCACGATCTAATATGCTGAGCCCTGCACTGGATATCACATACAAACACAACCGACACTATCTAAACTAGAGGGGTGCAGAGTGAAAAACTAAAGAAGAATCAATTAATTTATTATTTAATCACACTTTACAATTAGGCAGAGTAGAATTGAACAGAAGGACTCCTCCCCAAGCAAACACACACACACACACACAGTTAGGGCTCACAAATTCACACACACACACACTCATTCATCATCCTTGAATTGATAATCAGTTTTTCAGAAAAGAAAATGGAGATGGAGCTTCTCCGCGCGAATCTAACAAAAGTCCGTATTCCTGAGCCTACCAATCGCATTTATAAGCAGGAATGCTGTATCAGTTTCGATACTCCGGTCAGTCAGTTTTATCTCTTTTCTTTTTTCATTTATTTGTATATAACTATATATTGAACTATCTTCTTTTTTTATAAAAAAATTAGAAGATAATTTAGGTTATTATTGTTTGTTTAAAACTGTTTATTTGTATATATTTAACTGCTTATTGTTTTTTGTTTGCTCAGTATTATCTGTTATTTATTTTTAATTTTTTGTGTATTCAATTGAGTTTTATGAAAGCTGTATCAGTTTCGGAGTTTACGTCCTTATTATCGGCTAATTTACGGTTACTTTCTTTGCTGTTTGTTTATGTTTTGCATCGATTTCTTCATGTTAATAGATACACTAAGTTTTGTGCCTTATTATTGTTATATAACTGTTTATTGTTTGTTTAAACTGTTGCAACGGTTTTGATATTCCGACGAGTTTGCTCAGTATTATCTGTTAGTTTATGTTTATTTTTTGTGCATTGAATTGAGTTTTATGAATTAGTAGGTAGATAAACTAGCTTGTTATTGTTAACTGAACTGATTATAGTTTATTATCGGTTAATTTACGGTTATTTTTTTCGCTATGTGTTTATCGATTTCTTCGTGTTAATAGATAAATTAAGTTTTGTGCGTTGTTATTGTTATATATAACTGTTTATTGTTTGTATAAATAAATAAAGGCTGTATCCGGCGATTTTAGCTGTTTGATATTCGGTTAACTTTCAGTTATTTGTATATATTAAATCGATTTTTGTTACAATAGTAGTAGTAGATAAACTAGGTTTTGTGCCGTTATTATTGTTATGTCGCCTTTGCTATCGGTTAATTTACTGTTAGTATAAGTTTATTTGCGTGTGTTTTGTTTAGAGACTTATCAGTTAGGTTTTGTGCGTTAATTGTTTATTGTTTGTGAATGAATGTTACAATACTGCGTTGAGTTTAAGTCTTTAAAATCGGTTAGTGTTCGTTTATTTGTTTGTCCATTGAACTGCGGTTTATCAGTTATTAGTAAATAAACTAGGTTTCGTGCCATTGTTATTGTTACATAACTGGATATTGTTTGCAAATGAATGTTGTATCGGTTTCATTACTGCGGTGAGGTTATGCACTTACGCCTTTATTATCGCTTAACTTTTGGTTAATATTTCCTGACTTCCTGTATGTTTGTATATTGAATTGATGTTTATAGAGTTAGTGGATAAACTAGGTTTTGTGTGTTAATTTTGCTATTTAACTGTTTATTATCGGTTTTGATCCTCCATGAGTTTACGTTTTTGTTATTGGTTCGTTTATTTGCTGATAAACTAAGTTTTGTACGCTTATTTGAAAATTTTAGGAATTTTGGGGCACAAATATGCATGAGTTATTATTGTTATGTGCTAACTGTTTATTGTTTGTAAAGAAATGTTGAATATGTTTCGATACTCTGTGGAGTTACAGAAATGTTGAATATGTTTCGATACTCTGTGGAGTTACAGAAATTTTGAATATGTTTCGATACTCCGTTGAGTTACAGCTATTTGTTTGTGTAATGAATTGATGTTTAGGTTTTCGAGGGTTTGAAATGATGATATGTATGCTGTGTACATGTGTGGAATAATTGTAATGAAATTGTTTATTGCTTTTAAATGAATGGTGTATCGGATTCAATATCCCGGTGAGTTTACCCTATAGTTATCAGTTAACTTTCGTTTAGTTGTTTGTGTATTGAATTGAGGTTTATGAGTTGTGGATAAACTAGGTTTTTTAAGATTGCGTAAATTGAGTTGTGTAGGGTTTCTAGGGCTTGTATCCATGATAAGGCAACTACATTTGCATTAGTTGTATTCTCTTGGTTAGTTGGTTTGTATACACGCTGATGATGTGTGAAGTATGGTGGATGAAACTAGATATAACACGAATTTATGCAAGTTTTAGTTTGATGGATGGACAAGATGGTTAACTATAGGATATAGCCTTGTAATAAGCGTACATGTTTAGTGTATAAGCAATTTTTAGCTGTTGTATGATGGTATGATTGCCTTGGATTTGTGCATAATGATGTCAAATGAAAATTCGTAATCCTTTATTGTTGATTTTAGGAAATACAGTAGGAGCTACACTTTGATTTCTTATGCCAGACGTAATACTCCTATATGCTAATTTGTATGGATTTTCTCGTAACTTTCTACAAGCCTGCTTTATGCTGTTAGAAGTTTATGCTGCTAGAAGTTTGTTCCTGAAGAATGGTTTATGATTATAGCTAAGAACTTCGCAACATATTGTTAGAGGAATCATCGGTTGTAATAAAGTTTCAATGAAGTATTTGTATGCATTTTATGCAAATTGGTTTGTCAATGTTAATCTGCTTGCTCTGTAAACATGTGTTTATGTAATGTTCTTGTACCTGCTTTCTGATTATTTTTAACATGTGATTTTGTTGCTTCAGAAATCTGAAGGTGGATTGTTTGTGGACATGAACACGTTTCTTGCCTTCGGGAAGGATTACGTTGGTTGGAACTTTGAGAAGACTGGTAACCCTGTTTATTTGCATATAAAACAAACAAAAAAGGCGATTCCTGAAGATAGACCCTTGAAGAAACCTACCCTTTTGGCTATTGGTATTGCCTGTTTATTCATTTATCATTTTATGTAATTTGACTGAATGAATTGGGCTGCATGGTTGAATATGCGTATAATGGCTTGTTTTTGTAGGTGTTGATGGAGGATTTGATAACCAAGAATCCGAGTATGAGGAAACTTATAGCATTGTGATTTTGCCAGATTATGCAACTTTTCCATTTCCATCAGTGGCATTGCCTGAGAAGGTTTTCTCTTTCACCTGATTTTTATAATAAGGCTTATGAAGCTTACTTCTTGTTATTAGAAGTTATCTAAAGTGAGGCTATATTTTGTTTCTGCACAGGTCCGGTTGGCTGTTGATGCAATATTAATTGCAGAGGGTGCTGAGCGGAAGGAGCAAGTTGCATCTTGGACAGCTGATAAGAAGCAAATTAGTGAACATGCATTGACCCTGAAACAGATAGATAATGGTGTCATAATTCCTCCATCTGGATGGAAATGTGCCAAGTGTGACAAGACTGAAAATCTATGGTTAAATTTAACAGATGGGATGATCCTATGTGGCAGGAAACTTTGGGATGGAAGTGGTGGTAATAACCATGCCATTGAGCATTACAACGAGACTCATTATCCTCTTGCTGTTAAGCTAGGGACAATAACTTCTGATCTAGAAGGAGCAGGTAATGCCACCTTGTTTAATCAATATTTGCTCTGCTTTGGATTATATATTTTTATACAAATATAATTAAGAGTTACATATTTTGGCAGCTCAGATGTTTTCTCTTATCCGGAGGATGAAAGTGTGACTGACCCTCTTCTCGCGGATCATCTAGCATTTTTTGGTATTGATTTTTCCTCCTTACAGAAGGTAAAGCATCTTTCATTGTTGTATTAGTATAGTATAGATTTGTTATTTTTTGCTCCTTGTGTTGTTTGAATTGCATCTTATGAACTAAAATGTTAAGACACATGATATTGTTGGAAGGAAATTCCTGATTTATTACAACCTTATTTTCTTCGCTCTTTATTTCGAAACTAATTTTTGCATCAGAAGCTGTAAGTTGTTCAATATATTAAGTATAAGGCTTAAAAAATGATACACATGTCGATACCTGACCTTTAAAAATTTCAGACAGAAATGACGACAGCTGAGAAGGAACTTGACCAGAACACTAACTTTGATTGGTATCGGATTCAAGAAAGTGGAAAGGATGCTGAACCACTTTATGGACCTGGGTATACAGGACTTACTAATCTTGGCAACAGGTAATTTTGGTTCTTTTCCAATGAAGTTTTTTATTTTGGAAAATCACAGTCGTTCTTGCTTATGTCTTTTGGTTTTGTTTTGTATTTTGCAGTTGCTATTTGGCTGCAACTATGCAAGTTGTCTTCTCAACTCACTCGTTCTGTTCACGGTCTGTATACTAGTTCTTTTGATGAGTGTGCATAGTTATTTAATTTTTTTTAATGTGAAGGAAGATTCTTACCACTTTACGGACCCTGACAGGTACTACATGAACCAAAGTTTGAAACAGGCTTTTACTACTGCTCCTGCTGATCCAACAGTAGACCTGAATATGCAATTGTAAGTATGCATGATTCATGTTATTTCATAAATAGAGTGCCGGCAATTTTTTCAGATACAACTGAAAAAGAAAGGAGTATTTTAATTATAGTAAATGGGAAACAATGAACTTTTACATTGTTTGGCAGAACAAAGCTTGCTAATGGATTGCTTTCTGGCAAATATTCTGTTCCAGCTGCGCGGGTAGGTTCAGATTATAAGTTAACTTTATATTTCAATATTCTATTTCTTGTCTATTGTGCCTTAACCATCATGTGTTCATTTCCCAGAATGAGGATATGTCAAATGCTGACTCGTCTCCAAATGAAGTAAGCTTCTGGCTGGACTTTTTTTTTTTTTATTCTATATGCATGTTTTCTTGTGTTTTATTATGTCTTATCAGTGCTTTGCAATATTGCATCTACTAAAGTACTAACATATTCCCTTTTCTGTTATTTCTATAGAAACAAGAAGGTATACGTCCCAGAATGTTTAAGTCAGTAATTGCAGCCAGTCATCCCGAGTTTTCAACTATGCGTCAGCAGGTACATTCAGTACTCTACAAGTACTTATTGTGTTTATGCTGTCCATACTATTTTTATCAGCATTCTATCCATCAGATTACTGAAACTGATTTTAATGCAGGATGCACTAGAGTTTTTCCTACATTTGATTGACCAAGTTGAGCGTGTCAATGCTGGCAAGCCTGAATCGGATCCCGCAAGAAGTTTCAAGTTTGGCATTGAAGAGCGCCTTCAGTGCCCTTCTGGGAAAGTTGCTTACAATAAAAGAAATGACTACATTCTTTCCTTGACTATTCCACTAGAAAAGGCTACTAACAAAAGTGAGCTCTTCTCTTAACTGTGTACTTTTGACTTGCAATAAGAGAAAACGATTTTTTATCTGTTCTTTTGGTTAATTATTATTTCAGAGGAACTAGAAGAATTTCACAAATTGAAGGCGCAGAAAGAGGCGGAGGGGACTAAGATGTAAGTTGGATGTAGCTTTATTTTGGTGGTCTTTTTATTGGTTTTTATTGCCAACAATTCATGCTAACAGTCTTTTACTGGTATCAGTGAATCGGATGAAATTGTACGCCCGAGGGTTCCATTGAGTGCTTGCCTGGATAACTTTTCTCATCCAGAGGAGGTGCGAGGTTTCTATAGCACAGCATTGAATGCTAGGACAACTGCAATCAAGTAATCTTTCTGTTTTCTGCTGCCTTTTAATTACTTCGTGAACCGGTCAGAAGTTGGCAAAAGTTTATTTTGAATGCATAAAACATCCTAGTTTATATTAATTAAAAAATTATAGTATTGAAATGGTATGATATTCGTGATTGCATGTGGCACGGAAATAGTGACCAAATCACAGGCTCTGTCTATTTCAACCTGTAACAGAATTGCTTTTGACTAGTTACCTGAACCCCCTAGTTTTGCCACCTCTGGTTTAGACGTTGGTCTTTGTTACCTGCTGTTTTTCATGTGTACCTTCTAAGGCTATTAAGTAGATATGACTTTTAAAAGTTCATGTAGAACACAAGATCTTCTTGTTTGATTTATTTATTTATTGTTGCCGTTTCCTTTAAATAGAACTGCAGGTCTGACTTCATTTCCTGATTATTTGGTGCTGCATATGAGAAAATTCGTTATGGAAACTGGTTGGGTGCCAAAGAAGCTTGGTATATACTCTTTCTGTTTGAAATTTGTTCTAATGTCTTTGTTATATACTTATATATCATACTGAAATGTATTCTTGTCTTATAGATGTCTATGTAGATGTTGACGATGTCATTGACATTAGTCACATGCGAAGCAAAGGTCTTCAGCCAGGCGAAGTGTTGTTACCTGAAGAAGGTATGTCATGCTACATATATACACTATTAAAATTCGTTGAGCAACTTGTGACTATTTACCAAAAGCTTTGTACTAATTTATTGTAATTGGTGATATTGTTGTGCTACCATGTAGCTCCTGGAGGCCAGGAAGAGCCAGCGAAGCTTCTGCCTAATGATGATATTGTTTCTCAACTTGCTTCAATGGGATTTAACCAACTTCACTGTCAAAAGGCTGCAATTAACACCTCAAACGCTGGGGTTGAAGAGGCAATGAATTGGTTACTTTCCCACATGGACGATCCAGGTTTTGCTTTTCACCAAGTCACTTGTAGTAATAATGCTAACTAAATCCACGTTTTGATGAGTGACTTATTTTTACAAATATATTTAGACATTGATGCCCCCATCGATAACAAGGCGAAAAGTAACGATGTTGATCCATCAAAAGTTGCTACCCTGGTGTCATTTGGATTTGATGAAGAGACAGCTAGCAAGGCATTAAAGGCTTCGGTAATTATGTTTTGTATTCTGCCTTTGCTTTCATTTTTCTTCAAACTTTTTAATTACTTTGTTTAGCTGTTTGTTTTTGTAGGGCGGTGACATTGAGAAAGCAACAGATTGGATTTTTAACCCGCCTGCTTCATCTGGGCCATCTGATATGGATGCTACATCAAGCAGCGGGCCTGCTGTGGATGCCGCTTTACCTGATGGCGCTGGAAGTTAGTTCCTCGTACTTTTAACTTTCATGTGTTTTGTGCGTGTGAAACTAAACCGTAGATGTTACTTTTGGTGTGTATGTGAAAGATCGGGTTAAGAGTTAATGGTAGTGTGTGACTACTTATCTTATGTTTTAATGTTCGGTTTTGCAGAATACCGACTAATTGGGATGGTGAGTCACATGGGTACCTCCACACAATGCGGTCACTATGTTGCTCATGTCTACAAAGAAGGAAGGTGGGTGATATTCAATGATGATAAAGTGGGTGTTTCGAAAGACCCTCCAAAAGACATGGCTTACCTCTACTTCTACGAGAGGATTCAAAGCTGAACAATTAACCTCTCTTATATCCATCAAACAATAGAAGTTTCAGTCGTATCTTCCTTTACTGTCTTTTCTGGATCTCTTTTATAATCCCTGGGATTTTGGTTCGTATTTGAAAGAGGGAAAGGAAGACAGGTTGTTAGAGTAGATGATATTTACCAATTGTCAGTTCTTCACTCTTTTACCCGCTTTGAGGGATCGTATACTTTTTTTTTCCTTTTCTGTATCGGTGCTAAAAACGGCTTATAATCCAAAATTGATACTGAATTGCCGATCTTGTTTCTCTCGACCTACAGCATGCGTGGGACTAGTGATATCATTAGGGATCTGCTCATCTGCTTGTTTAAATGATTAATTCTTGTAATGATTCCTTTCAAAAAAAAAAATGATTCATTCTTGTAATGATGAATTTAGCAAATTAATATTCGAAGCTAAATTGTTGTGGATCCAAACTTGAATATGAGAAAAGTTCATTATAGAACCCATATTTGCCATAGAACCAATCAACAAATCATAGCCACTCATTTCTTTTATTAAAAATATATTCACCCTTTTTTTGAAAATTAAATATCTCACAAACCTTTAATCGTTACGTCAAAAAAATTGTACCATCTCGACGAGAATTAAATTATCTTTCTATAGATATGCATTGTTATATACTTTCGACGAATTTTTTTTAAAAAAAATTTCGTCCAGAAAAATCACATGTGATTTGTAAAAATCACATGTGATTTGTAAGAATCACATGTGATTTCTTAAAATCATATGTGATTTGATTTTTAAGAATCACATGTGATTTTTAAAAATCACATGTGATTTTTACAAATCACATGTGATTTTTCTGGACGAACTTTTTTAAAAAAAAAAATTCGTCGAAAGTATTTAACAATGCATATCTATAGAAAGATAATTTAATTCTCGTCACGATGATGTATTTTTTGTAGCTTGAAGATTTACCGTTTGCAAGATATGTTGTTTTAAAAAAAAAGGTGAAAATAAAAAAATGGATGAATGTGATTGGTTAATTGGTTCTATGACAAATTTGAGTTCTACATGGATCTCAACTCATGGGAGATAATGTACAAGTTTTGTCAGTCACCAACTATGCTTGACAAATTTGGCAAATTATTACCGACTTGGTTATAAATAGTTGGTTACCTAAATGTTAAATTAAATGGGTAAATGTTAAATTAAATGGATAAGGTTAAAATAAAATGACAAATATCAGAAGGATAAAAAGTTTTGTTTTTTTTTTCTCTTCTCTAAATGTTTCTTGAAAATTTTTATAAAAAATTCCGTAAGATTAGTGTATCTTAATGCATGCAAAAAATTTGAAAAAAGTTTTTTTTTTTTTTTTTTTTTTTTTTTTTAATGGATACTATTGTCAAAAAAATATTATGAAAAAAAACATTTATGCATTAAATTTTTTTTTGTGCATCAAAAGTTCGTTTTTATACTTTTGACTTTTTACATCAAAATAATACTGTCCGTCAAAATATAACAAGTTAGAAACTTTTGTGCATCAAAATTTGTTTATACATCAAAATTTTGTTTTTTGGCATTAAAAAAACTTATAAACACTCGAAATTAAAAAAACTTCATTCACAACCTTTTTATGCGCTAATATACCTGATGTTGTGGAATTTTTCGAGATTTAAAAAAAAATAATAATAATAATAAAAAATCTTTGTATCACTCTCACCAATATTTGTCTTTTTATTTCAACTCTTCTTATAGTTAAATAAATGTTTTATGACTTTTATCTTCCCCGATCTTTGTTAGTATTTGTTTTGGTTTTGGTTTTCGTTCAAACTGCCCCAATTCACTTTCTTTACCTTTGTGATTTTTGTCGTATAATTTTTTTTCACAATGTAGGTAAATTGTATCCAGTCCCTATTTTAGTATCGACCAGCAAGAATATGTGCATTGCGGCGTTGGATACCCTGAAATTATAGTCAAAACACCAACAAAATAACAATGACGACCTGATTAACCTGAGAAATACAAAAAGAAAATGATCCTGTACCGGTCCGGTTCACTAGTTTTTACCGGTCCGACCCGGTTCATCCGTTTTACCGGTTCCGACGATCCTCTCAGGTTCGTTTTCTGACGGCTTTTATTAGCTAGCCGAACCAGTGTCGACTCTGGTTCCCGGTTAAACATGTGGAACTCGTTGGCTTGGTACGGTTGGGTTAGAATCCTCGAATACATTCACAGTTTGCATGATCAAAATGTCATTCCCTATAACTCTATGAAAAAGAAAGTTCAGGATGGAAGATCAACAAATTTTTGTTTGATAATTGGATTGGTGATCAAGCTTTTTTATCCAATTTCCGAGATTGTTTCGTTTTGAAGAGAATAAAGAAAGCCTCGTTTGGGATCGTTAGAATGATGGGTGGACGTGGAGTTGGTCTCGGCCAGTTGGTGGAGGTATCACTTCTACTCATCTCTCTAATCTTATTGACAATATGTAGCTCAACAGAGATAAAGATGAATGGGTTTGGACGCTTGATAAATCAGACACATTTGTTGTCAAGTCTACTCGGCAACATATCGATTCCCTCCTTTTGCCGGATTCTCAACCTCATACAAGATGGTGTCGGTACATCCCCAAAAAAGTCAATATCTTTCTTTGGCGTGCTCTCCGCAATAAGTTACCCACAAAATGGAACTTAAGCAATACAGGTCTTGAGATCGAGTCTATTCTTTGCCCAGTTTGTACATCTTCTCCTAAAACGGTGGAACACACTTTGTAGAAATGCTCTCTTGCTACTTCTGTTTGGTTAAAGACTTTCCAATGTGGCTCGATTTGGATTTCCCTTCATCTTTAAGCATCGCAGAAGTTCTTGAAGACTTGGACCATAGACATTTCTTCAAAGAGAACAAAAAGATTGTTGCGGCTATTCTTGGAGTTGTTTTCTGGTCTCTTTGGAAGTTCAGGAACGAAACAATCTTCTCTCGGCATCCTCCAAACGAGCAGGTTTAATGGACAAGATAGTGGAAACTTCATTCGGTTTACTAATAGGAATAGAAAATGTAATATTTCTTGGAACAATTGGCTTCGTAATCCTTTAGTGCTTTCTATTATGTAATTTATTTTCTAGTTTCTTAATAGTTTTTAATAAAGTTTTGATGTTCAAATAAAAAAAATTATATGTACCATAAACTTGTTTGCATATAAATTGATGAAACTTTATGTGTTTTATTAGTTTGTACAATATGCATAGTAACATGTATTTTTCATTTTAGGAGTGTTTTAAAGTAACATTTATTAGAAGACATGAAAATATAACATGTAATTATGGTTATAGACATTATTTTTTCTTATAATAAATTACATTGTATTTTTTTAATTAATTATTTTTAAATTTGTCTATAAAAAGCGCTTTTAAGTATTGTATCTAATGTTATTATAGTTATACGTATTAAAATTTGTATTTATTTATAATAAGTATGTTGCAAGTTATTGATTTCATTGTAAAACTAACACAATTCTATAATAAGTAAGTGTAACAAGCTTAATATTTTAAGAAAAATCTCAAATGTATTATAATAGATTTAAGATCATTTGAGGACAAAAGATCTTTTACATACCAAAGGATCAATTTTCACCATCTATCTTTCCTTCATTTTTATTTGATCTAATGGATGGAATTTATTATAATAATTTAAAAAATCCACTTTCATCTTTTTTTCAAATATTAATATCTTTCAAACCGTTAATCGTTAAGCGAAAAAAAAAAAACGATTACGACAAGCATTTAATTATCTTTCTATAGATAGTCACTTTGATATACTTTCGATTTTTTTTCCGTATTTTTCATGTTTTTTTACATTTTTTTCGTTTTTTTTTGTTACTGAAATTTGCATGAAAAAAATCACATGTGATTAAACACTAATTTGAATATCATATTTGATATTAGTGTTAAATCACATATGATAAATTTAAATATCACATGTGATATTAGTGTTAAATCACATATGATAAATTTGAATATCATATGTGATTTAACACTAAATATCACATGTGATTTTTCTTGCAAATCTCAGATTCGAAAAAAAAAAACGAAAAAAAGACGAAAACACGTGAAAATTGATTTTTTTTTTCTTTTTTTCGAAAGTATATCAAAGTGCCCGTCTATAGAAAGATAATTAAATACTTGTCGCGTTGGTATAATTATTTTCACTTAACGATTAACGGTTTAAAAGATATTTAAATTATAAAAAATATATGAAATAATAAAATGTTTTTAATTACAACAATTAATCTTTCTTAGATGAAGGGTAGGTATGAATCTTAAAAAAATGTTTAATATATAAAATAACTTAACTCATTATAATATATTATAGATTTTGATTCCAAATTGTCAAAGCAGTATATTTAAAAGCTTTTAATAAATGAAAAACAAAAACTCTCATAAAATAAATTTAGAGAATTAAGTCCAACTTATTTATTTTTATAGTGTAATTATGAGATTTTACATGTATTCTCTATACATATTTTCTCCAAACAATATGTGTCCACGTATGATTGTTGGATATTAACCATAAAATCAAGAAAAAAAAAGTGTGGTTGGATATCTCAAATATGTGGCTGTGTAACGTTACTTGTCCTCCATCCACCATTTGTTTATCCAAAATCACTCATTTTACATATTTCATATTCATCTTCATATTCTTTTCAACATTACTTCTTCACCTTTCTATCTTTCAATGGCTGCCTTTACTCTTTCTCCTGCTACTTCTTCTCAGGTACTTTCAACTTCATTTCCACTTATACACTTTTTTTGATATCTTTGTATAGTTGAACAAGTTATTTTTAGTAACTTTAGTGTAACACTATAGTATCATTTCTAGCATTACTTCACTTATATAACTAAGGTTAGCTATGAACCCTTTTAAGAAATTTATAGTTCCATGCTTAGTAAACAGGTAAACGGATGAGGTTTTTCCTGTTTAGGACTTTAGCTTACTCGTGAAAGGGCGAGTCTTTGACTCAGATGTACGAGGCCTAACCTGGGTATCGTGTGACCTTTTGAGTTTCTGAATCCTTTCCCTAGCCACCCCAAAGATGTTTACCTAGTGATAATGCTTATAAAATGGACAAATTTGTGAATATATCATTAAGAAGGTTCATTTATGAGAAATCGGGATTTTTAACGAAAATTTACACTAGGCGGCAAACATCCATCGGTTCCTGTGAACCCCCGGGAACCCCCCCTAGGTCTGCCTCCGCAGTGACAAGCCCTTTTAACTTTTAAGTGTTTGGATGAAATTTGCTTATTCTGTTTTTCAGAAATGGTATATGCCTTCCTCAAAAAGTAGGTTAAATAAGCAGTTTTAGATTGCCTTATTACTTTAAGTGTTTATCTATCCAAAATAAGCAGATTAGTAGTCCTACCCAAATACTCAAGACTGCTTATGTGCTTTAAAAATAACTAGATAAGCACTTAAATAAGCAATCCTCAACACCCTCTTACTAATGCGATGCCCAACATACATAACTAAGAGGTGACTAATATTAGTTACTTGCATGATAATTATATTCTTGTAATCTCAGTACTAACCGACGATATTTTATTCATCGTAAGAGACTTGTTCCTAATATACTTGTGACTAAATTTGACAGTTACGTTCGGGTAACAATGGACCTTTCTTGCCGGCTCAAGGGCTAATGGCAAAATCAGCCGCAAAGACCCAAATGGTGGGAAGGGAAAGAGGAATGAAGGTGACATGTCAGGCTACAAGTATTCCAGCTGATAATGTACCGGATATGGAGAAGAGGAAGCTCATGAACTTGTTGCTTTTAGGTGCTATCGGTCTTCCAACCGCCGGCATGTTGTATCCCTACACTTATTTCCTAGTTCCACCAGGGTTCGCTCTCTTTCCCTAAGTTTATAGTATCGTTTTATTTTCTGTTTACTGCGTTATGATACAGTTTTGAGGGTCTCTCGGTTTGCTTAGCCGATAATTAATTTGATTAATTATTTTTCTTATAATTACCTTCATGGGTGGATCTACATGTTAATTGGCGACGTAATGTTTGTTTTAGCTCCAACGCAAAAATTATTTTCGCTGATTTTGGCTTATACACCACAAATATGATGCAGAATTGCACAAATAATATTCTAGATTCACTTTTCTTCCTTAATTTAAAAATACATGCAAAGTAAATAATGTGATACCTGCTTTTATACTGATCTTTTGTTGTTATGTATTTGCGTAAAACAGTTCAGGAGGTGGTGGTGGTGGTACTCCCGCTAAGGATGCGCTTGGTAACGATATTATTGCAGCCGAATGGATAAAGACCCATGGACCTGGTGACCGAACCCTTACTCAAGGTCTAAAGGTACTTTGATCTACATCTACTAGATGGGCTCATGACTTAATTTATGTTGCCAAATAACCATCATTTAAAAAAAAAAAAAAAATGGCGAATCTAGACAAATTATGAGTAACTAATGATTTTAGACTTTTATTGACTGCAACTGTGATGTTATTTTGATGATGGAAATTTGTAGGGAGACCCCACATACCTAGTGGTCGAGAATGACAAAACCCTAGCAACATACGGAATCAACGCCGTGTGCACACATTTGGGGTGTGTCGTCCCATGGAACAAAGCCGAGAACAAGTTCATGTGCCCATGCCACGGTTCTCAATACAACAACCAAGGAAAAGTTGTTAGGGGTCCTGCTCCTCTGGTAAGACTCGATAACCTTAAATTACATACCTTTTTTTATGCAGAGTAGATGACTGATGCAATAATTATTTTGAATTCTCGACAGTCATTGGCATTGGCTCATGCGGATGTTAGTATTGATGATGGGAAAGTTGTGTTTGTACCATGGATCGAGGAGGATTTCAGAACTGGTGAAGCTCCATGGTGGTCTTAGAATACTCGTTCTTTCGTTTATTCCAGAAACAAATTATGTACACACAACTTAAAACGTATTATTTCGTGTATCCAACAAGTTTATAAATTTGTCAGTTGGCCACCAATAGGGGTGCAACCGAGCCGAGCCAAGCCCGAGCTTGACAAGGCTCGAACTCGGCTCGAAGAAAAAAACTAGGCTCAAGCTCGGCTCGATAGCTCGTCAAGCTTTAACCATCTAGGCTTGAGCTCGGCTCGATTCAGTTTCGAGCAAAGCTCGAGCTTTGCTTGAAAAGCTCAAATATATGTATATGAATACATGATTACACATTTACACCCCTATTCCAACTCCTGAACAAGTTGATTAAGGAGTTGAGACTTGAGACTCGAAAAAAAGAACGAATACAATACAGTACCCAATGAATAAAACTATATAAAGACCTTAAAAAAGGGCATACACCTGAACCAATGAATCATATCTAACTTGGACAAAATGTGACTAAATTGTCACCTGATGCCACACATTCAAGAGTCAAGAGTCAAAAAGATGAAACAAATCTAACATTAAAATGAAACATAATCACTAAATGCTAGTTAAGGTTCGAATGTCTAAAATAGTTCAACAAAATATTATTCGCGAGACGTCATAAGCTTCATAGATCTTGAATACTTGAGCAAAATGATTTCCATAACTTGAATACTTATTTATAATTAGGTTAATATTCAAATTAACCCTTATTTACTTAAAGCTCGAAAAAGCTCGATAAAAGCTCGAGCCGAGCCATCAAAAGCTCAAGCTCGGCTCATTATATGTTTCGAGCCAATATATTGGGCTTGAGCTCGGCTTGAGCTCGATAAAAGCTTGACTCGATCGAGCCGAGCTCGAGCTCGAGCTCGAGTTGCTTGATAAAAGCTCGGCTTGTTTGCACCCCTAGCCACCAATAATAATATTTTTGTAACCCACTATGGCTTTTATATGATGACATGCTCCAAACATTTATGGCTTCTGTATAATTTTCTTCTATGCAAAATTATATAAGATGTTCCTATAAGAGGATAATCAAGACAGGTTTACTAATATGTTTTAGTACAAAACTCGACTAAATTGGTGGTTAATAGTAGAAAAACCAAACAATCATACGATCAACATGTGAGAGGTAAATTGCGTAACACTATGATAAAGAAGCATGGGACAAGGATTGACCTTAGACCTACCTCCACATTATGCTTCATGTCCCCTACCATTGAACTAGTATCACGAGAGGAACATTCATGGTTAGTAGCGTCCAACAACACTCGTATTCCAAACGCCGACCAATCTCCTCGTATACGAGTAATAGCTTCAATAACTAACTAAAACATTGCTTAAAAAGAAAGCTATCAATATTCAATAGTAATAGCTTCAATAACTAACTAAAACATTGCTTAAAAAGAAAGCTATCAATATTCAATAGTCATCGCCCATGAATGTTTTTATTATTACTTATTTGATTTGCAAGTGTGTGTGGATTATTTTGTGAGGTATGTTTGTATAAAGTGAGTATTTTTAATGGTAATGAAGGGAGTGGCGACTATTGTGAATGAAAGGTGAGTGAAGTTGTGACCAATGTGGGTGAAAGGCGAGAGAAGTGGTAATGTAGAATGGTGATGTGGCGCTGATGTGAAAAGAAAATGAATGGTGACCATTGTGTCTAGTCTTAAAAGTATTAATTTAACAGAAAACCAAGAATCATAATTCTTATAGACCAAAAATATATATATATATATATATATATATATATATATATATATATATATATATGAACAACTATAGACCAAATTGAATAAAGAAAAGTAAACATAATAGAATATCTGTAGTACAAACCATGAGCAAAAACAGTACAAGAAGTACCAGCTTTGGGAGTACAAATAGTAAAAACCATGTCACCCAAGTTGTTGGAGGTGGGCATGAAGTACAATGCATGATTAGTACCACATGGCTCAACTACTTCATGTAATTCTCCAACTTCTATAAATAAACATCACCCGATGAGCTAATGATGACCCAATAATCAATCAAGACTTTCAGAGAACTTAAAACGTCATTGAGTGCAGCGTTGATGAATCACCTCAAAGCATGGAGATTCGTCAACACTGCACTCAATTATGTTTTTGCTTCTTTTCTGATAAATTTTCAATCTACTTCAAACCTGTAAGTCTCTTTAGTTCTATATTTTGCATAACTTACTCAAACAAGTATGCATTCATTAGAATCAAATATGGGTTTTAATAGCATAAAGGAACGATAGCGAAAATCAATTACTAATCCAAACATCTTATATCATCTTTGTTGTTATTCTTTCCTTCCCAAATCCTTGATCCAAACATTCCTCACGCTCATTTCTGTTTGTTACTAGTGCATAATAGACATATAGCAATATCGTACATTTGTCAAATCAGACGAAAAAAATACATTATACGGTATACAAAAAGTGCTTCTAAACAAAAAAAATACAAAATTGACCATATAGGTCTCGAGGGTGAGTGTATATGCTTATTTTGTTACAAATACAATAGGATAACTTAGTTCAGTCTTTAATTTTGATTATCTTCTTATTTCTGAAGAGTACATTGTAAAGTACAATAAATAAGAAAATGACATGAAGTTTGGGGGGATGAAGAGAGGGCACCTTTCTCATGGAGCCATGACTCCTTCAATTGTATACACGAGATCCTCCACCAAATCATTTTTAAATAAAAGATTTTGCAATGTGTGCATCACATCATATTCGGGGTCCAGCTTCCGCTGCCAACTCTGCACCAAAATGAGAAACATAAATCAACTGTAAGTCTGTAACATAACAGGTTGCAGGAGATGGTGTTTGGATGTGTTTCCGTTGTTTGAAGTTGTGATGATCGGTTGTTCAACTGTTTGAAAATTTCTGATTATTTGAGGATTTACATAAAAATGACCCCTACTGTAATGTGGTGGAATGATTAGTAAGTTGATTTTGAATTTTATTTTACTCCATTATTCAGCATAATTTTTAGTGTTATCTTGGATATGCACAGAAGGTTGGTAACAATTGATGCAATTAAGCTGGAAAAAGTAACTTAAGAGCATTTTCTTCTCTTATAGTTTCACTGAATTAACGAACAAGAAAAAACTAATGCTTAAAGATGCAAGGCATTACCTCCAAAACCAATGTGGTTACTATTACAGTGCATACATTGCCATCAACGTTAACTTTATGATGCCTGACTTGCTCAAGCAACTGTTGCATGCATTCTGCGGGACTCATGGAGTCACCTTCCGTAGAACTCCATGATATAAATGATTTCTCGACGTCCTGTCACACCATAGTTTCTTATAAGAACATCGCAGACTCTTGGCCCATTTGAGATAATAATTAAAAAAATTACGCAATCTAAATTGACCAAATGGTTCGAAATTGCCACATATAGTTGTTATGGTAAGGAATTGGGTTTTTACTTGTCCAAAATCTTGTGTTGGAAGTACAAAAATGTGTGTGAATCTTAAGAGAAACAAAATACATACAAAATAGTATCACCTTAATGAAAGCCAATGGGTTTGGGCAGCTTTGATGTTTTGAGAACTTGAGGGTGTGCTCGGCAACAGCACGCCCGTCTTGAAGAGCAACAGCCTTAAAGAACTCAATCAGATTAACTCTATCCTTCTTGCCAAGTTCAGCAGTCATGCCCACATCAAGGAAAACCACATGAGGCTTAGATTTAAACAGCACTGTATCTGCAGTAGTGCCCTGAGTCATCCTTACGAGTATATTTCCTGGATGCATGTCTGCATGAATAAAATTGTCAACCTGGCAATGAAGGATAATAACAAGTTTAGTAGCAGTTTGGCATTCAATATACAGAAAAAAAGGACCACTCGCTATGCACGTGCATGTGGTTTAGTGTATGTTCCAGGAATTACGTTTACTTAAAAAAACGAATTTGTTCAATGGAAAGGCTATGGATCATTAGATCTCATAATCATTATCATTAGATCTCATTAAGGAACCCAAGAAATATCTATGAAAATTCTTGGGTTCCTTAATTCCTACATAAATAAAAGCAAGTAGAATAATAGAGCACCGATATATAAATACATACCAAAAGCATCTTTAAAAGTGCATGAGTCCCAATGTGAGCAAGGCCAGATTTGATGCCTACATGACCTTCTATATCATCCACATAATGCAAAATATTTTCTCCATGCTCAAAGGTTTCCACTAATACAGCAGGATGCACGAGCGGATATAGAGGCCTGGGGAATGACACATCCTTCCATCTTCTAAAATTATATATAAAACGACTCAAATGAGCTGCCTCCCTGGCAAGATCGACTTGAGACATCATGAAGACAGCAAATTGTTGAATGCTTTCATCCAGTCTTAGCCATCTTAAGGTAGGAATATATGACGACACTTTAGCGATTAAATTTAACAATATAAAATCCCTTCTGATTGCTTCGCTAACTCCTGGATGTCTAACCTTTACAGCAACCAGGATAGGCTTAATGCGTTGACCAGGATGGCGATACCTTAGAGTTGCTCGATGAACTTGAGCTATACTTCCGGATGCTACAGGTTCCTCCTCAAAATTTTCAAATATCTCAGTTAAACGACGGCAAAATGCTTTTTCGATAGTCTTCTTTGTGTATGCATAACTATGTGCTGGTGCTTTGGTTTGAAGTTCTGCGAGCACTGCGCAGAGATCCTTTGGAAAAAGATCTGGTCTTGAAGCTGCCCACTGACCCCATTTAATGAACGCCGGTCCGGCCTTTTCTAAGGTGTAATGAACACATTGTAGCCAAGTCTTACGAAACTCAATGCCAAAAGAATCAGCGAAAGGAGCCATAGCTATGCAAGGTGTAAAAAGAAATGCTAAATATACTGCTCTAAGACACAATACTACTAATTCTACAAGGGAGAACAAAAACGAAGTCAAGTAAACATGCCCATCTTGTGCATGAGTGTAAAGATCGTTCTTATAGGAGAACCCTTCGGCCTCAGCCCATGATCTTTGGGTACATGCCAGCTCACCTAGTAGAAAAGCTAATATACCAGGAGCGATCAACTGGGACCTACTCAAAGCGAAGCTCACCGCACAAGCTATCCTATTCATTGGTTGGGGTGACCAATTATAGGTACAAATCTGGAAAACCCTTCTCCACGCAATTTGAGCATGACGTGATACTTTACTACTTGCTGATATGAAATAAAATCTTCTAAAATGTATATAACTCCATAAGCTCCCTTTTGCTTGATATAATGTAGAACAAGTACGGCTTCTGTTATGAACCTTAAATTGTGAATATAGTCTATAACTGGAGTGTGGAAAACCAACTGCGAATTGGGTTCCATGATTATTCATTTCGGATATACATCTATTACGGCTTGGAATAAAGGAATGTGCTGCCCTTCTAACGTTGGCAACAGCCAACAACCTGCATGAAAATAAAAATATATCATCTATATATATCATGAAAGTATCTGAGTTTCTATAATCAAAATGCTGAGAAACTGCAATGTTATGGTAGCCGCTTCTTGATGATATAACTATCGCTACCATTTTCAAGTATAAACCCGAAATAGTTAATAGTGCAATAGAGGAATACTCTAGAGTTTAACACCCTAAAAAAAGGTAGAAATACTAATTAAGTTATCTGTTTCGGATACAAAAAGTGATGGCTTGGACAAGTCCCAAACTTGAGCCTGTTTTCTATATCTTGACCGAGGTTATTGCAATGTGAAAGGTCAACAATCCTAAAGTGACTATTATGTTTTTTGTTACAAGGTAAAAGAACCTACCATACCCTTGCTAACTCTTTCTTAGGGGTTGTTTATTTAAACAGCTTATGCTTATTTATAAAGAAAACATCCTATTAGCTTACGCGGTATCAAAATCCAATGTTGAAGCTCGTGTTTTAATTGCCCAATCAGCTTATTCTAATAAGCTAGAGCTAGCTAGTCCAAAACAGGTTAACTTAGCTAATATGCCGGAGCCGTTTGTCTCTATCCAAACACTCGTACATTCTTATTAGCAGTATCGACAGCAAAAAAAAAGCTAACAATTTAAATAATCTTTTCCCCGAACAACCCTACTGTTCCATAGGTAACTTAATTTGGGATAATTCCATATATACCCAATCTAAAGATAAAATGCCGTATATACCCAAAATACAAGTTTTGAATGCATGATGTACAATGTACTTAAACATGTTTGGGGTAAATATGGCATTATGGTGTTTAAATGGGTAAATATGGAATTGCCCCCTTTAAATTTTTCTTTCCAAACATATCATAACTAGCATAAAAAAAGGTAGCCGCTTGTTGGCAAATGTGAAACCTGATGTTTAATTCTTTCTAATTGGAGAAGCATAATTACTTCCTCAGTCCCAAAACTGTAGTCGTCCACTTCATATTTCAACCAATCAAAACACTTAAGAAAAGCAAAGATCAAAAACTTGATTGGTGGATCAGTTTTGTGATTGCGTTTTTCTTGCTTTTTTTCGCTGAGGAAAATAATTTTGGGATAGACGGAGTGGAATACTTTGTCTAAAAAGCACCACACTAATTTGAGCTACCTTAAATTCTACAAACAAACAAACAAACAACATATAACATCCTCCTCCAGTCTCTCCACTAAACAAATACACAACACAAACACGCGATAAACATGCTCAAAATCAACCACTAACAAACATCACACAAAATAAATCAACAATCTCATTTCACAAAATGCATATACTAAGTATTAAACACGTGGCAGAATAATTTACTACACTAGAAGCAAGTGAAAAAAGAAGAACATATATTTATAAAATAACTTGATACCTTATTATTATTAAGGCCATATGAATCAGATATAATAATAACTGGATACAAATTTGCAAATCATACAGCCACCTGGCATTGCCGGCGGTGTGACGGTGGTTAATTTCCGGCGACAAATGTGCTTGTGGAGAAGGTAAACGCTTAATTTTTTTACCTAATTTTGTGGGAATCACTTTTTTAAGAGTGAATTACATAAAAGTCCTTGCGGTTTGTCGGGTTTTGCAGATATTCTATGTATTTTTTTCGGCGGGTCATATCCTTATGTTTTTAGTATGTTACGGGTCCTGTCCCTCTTTTCTAACTCTGTTAGTTTTTTTCCGTTAAATGTATATTTTAACAAGTATTGTCAAAAATGCCCCCACCTTATTATTATAACAACCAGTAAGAACCAGTTAAGAACCATCTATTTTGGCCAAAAACCAGTTAGATCCAGATAGGAACCAGTTATTCCGGCCTAGAACCAGTTAGATCCATGTAGGATCAGTCCTAGATAGATCTTTCGAGCCTTTGGAAATAGATAGAATACTTATGTAATCACAAGTAAACTATAGGATAATCTCTAATAAACTTATGCTTATGCGGAAAATAAACACAAGAGTTAAGGAAGATGAATTACTACTAAACACTTTGATCTTCTATGGATCTATATTAATCACTTAGAAATTGTTTCTAAGAGCGTACAATGTTCATGGCCGTCTGTTTCTTTTATACTACAAAAAACCCTAATACAGCCCTTACAAAACGTGTGAAGAAGATATGCATTATCTCTTCCTAATATAACTCATGCATATCTATTCATCTAACAAACTAATACTAATAATACAGATTTATACTATCCGCAGAAACTATACTATCAGCAGAAGTTTGACTAGAAGTTCCCAACTCTCTTCACTTTCTCTCTCTAGAACCTAACTCATTCGACCATATTGTGTGTTTGATTATGTGTTTGTGAAAATCAACATGTTACAATTGGTATCAAGAGCTATGGTTTGATCATTTACTTTACATGTTCTTAGATTCTTAGTGGTTTTCATAAGGTTTCTGGGTTTGAATGAGTTTTGAGACATCTGCATCTTTTTGATCTTTTTTTAGTGTTAAAGTTTAGATTTTGATTGTACTTTTGTGTTTAGGATCATCATAAGTGTTTAGGTTTTGGTTTAAAAGGCTTAATTCATCTTGGTTGTAGTGTTTTTGATTGAAAAAGTTTGGTTTTTGAAGAGTTTCATGGAAGCGGTTTGACTCTCGGATTGATTTCTTGTATGCGGTTTGACATAGCTTTTGTGTGAGTTGATCAGTTTTTCGAAGCGGTTTGATACCGTACGGACTACGGTTTGTTAGTATTCGTATGCGATTTGTTAGTTTCTTCGAAGCGGTTTGATATAGTGAAGTTTGAGTGATAAGACAAAGAGACAAAAAGGACAAGTAGTGGATGTACTTGTGTCCCCTTGAGGTTTGTCAAATTAGGCGATTTGTCCTAAGCGATTTTTCCTAAGCGGTTTGTCCTAAGCGGTTTGTCTTTGTGTGTTTTGATTAAAGCAGTTTGTCTTTGTGAGTCAAGAGGTTTGTCTTCAGCGGTTTGATCTAAGCGGTTTGACAAGAAGTGGTTTGATAAGAAGCGGTTTGTATTCCAGCGGTTTGATTGAAGCGGTTTGACAATCATGCGATTTGACCACTACGATTTGATCAAGAAAACTGAGTTTTGACTTTTACGGTTTGACTACTTGCGGCTTGACCAAAGATGACTTTTTACCTTAAAACTTCAAACGGCCATAACTTTTGAACCGTAACTCCGTTTTCAGCGAAATACCTGTCAAAACGACCGAAACAGCCTGAACCAGTAGGAACCAGTTAGAAACAGTCAAGAACCGATAATTTCGGCCAAGAACCAGTAGGAATCAGTTAGAACTAGTTAAGAACCTGCTATTTCAGTCAAGAACCAGAAGGAACCTGTTAGATGCAGTTAAGAACCAGCTATTCCGGTCAATAACCAGTAAGAACCAGTTAAGAACCGGCTAGTTTGGCCAAAAACCAGTTAGATCCAGATAGGAACCAGTTATTTCGGCCTAGAACCAGTTAGATCCATCAGTAGGAACCATAAAATATTGCATTATTTTAATAATTCCTAACAATCCAGCTAAGAACTGCCTATTCCGGCCACGAACTAGTTAGAACCAGTTATTCCGGCCAAGAACAAGTAGGAACCACTTAGCCATTTAAAAACCAGCTGTTCCGGCCAAGAACCATTTAGAACCAGCTATTCCGGCCAATAACCAATTAAATCCAAATAAGAACCAGCTATTCCGGCTAAGAACTAGTTAGATCCAGCTAAGAAGAGCCTATTCCGGCCAAGAACCATTAGGAAGCAGCTATTCCGGCCAATAACTAGTTAGATCCATCTCTACACAAGTTAAATAAAAAAAAAAGTATTTTGGCGGAAAAATTTAAGTAAAATTTAATTTTTAGGGGAGACTAAACGTTAAATTTTTACACGAGATTCAAATTTTGGTTTAAATGTGAACCGGCTAAGAACCAGCTATTCGTGCAAGAACCAGTTAGATCTGGCTAAGAACTGGCTCTTTAGGCCATGTTATTCCAACTAAGAAATGTCTATTCCGTCCAAGAACCAGTTAGATCCAGCTAAGAACCAGCTATTCCGGACAAGAACCAATTTTGAACTGGCTATTCTGGCCAAGAACAACTTAGATCTAGATAGGAACCAGTTAGATCCTGCTAAGAACTGCCTATTCCGGCCAAGAACCATTCGGAACCAGTTAGAACCAGTTAAGAACAGATAATTCCAGCCAAGAACCAGTTAGAACCAGTTAAGAAACTGCTATTCCGTCCAATAACCAGTTAGATACAAATAGGAACCAGCTATTTAGACCAAGAACCAGTTAGCTCTAGCTAAGAACTGCCTATTCCGACCAAGAACCAGTAGGAACCAGTTAGAGCCAGTTAAGAACCAGCTATTCTAGTCAAGAACCAGTAGGAACTTGTTAGATCCAGTTAAGAACCAGCTATTCTGGCCAACAACCGGTAAGAACCAGTAAAGAACCAGCAAATTTGGCCAAAAACCAGTTAGATCCAGATAGGAACCAGTTATTCCGGCCAAGAACCAGTTAGATCCATGTAGGATCAGTCCTAGACAGATCTTTCGAGCCTTTAGAAATGGATAGAATACTTATGTAATCACAAGTAAACTATAGGAGAATCTCTAATAAACTTATGCTTATGCGGAAAATAAACACAAGAGTTAAAGAAGAGGAATTACTACTAAACACTTTGATCCTCTATGGATCTATATTAATCACTTAGAAATTGTTTCTAAAAGTGTACAATGTTCATGTCTGTCTGTTTCTTTTATACTACAAGAAACCCTAATACAGCCCATTACAAAACGTGTGAAGAAGATATGCATTATATCTTCCTAATATAACTCATGCATATCTATTCATCTAACAAACTAATACTAATAATACATATTTATACTATCAGCATAAACTATACTATGAGCAGAAGTTTGACTAGAAGTTCCCAACTCTCTTCACTTTCTCTCTCTAAAACCTAACTCATTCGACCCTATTGTGTTTTTGATTATGTGTTTGTGAAAATTAATATGTTACAATTGGTATCAAGAGCCATGGTTTGATCATCTACTTTACATGTTCTTGGATTCTTAGTGGTTTTCATAAGGTTTTTGGGTTTGAATGAGTTTTGAGACATCTTCATCTTTTTGATCTTTTTTTAGTGTTAAGTTTTGGATTTTGATTGTACTTTTGTGTTTAGTATCATCATAAGTGTTTAGGTTTTGGTTTAGAAGGCTTAATTCATCTTGGTTGTAGTGTTTTTGATTGAAAAAGTTTGGTTTTTGAAAAGTTTCATGGAAGCGGTTTGACTCTCGGATTGATTTCTTGTATGCGGTTTGACATAGCATTTGTGCGAGTTGATCAGTTTTTCGAAGCGGTTTGATATCGTACGGAATGCGGTTTGTTAGTATTCATATGCGATTTGTTAGTTTCTTCGAAGCGGTTTGATATTGTGCGGTTTGAGTGATAAGACAAAGAGACAAAAAGAACAAGTAGTGGATGTATTTGTGTCCCCTTGAGGTTTGTCAAATTAAGCGATTTATCCTAATCGATTTGTCCTAAGCGATTTGTCCTAAGCGGGTTGTCTTTGTGCGTTTTGATTAAAACGGTTTGTCTTTGTGAGTCAAGAGGTTTGTCTTCAGTGATTTGATCTAAGCGGTTTGACAAGAAGCGGTTTGATAAGAAGCGGTTTGATAAGAAGCGATTTGAGTTAAGCGGTTTGTATTTCAGCAATTTGATTGAAGCGGTTTGACAATCCTGCGATTTGACCACTGCGATTTGATCAAGAAAACTGAGTTTTGACTTTTACGGTTTGACTACTTGTAGTTTGACCACTTGTGGCTTGACCAAAGTTGACTTTTTACGTCAAAACTTCAAATGGCCAATCGTAACTCCGTTTTCAGTGAAATACATGTCAAAACGACCGGAAGAGCCTGAACCAGTAGGAACCAGTTAAGAACCAATAATTCCAGCTAAGAACTAGTAGGAACCAGTTAGAACTAGTTAAAACCGGATATTCCAGCCAAGAACCAGTTAGAACCAGTTAAGAACCATTTATTTCGGCCAATAACCAGTTAGATACAAATAGGAACCAGCTATTTCGACCAAGAACCAGTTAGATCTAGCTAAGAACTGCCTATTCCGGCCAAGAACCAGTTAGAACCAGTTAAGAACCAGCTATTCTATCAAGAAACAGTAGGAACATGTTAGATCCAGTTAAGAACGAGCTATTCTGGCCAACAACCAGTAAGAACTAGTTAAGAACCAGCTATTTTGGCCAAAAACCAGTTAGATCCAGATAGAACCATTTATTCCGGCCTAGAACCAGTTAGATCCATATAGGATCAGTCCTAGATAGATCTTTCGAGCCTTTGGAAATGGATAGAATACTTATGTAATCACAAGTAAACTATAGGAGAATCTCTAATAAACTTACGCTTATGCGGAAAATAAACACAAGAGTTAAAGAAGACGAATTACTACTAAACACTTTGATCATCTATGGATCTATATTAATCACTTAAAATTGTTTCTAAGAGCGTACAATGTTCATGGCCGTCTGTTTCTTTTATACTTCAAGAAACCCTAATACAACCCATTTCAAAACGTGTGAAGAAGATATGCATTATCTTTTCCTAATATAACTTATGCATACCTATTCATTTAACAAACTAATTCTAATACTACAGATTTATACCATCCGCAGAAACTTTACTATCAGCAAAAGTTTGACTAGAAGTTCCCAACTCTCTTCACTTTCTCTCTTTAAAACCTAATTCATTCGACCCTATTGTGTGTTTGATTATGTGTTTGTGAAAATCAATATGTTACAATTGGTATCAAGAGCCATGGTTTGATCATCTACTTTACATGTTCTTGGATGCTTATAGGTTTTCATAAGGTTTTTGGGTTTGAATGAGTTTTGAGACATCATCATCTTTTTGATCTTTTTTTAGTGTTAAAGTTTGGTTTTTGATTGTACTTTTATGTTTAGGATCATCATAAGTGTTAAGGTTTTGGTTTAGAAGGCTTAATTCATCTTGGTTGTAGGGTTTTTGATTGAAAAAGTTTGGTTTTTGAAGAGTTTCATGGAAGCGGTTTGACTCTCGGATTGATTTCTTGTATACGGTTTGACATAGCTTTTGTGCGAGTTGATCAGTTTTTTGAAGCGGTTTGATATCGTGCGGACTGCGGTTTGTTAGTATTCGTATGCGATTTGTTAGTTTCTTCGAAGCGGTTTGATATTGTGCGGTTTGAATGATAAGACAAAGAGACAAAAAGGACAAGTAGTGGATGTACTTGTGTCCCCTTGAGGTTTGTCAAATTAAGCGATTTGTCCTAAGCGATTTGTCCTAAGTGATTTGTCCTAAGCGGTTTGTCCTAAGCGGTTTGTCTTTGAACATTTTGATTAAAGCAGTTTGTCTTTGTGAGTCAAGAGGTTTGTCTTCAATGGTTTAATCTAAGCGGTTTGACAAGAAGCGGTTTCATATGAAGCGGTTTGAGTTAAGCGGTTTGTATTCCAGCGGTTTGATTGAAGCGGTTTGACAATCCTGTGATTTGACCACAGCGATTTGATCAAGAAAACTGAGTTTTGACTTTTACGGTTTGACTACTTGCAATTTGACCACTTGCGGCTTGACCAAAGTTGACTTTTTACTTCAAAACTTCAAACGGCCATAACTTTTGAACCGTAACTCTGTTTTCAGCAAAATATGTGTCAAAACGACTAGAACAGCCTGAACCAGTAGGAACCAGTTAGAAACAGTTAAGAACCGATAATTCTGGTCAAGAACCAGTAGGAACCAGTTAGAACTAGTTAAAACCGGATATTCCGGCCAAGAACCACTTAGAACCACTTAAGAACCAGCTATTCCGGCCAATAACCAGTTAGATACAAATAGGAACCAATTATTTCGACCAGGAACTAGTTAGATCTAGCTAAGAACTGCCTATTCCAGCCAATAACCAGTAGGAACCAATTAGAACAGTTAAGAACCTACAATTCTAGTCAAGAACCAATAGGAACCTGTTAGATCCAGTTAAGAACCAGCTATTCTGGCCAACAACCAGTAAGAACCAGTTAAGAACCAACTATTTTGGCCAAAAACCAGTTAGATCTAGATAGGAACCAGTTATTCTAGCCTAGAACCAGTTAGATCCATGTAGGATCAGTCCTAGATATATCTTTCGAGCCTTTGGAAATGGATAGAATACTTATGTAATCACAAGTAAACTATAGGAGAATCTTTAATAAACTTATGCTTATGCGTAAAATAAACACAAGAATTAAATTTGATCCTCTATGGATCGATATTAATCACTTAGAAATTGTTTCTAAGAGCGTACAATGTTCATGGCCGTCTGTTTCTTTTATACTACAAGAAACCCTATTACAGCCTATTACAAAATGTGTGAAGAAGATATGCATTATCTCTTCCTAATATAACTCATGCATATCTATTCATTTAACAAACGAATACTAATAATACAGATTTATACTATCTGCATAAACTATACTATCAGCAGAAGTTTGACTAGAAGTTCCCAACTCTCTTCACTTTCTCTCTCTAAAACCTAACTCATTCGACCCTATTGTGTGTTTGATTATGTGTTTGTGAAAATGAATATGTTATAATTGGTATCAAGAGCCATGGTTTGATCATCTACTTTACATGTTCTTGGATTCTTAGTGGTTTTCATAAGGTTTTTGGGTTTGAATGAGTTTTGAGACATCTTCATCTTTTTGATCTTTTTTTAGTGTTAAAGTTTGGATTTTGATTGTACTTTTGTGTTTAGGATCATCGTAAGTGTTTAGGTTTTGGTTTAGAAGGCTTAATTCATCTTGGTTGTAGTGTTTTTGATTGAAATTTTTTTGTTTTTGAAGAGTTTCATGGAAGCGGTTTGACTCTCGAATTGATTTCTTGTATGCGGTTTGACATAGCTTTTGTGCGAGTTGATCAGTTTTTCGAAGCGGTTTGATATCGTACGGACTGCGGTTTGTTAGTATTCGTATGTGATTTGTTAGTTTCTTCGAAGCGGTTTGATATTGTGCGTTTTGAGTGATAAGACAAAGAGACAAAAAGGACAAGTAGTGGATGTACTTGTGTCCCCTTGAGGTTTGTCAAATTAAGTGATTTGTCCTAAGCAATTTGTTCTAAGCGTTTTGTCCTAAGCGGTTTGTCTTTGTGTGTTTTGATTAAAGTGGTTTGTCTTTGTAAGTCAAGAGGTTTGTCTTCGACGGTTTGATCTAAGCTGTTTGACAAGAAGCGGTTCGATAAGAAGCGGTTTGATAAGAAGCGGTTTGAGTTAAGCGGTTTGTATTCCAGCGGTTTGATTGAAGCGGTTTGACAATCTTGCAATTTGACCAATGCGATTTGATCAAGAAAACAGAGTTTTGACTTTTACGGTTTGACTACTTGCAGTTTGACCACTTGCGGCTTGACCAAAGTTGACTTTTTACGTTAAAAACTTCAAACGGCCATAACTTTTGAACCGTAACTCCGTGTTCAGCGAAATACCTATCAAAATGACCGGAACAGCCTGAACCAGTTGGAACTAGTTATTAATAGTTAAGAACCAATAATTCCAGTCAAGAACCAGTTAGAACTAGTTAAAACCGGATATTCCGGCCAAGAACAAGTTAAGAACTAGCTCTTCCGGCCAATAAGTAGTTAGATACAAATAGGAACTAGCTATTTTGACCAAGAACCAGTTAGATCTAGCTAAGAACTGCCTATTCCGGCCAAGAATCAGTAGGAAACAGTTAGAACCAGTTAACAACCGGCTATTCTAGTCAAGAACCAGTAGGAAGCTGTTAGATCTAGTTAAGAAACCGCTATTCTGGCCAACAACCAATAAGAACCAGTTAAAAACCAGCTATTTTGGCCAAAAACCAGTTGGATCCAGATAGGAATCAATTATTCCGGCCTAGAACCACTTAGATCCATGTAGGATCAGTCCTAGATAGATCTTTCGAGCCTTTGGAAATGGATAGAATACTTATGTAATCACAAGTAAACTATAGAAGAATCTCTAATAAACTTATGCTTATGCGGAAAATAAACACAAGAGTTAAAGAAGACGAATTACTATTAAACACTTTGATCCTCTATGGATCTATATTAATCACTTAGAAATTGTTTCTAAGAGCGTACATTGTTCATGGCCGTATGTTTCTTTTATACTACTAGAAACCCTAATACAGCCCATTACAAAACGTGTGAAGAAGATATGCATTATCTCTTCCTAATATAACTCATGCATATCTATTCATCTAACAAACTAATACTAATAATACAGATTTATACTATCCGCAGAAACTAGACAATCATCAGAAGTTTGACTAGAAGTTCCCAACTCTCTTCGCTTTCTCTCTCTAAAACCTAACTCATTCGACCCTATTGTGTGTTTGATTATGTGTTTGTAAAAATCAATATGTTACAATTGGTATCAAGAGCCATGGTTAGATCATCTACTTTACATGTTCTTGGATTCTTAGTGGTTTTCATATGGTTTTTGGGTTTGAATGAGTTTTGAGACATCTTCATCTTTTTGATCTTTTTTTAGTGTTAAAGTTTGGATTTTGATTGTACTTTGTGTTTAGGATCATCATAAGTGTTTAGGTTTTGGTTTAGAAGGCTTAATTCATCTTGGTTGTAGTGTTTTTGATTGAAAAAGTTGGGTTTTTGAAGAGTTTCATGGAAGCGGTTTGACTCTCGGATTGATTTCTTGTATGCGGTTTGACATAGCTTTTGTGCGAGTTGAACAGTTTTTCGAAGCGGTTTGATATCGTACGGACTGCTTAGCAAAGATGCCACCACTGTAGAAGTCAGGTGTCCCTTCATAAGTCCAGTTGTTCCTGGTCCCCTAAGCCAAGTCATTAAGTACCGCTACATGCTATATTTATAATAGTGAGTGCCCGAGCGTTTGAAACTTAAACACTCACCCCCTAATTCTTAAGTTCATCCAAACGGTAGGTGATCAGTTGGTCAAATCGCACAAGTAGAAAGGGTCGTCAGTTGGTCATATCTTACCTTTCCCGTCTCAGTCTACTCACTTAGGGTCAGTTGGTCATATCTCCTAAGCAACTAGCCTATACCGCCATTCAAAACTACCGAAACAAGGGTAGCTACCAATAAACTATGCATGCATACACTTAGAAATAATTATACGGGAGTAATGTAAACGCAAACAAAACAATTTAGGAATCATAACTAGGCCAACACCAAGAGGTGCTTAGCCGCTCATATTAACCATACAAATCAATTCAATATTCAAAGTTACGAAATACATGAATTGAAAATAAAGAAAAGATAAAATGCCAATGCTTATCGTAGGGGAGTGATTTCTCCTTTGGAGACAGCTCCGTATGCTCCTCTAGACCTGCCTTTGGCTTCTTCCCACGTTCTTTGGTTGTGGTGTGTGTAATGGGATGCATTGAAATGTTGGAAATCGTGGGGTATTTATAGGCCAGATATGGGTTACGGCGTAACTAAAATAAGAGTTACGCCGTAATCTTCAATTTATTCGTAATTTGCACTATCTGCTGGTTACGGCGTAACCTTATGAGTGGTTACGCCGTATCTTCAATATTTCTTGGTTACGCTGTAGTTGATGAAATAGTTACGGCGTAGTTATCAGCGGTGAGGAACCTCGTTTGACCTAATATAGTTACGTCGTAGTCTTTGGGGAGAGTTACACCGTAACCTTCTGATGGATTGGTTTTCTGAGTCACACTTTAGTTACGGCGTAATGTGAGAGGCGAGTTACGCCGTAACCTCTTCAAAGTCAGCATACTATGATAAATATTTGATATTTCTCCAATTCTGCGTCTCTTTAGCTCCAATGCTCGTAATTTATCTGAAAGTGGAAAACAATGGAAAACAAGCGTAAATCCATATAAATGATTTAAATTACAAGCATTATCGGGGGAAATTGACACTTAATATTCAGGACTATTTTATGTTATCAAATATCCCCCCACTTGAACTCTACTTGCCCTCAAGTAGACCTTATTAGAAAGATTCCTAAAAAGATATCTCCCATTACCTGGAAAATATAAGTTTACAAATCCCTTATGCTAGAATAAAACAAAGCTGAACACCTCACGAAATGGGAACGAAACACTCAAATATCTCAACTATTCTAAGTGTCAATTTCGGGGTGATCACTCAATCGCACAGTCATAGCATGTATTCTATTATAAGCTTGGCGGTTACACAAATATCCACGACTAGAGTTAAGGGCTAAACAATTCTCGAAGGCAATATGGGTAGACACGACAAAGGTTAAGGGGTGACTCGTCATTACTAACATGTCACGGCGAAGTGGACAAAATCAATGATACATGACCAAATCCATGGCCACGACACCAAAGATTGCTCGCTGCATCACCTAGACACGCTTCATGACTAAAGGGTAGGATAAGACATGGGATATATAAATGTTGTAAAATAAAAATCAAGCAAGTAGTCTAAATCTATAACCAAGTCATCACCACTTACCGTCCGCCCAAAGTTCAAGCTTTGAAGTCAAGAAACCGGATCATGAAATACTAGGTAGATGTGTCATTAGAGGACGTCGTGATGGGCACATTACATTTTCTCCAACTGTTGGCATAATTACCTACTCCAATCTTCGAAAGTGACCGAGGTGGCCTCCTCGATACTAAATCTATAAAGCTCATAGTGCTTATAACATCGCACTTTACAATAACTAAATAACATAACTTTTTTTTTTCCGAATCATCATCATTTTTTATTTATTTATTTATTTTGAATCATAACTATAACAACTAAACATAATATCCCCCACTTGAGATGAACAACGGGAATTCGGGGGGTCTTCAATGATCTTCAGGAATATGTCGTTGACGAAAGCGTGATTTTCGAACCTTTCCACTTGAACCTTGAACTTAGGCAAATGATGACTTTCCAATCACAAATAAAGACTACAGGGTAGGCTAAGGTGTATAGGTGTATCGAAACAATATATTGGGTTAAAAAAATGAAAGGAATGGCTCAGATGGGTGTATCTAGGGGTATCTTGCATTAAAGGTGAGTGCAACCAAAGGGTTTCACATGGGGGTCGAGAAGTCGAGGTGACTAATCAATAGACACACAATGGTAGGCTATTTGGGTGATAATCTTATAATATTGCCTTCTTAAACTGAAAAGTCCAAATACATCGAGCTAACTCAATATACCTCGTCTATGGTCTCAAAATGATGCAAAGGCCAAGTTTTAAAGTTTACAATCTACCGGCACACTCATAATTTGGTGGATTTTGGGTAAAATATAGGAAACGGATAAGGCTAATCTCACCATATAATATCAAGGGTTGTATGTGCTCGGCTAAGGTCTAATCTTGTTAGGTTAAGAAAAACATGTCAAAATTTTAAAAATGGCATAATTTTTTCAAAATAAACTAGAAAAACGAGGGCAAAATAATGTTCAAGAGATGATTCTACTCCCGTCTCCCACTTGAATTGTACAAAGTCCCTTTTGTACTAAGCGTTAAATAAAGGTGAAGAGAAAAGTAAAATTAGAGCGAGAACTTCCCTGAAATTTACTCCAAAAAGAAAGAAGGCCCACGAAAAAGAGACGTGCCTTCGTGTAAGCATCCACGAGCAAACCTCAATCCCTGAAATCACACTACTGACAAGCATAATTCTAAAAAGAAAAAATGAAAAATAAAAACAAACCTAACTCACTTTCATAGGAATCATAGTTGCATTTAGCATATGCAACAAGCCTTTTAAACCACTTGGTGTCCCAAGTGGACGAGTGAAGTCTCGTGAGGGTTTACAGGGAACACACCCACAAAGTTCATTTAAAATACTAATACAAGGTTATTGTGTTTTAAAATGAAAGAAGTAAAGCAGAGGAAGGTTACGTCATAACTCTTTGAGGGAGTTACGCCGTAACTAGCAAAACCTGACATAAGCTGCAAAGCGAGTGGCTACGGCGTAACCACAGAGATGGTATTATGCCGTAATTGGTAATGCGTCTAAAATTCTGCTGCAATGGGTTAGTTACGGCGTAATCAAAGGGATGAGTTACGTCGTAACTATGGTCAGATCAGCAAACTACAGCAGCAATCACTTCCTCGTTTCCTGCAAAAATGGTTAAAAACACAAAGCCCTACAGAAATGGAAATAAAACAAAAGAAATGGATAATTCGGGTTGTCTCCCGAAAGAGCACTTTTCTTTATTTACGAGCCTTTAAGTTAGACTCAGAGCTGCGGGCTTTAAGGAGGCCTTTGGTCTTGCCAGACTTCCTCCACGTCCTTCATTAAGTTATTCCTGATCAAAGCGACATTGGATGCTGTGCGGAGGTATTCTTTGATTCCCACTTTCCGAACTTTGCAAATTTTTTCGTCCGGCCCCAAATGATACCTCGTGAATTCATATTTTTCGGCTATAATTGGTGGCGGTCTCTTAAACGGGATGCCAAGAAGTTTGCATCTTCTTTTCTCGTGTACTTCATCATCGGGGTCAATGAATCCGTCTTCACCTTGTAGCTCGAGGTAATCAAAATCATCGTCGTCGGAATCGGTATCTTTAAGTTGGTTATCGTTGAGTGAAACTTCTACGAGTACTTGCTTGCATTCTTCTTTTTCCTTCTTTGATGAATCATCGGTGTCATCATCTGATTTTCCATTTGGAACTTCGTCGTTAGGTTGATCTTTACGCATACATCCGTTCCAGATTTTTTCCTTAGTTAACGCGTCAATTTTTCCGTATTTGATTCTGACCCAATCGTCGAATCCTAGATCATCTGGCCAAGGAAATTCAGTTATTTCTGAATCATTATTTGAGGTCCATAGGAACTCGTCTTCCCCAACTCTCTCAATGCTGCTTCCCCCATTACATTCATAATCTAAAGGGTTGCAGGAAGCCCAAACATTTCCGTCAGTGGTTTTAATTTGTTCACACCAATGATTTTGAGTCCCTTCATCATTGTTATTTCTAGAAGGAATATCGTCGAGGGACTTAATGGTTTTTCCTTGAAGAATATGTTTTTCATACTTGAGTTCCAGATTTCTAAACAAGACTTTAATTATTGCATCACCGAACCTTACTGAGTACCAATCTCTGAATGACAGATCCCCAAAATCAACATCATGCCTCCCTGATTCATGTGGGCCTATCCAAACTTCGTTCTTCACATTACCCCCTCCGTTGCAATACTCACGAAAGGGGTTGCAGGTCGGCCATGCTTGCGTGATCTCATCTTCCGTGATGAGTAAGGGTCTGCAGTAATGCTTGATAGGTGGTCCTTCTACTTTGTTTATCGAGAACTTGGCTAACCTTTCTTCATCGTTAAGTGTAGTCCACATGTATCTGTTATCATTAACCCTCTCTTTATCAACCCCTCCATGGCAGGTTTTCCGAGGGTCACAAGAGACCCATAAACTGTAACATTCTCCATCGTCAATTGCAATAGCCTTACACCAATGACTCTTCCTTTTAGAGTTGTCAACCTTGGTACCTTTGTCGTTGCTTGTATTCTGGTTACGCCGTAACTCTGAGATTTGATTACGGCGTAGCTCTCTTTCGTCTTCAATATTAGATTCATCGGAGGACTTGTCATTTTCAGAAAATACAGCTTTACATATTGTAGATTTGTTCTTTTGTGCCTCATTTCTCTTTTGTACCTCGTTGCCAAGCTTTCCAATCATAGTTTTCAAGTTCTTTATTGATATGTCATGGGAAGAAAGGCTCTTGTTTGTATTATCTTGGAATTGTTTCAGCCATTCTTCTTGCTCCTTTTGCCTCTTGGTTGAATCTACAAGGTACTTGTTAATTATTTCCTCCAAGTTAGTTCTTCTTTCACTACGCTCGTAATACGGTGGGGGGAGGGGGTCCTTCACGATACCCATTACGATTATCCCAGTAGAAAGGTCGATTTTCTCCATATTTAGCTTCCTCGATCGTATTTCCTTCGTCAACTTTAGAACAATTCTTAGTCAGATGTCCCCCACCACAGTTTTCGCAGCCAACTTGGATGGCATGAACAGTTTCTTTGATTTTTAGCATATCTCGACCTATATTCTCTAGCTTGTTGGTTATGGCCGCAATTCCAATGAAACTTCCGCTTTGGTTCCTTTTTCTTCCTCCGTCGTGCCATTTTTGAAAATGATCAGCCATTTTTTGAATGGCTTCAATTGCTAGAGTGGGAGTCATATTCGGGATGGGTCCTTGATAGTCCAGCATCTTTCTTGTAGTAACGTTATTTCCTTTGTAGAAGATGTTGACCTTTTGCTGGTTGTTCAGATCATGAGTAGGACATTTGTAAAGCAGATCGTTGTATCTATCCCAGGCTTGATACAATGTTTCGTCGTCTTCTTGTTTGAAATTATGGATTTCCAAGAGCTGGTTAGAAATCTTCGATGGATGACAATATCTCTGAATGAAATGCTTCTTAAGTAGAGCCCAGGTATTAATTGCCCCGGCGGGCAATCTTTCAATCCATCTTCTGGGAGCTCCAGTAAGAGTCATGGGGAATACCCTTAGCATAATAGCATCATGAGACACGCCCGGAATGTTGAAAAGGCTTGCGATATATAGGACATTTTCAACGTGCTCATATGCATCTTCGTCCCTGTTTCCTGAAAAAGGTTTAGCACGAAGCTCCCTCATAAATTGGTCTTTAATTTCGAATCGGACATCAGCTCCAATCGTCGGTCTTACGAGATCCGGCCCTTGCTCCGCTCTTGTCAACGCCAAATATTCCTCAAGAGTGAGGTCATCGATGTTAACAACTTCCATGGTACCTGAAAACGTGAATAATGATCGTGAGAAATTTAGAAATTGTAAAATAAAATGAAAATGAAAGACTTAATAGCAATCCTAATATAACTCCACGGCAACGGTGCCAAAAACTTGATGCATGTTTTACTGACCAGGTTTTAATATTTATATAGTCTCGTTATACATATGGTCTACCCTAATGCACTAACGGGCAGTGTACCCGGTCATGTGTAGTGTAGTATTCGGTAAAACCGAGATCGTCCCAAGAGCTATGTGTGTTGGATTATTACTAAGTCTAGGTGTCACAGTTTTTAATAATGATTTCGATAAGGAATTACTTAATTAACTACTAAAGCAGATAAAAGACAAAGGATAAATCAATAGAGGAGAGTGGTGCTAACCTATTTAATCCTCCTAGCTAGTAATGTCTACGTCTACTTACTTCCAATTACTTCATGTGAGGTGAAATTCGAGAGGACAACATTTGGTCAATTCGCCCTAACCTATAAGCAAATATGCCACCACTGGAGAAGTCAGGTGTCCCTTCATAAGTCCAGTTGTTCCTGGTCCCCTAAGCCAAGTTATTAAGTACCGCTACATGCTAGATTTATAATAGTGAGTGCCCGGGCGTTAGCAACTTAAACACTCACCCCCTAATTCTTAAGTTCATCCAAATGGTAGGTGATCAGTTGGTCAAATCGCACAAGTATAAATCGCACAAGTATAAAGGGTCGTCAGTTGGTCATATCTTACCCTTCCCGTCTCAGTCTACTCACTTAGGGTTAGTTGGTTGATGCAGGTTTTAATATTTATAATTACTCGTTATACTTATGGTCTACCCTAATGCACTAACGGGCAGTGTACCCGACTGTGTGTAGTGTAGTATTCGGTAAAACCGAGGTCGTCCCAAGAGCTAGGTGGATTGGAAATTAACTTAAGTCTATGTCACGATTTTAATTGCTTTTAAAATTGAAATAATAAAACTAACTAATGTAGTCACAAGTAAACTATAGGAGAATCTCTAATAAACTTATGCTAAGAAGAGGAATTACTTATGTAGTCACAAGTAAACTATAGGAGAATCTCTAATAAACTTATGCTAAGAAGAGGAATTACTAATAAACACTTTTGTTTGGATATGAAAGTGCTGAAGAATGACAAAGTACTGGAAGAAGTCAAAGTACTGCTAAAGAAAAAGTCAAAGTACTGCTGTCGAAGTCAAAGTACTGAAAAGCTAAAGAACCGCTATATTCGTTTATGGAAAGCTTTATTATTCTAGAATATTCTTTGTTTAGATTACTTGTCGTACAAGGTTACAAATTGTAAACCGACTAGGGTTATCCTTAAGCCTATAAAAGGACCCCTAGATTGGCATTAGACGTACGTGCATTATTAGAGTTTTAGAGAGTTCGATATTAGTGTTTTAGAGTTGTTTAAGAATCTGTATAACTAGCAGATTCAGAGTTATTAATAAAATTGTTGAAAGTTAAAGTTATATTCTTCTTAGCTTTATTAAGTAAATTCCGCATACTTAATAGAGTTTGCTCAGTGTTTCATTGTTAATAACTTAGGATTTATCCAAGGTTATTAAACCCTTAACAAGCTATATAGTTAGTTTGGTTAGAGTACATCGATCCAACAAGTGGTATCAGAGCTTGTGTGGAAACTCTGACTAAGAAGAAACCCTAAAACCTAGTTAACAACAAAAACCTAAAGATGTCGACTGAAGCTGTTCCACCACCATCAATCACCTCACTCAGAATACCAATCATTAAGAAGGGAGAATACGACCTATGGAGCATGAATATGAGGCAGTACATTGTAATTACAGACCATGCACTATGGAATGTAATTGTCAATGGTAATGAAGTCGTTCCAGAACCTATTGATGTTCCTGGACAACCCAAAGCACCTAAGGCTGTCTTACCAGCAGCTACAATAAGGAATCAAGAGAAGGCTCTCAACATACTCTTGTCTGCTATTCCAGATGGTCATCTACTCAAGTTTCATGATGCTAAAGATGCAAAGCAACTTTGGGCTGCTCTCAAGACAAGGTTTGGAGGTAATGATGCTTCCAAGAAGATGCACAGAAATCTGTTGAAGCAGCAATTTGAAACATTCACTGTTGGAGAAAGAGAAGGCCTTGATGCTGCCTATGACAGATTCCAAAATCTTCTCAGTATGCTGGAGTTATACAAAGCAGAGGTTTCCGTTGAAGATGCTAATCTAAAGTTCTTAAGGAGTTTGCCATCGACATGGCATGTGATTGCTACAATGATAAGAGGACAACCTGGTTTGGATGTTATGGACTTTGATGATCTTTACAATCATCTGAAGGTGTATGAGCATGAGATGAATGGCCAAACTAGTTCAAAATCTCACAATATAGCCTTTTTGTCATCTGAAAAGAGAGGCAATACTTCCACTAAAAGTACTGCTTCTCCTACTCTAAGTACTGTTGCCTACACTACTCCCACCTTTGCTCAGCAAGCCACACCAACAAATACCATCCACTCAGATGAAGTCGTATGCTCTTTCTTTGCACAGTAAGCTACTTTACCTGTCACTTATGAAGAAGATCTCTCACAGATTGAAGAGGATGCTCTTGAAGAAATTGATATCAGGTGGCAAGTTGTTATTATCACTGCAAGGATCAAGAAGTTCATGAAGAAGACAGGAAGAGGGATTGACTTCAAACCAAAACAGGGAATCACCTTTGACAAGTCCAAAATTAAATGTTTCAATTGTCAAAAGACTGGACACTTTTCAAGGGAATGCAGGTTTGCTAAATATCAAGCAAACAGGATGTCTGAGAAACCAAAGCTTGAGCTAAAAGAAATTCCTATTACTGAAACAAAAGCTTTGGTTGCTCAAGAGAATTTATCAGAGGTAGAATGGAGTGCTGAGTTTGTTGATGAACCAGTAACCTATTGTATGGTAGCTGTGGAGGAATCAGTGGAAGAGTTTGATTGGAGCACAACTTTTGATGAGGAACCTGGACATGTTGTCTTGGAATCCACAGATGGTCTAGGAAGCTTTGATTGGAGCATGGAGAGTGAAGATGATCCTGTTCTACTTGCTATGGTAGCCACTTCACCAAGTTCACCCCCTATCTATGAGGTATGCTCCAAGTGTCATGACTTTTATCAAAAAGTACTTAATAGTTATGTGACTGAAAGAGATAACTGTATAAGGGCTAGGTCTGAGGTAGCTGGTTATCAAATTACTTTAGAATCTATGAAAGCCAAAATAATAACTCATGAAAATAATGAAATGGCTTGGGCAGAAAAGTATGAACAACAGGATTATCAGTTAAAATTAAGTGAATGGAAGTTAAATTGTAAAATTTCTGAAATTGAGAAGCTTACTAAGGAAAGAGATGAACTGTTAGCAAAATTCGATGCCTGGAAAGAATCTGGTCTTTCTCATGTTAGTTATGTTGAAAAACAGAGAAGAGCTTACATTAGAACAGGACTAGGCTTTGGTATGGACTTTAATAGCATGGAAAACCCACCTAGTAATCAGGATGAATGTGATTTTGAGGATATAACCACTAGTGATGATGAACTCATTAATTATGTAGACACATCTAGTAATGAGGAATCAGTTAGTGAAACACCTCCTGAGTTTAAGAAAGATAATGGTTATCATGCAGTCCCTCATCCCACTGGAAGTTTTCAACCCCTTAGGCCTGATGTTTCTCGCTTTGGAGTAGACAATCTAGAGTTTAGGAAAAAGATTATTGGTCAATCTAGGTCTGAAACCCCAAAAGAAACTGTTGAAAACCCTAAGGATAATGATGTTAAAAGTCAAGCAGTACCTTCAACTCAAAGTACTGCTACATGTTCAGCAGTACCTTTAGGAAAATCTTTTCAAAATACTGCTAAACCTTTTTGGGATAACTTTGGCCAAAACAGTTTTAATCATTCACCTAGAAGACAGAATAGTTTTGGTCACAGACATAGAAGAAGCCATTTTGGGAGTTTGGGTTTGTTATAGTCCTGATCATCTGATTAAGCACTGTGACTTTCACTCAGAGTACCTAAGCAAATTTCCAAAGAATAGAACTACCAACCAAAAACCTATAGAGAATAAACCAGTCTGGAATCATTCACATAGGGTTAACTATAGAAACTTTTCACAAGACTATAGGTACCCTCGCCAGAGAATACCTTTTTCAAAACCACCAGTACCTTCAAATACTTTTCAAAGAACTCAAGCAGTACCTTCTCAAAGTACTGCTAGATCTTCAGACAATAAAGGTAATGTAAACACTTTTTGGAATGGAAAGCCTAGGAGATCAAATTATTATCAATCTAGAAGGCGTTACAACTCCAAAAGAGTAGATAAGTCAAAGGACTCTACACCAGCAGTTAAAACTAAATGGGTTAAGAAAGAAAGTACTGATGAGGAACAAACAATACTTTCAACAAGTACTGGTGAAACAGAGATTTTTGATAAAGATGATTTTGTGGAAAAAGAAAAGGAGATTTTTGTTGAAAAAGAATGTTTTACTAAAAATCCACCACAAGTTTTACAACAAAAGATAATGCTTGATTCTGTCTACAAAAACTGTGAAGGATACATACTCAAGGAATTTGAGTATGTTACTCCATAAGGGGAACATAAGTCAGTAATGGCTTGGGTTCCTAAAAGACACTAACTCTTTTATATTTGTGCAGGGCAACCCAGAAGAGGAGCTTAAAGATCATCTAATTATGGATAGTCGTTGCTCTGGAAGCATGACATGAGACAAGGAGAGTCTGTCAGATTTTTGATCTTATTATGGAGGAAGAGTTGCATTTGGGAATGATCCTAATGGAGGAAGAATCACTGGAAAAGGAACCATCAAAGCAGGGCGTATAGATTTTGAGAATGTTAGATATGTGAAGGAGCTCAAGTTGAACCTTTTGTCAGTCTCTCAAATCTGTGATAAAAAGCATCCTATGTTATTCACTGACACAGAATGTCTCATCCTTTCCCCTGAATTCAAGCCTGTTGATGATAACTTGGTATTCCTTCGAGTACCAAGAACCAATGATGTGTACAGTCTGGATATGAAGAGTCTTCACTCTTCAGGAAGAGCCACATGTTTAGTGGCAAAAGCAACATCTAAAGAAGTACATCAGTGGCATAGAAGATTGGGCCATGTAAATTTCAAGAATATCAACAAATTGGTCAAGGGAAATTTAGTTAGAGGTTTACCTTCAAAGGCTTACAAGAATGCTCACTCATGTTTGGCATGCAAGAAGGGTAAACAACACAAAGCTTCATGCAAGAAGCTTGAGGAAAGAACTATTAGAGAACCTTTGGAGCTGTTACACATGGATTTGTTTGGACCTGTCTCTGTTGAAAGTCTAAACAAGAAAAAGTACTGCTTGCTTGTGACAGATGATTGCAGTAGATTCAGTTGGGTATATTTCTTGGGATTTAAAGATGATACTTTTGATGCTATTCATAATCTTATAATCGCACTTGAAAACCAATTGAGACTCAAGGTTAGAGGTATTAGATGTGCTAATGGGACTGAATTCAAGAACAAGCTTATGGATGAATTCTGTGCCAACAAAGGGATCAAGAGGGAATTCAGCATTGCAAGAACACCACAGCAGAATGGTGCTGCAGAGAGAAAGAATAGAACTTTGATTGAAGCAGCCAGAACAATGCTTGCAAATTCACAATTACCTATTCAATTCTGGGCTGAAGCTGTAAGTACTGCTTGCTATGTGCTTAACAGAGTATCAGTCACCAAACCTTAGATGAAGACACCTTATGAGTTGCTGATGGGAAACAAACCAAACATTCGTTTTATGAAGCCTTTTGGATGCCCTCTAACAATTTTAAATACAATTGATAATCTGGGAAAGTTTGTTGGCAAGTCAGAAGAAGGATATTTATTGGGATATTGTACCAACAGCAAGGGATTTAGAGTGTACAATAGAGTCACCAAGAAGGTTCAAGTTTGTCTTCATGTTGAATTTTTAGAAGATCAAGAAAATCAGAAGGGTAAAGGTCCTGATTGGATGTTTGATCTTGAGGTTTTGACTCCTTCTATGAACTATGTACCTGTTAGAGAAGAAAATCAACCTGTACACAATGGAGAAGATTTACAGTATGTTTTTCATGGAGTCCATGTTAGAGCTGATGCTGTTCCTGATGAAGAACCCATACCTGTTGACCCAAAGAAAAGTACTGATGAACCACAATCCTCACTATCTGCTGAGGATCAAGCTATTCAAGAGGAACTTAATCAGATGCTTTTTGAAGATGTAGTAGCACATTCTTATAATGATGATCAAAGAAGAGCTTATGAAGAAGCAAAGAAAAAGAACAAGACTGCAGAGTTCTCTCACAGTACTTTAGATCACAGTACTTTGGGTGACAGTACTTTTGATCAAAGTACTGCTGCACCTGTTGACAGCACTTTGGATGATTTGGATGATCCTAACATGACTGGCCTAGAAGATACTGATGATGAGTTAGATGATGAAGGTATTTTTCTCAGATTCCAATAAAGATGCTGATTTCACTAATTTGGGTGATAATTATGAAGTTCCACAGACTCCTACCTTAAAAATTCATAAAGATCATCCTACTGGTCAAATCATTGGACCTTCTTCTCATGGAGTGCTCAAAAGAACCAAAGCTAAGAGTTTTTCTACACCTCATAATGCTTTACTTAGCTTTGTTTATAAACAAAACAGGTTGAATCACAAGGATCATCAAACATGCCTGTTTACTTGTTTTATCTCTCAAGAAGAACCCAAGAATATTGCTCAGGCATTAACTAAAGAGAGTTGGGTTGAAGCTATGCAAGAAGAACTTCTTCAATTCAAACTTCAAGAAGTTAAGGTACTGTGTGATCTACCTGATGGAAAGAAGGTCATTGGTACAAGATGGGTGTTCAGAGTCAAGAGAGATGAAAGAGGGAATGTCATCAAGAACAAGGCAAGGTTAGTAGCTCAAGGCTACAGACAAGAAGAAGGAGTAGATTATGATGAAGTACTTGCTCCAGTAGCAAGGATTGAAGCCATTAGAATATTCCTTGCTTTTGCATCATATATGGGATTTCAGGTTTATCAAATGGATGTCAAGAGTGCCTTTTTATATGGCAAGATTACAGAGGAGGTGTATGTTAAAAAAACCTCCTGGTTTTGAAGATCCTGCCCATCCAAACAAAGTCTACAAGGTGGTTAAGGCTCTTTATGGCCTTCATCAAGCACCTAGAGCTTGGTATGAGAGGCTTTCTACTTTCTTATTGCAACATGGTTACAGGAGGGGAGCCATTGACAAGACTTTGTTTATCAAGAGAGACAAAAAGGATATCATGTTGGTTCAAGTATATGTTGATGATATCATATTTGGAGCTACCAAACAGTCCATGGTTAAGGAGTTTGAGAAGCTGATGCAGAATGATTTTCAAATGGGTTCAATGGGTGAGTTAACTTTCTTTTTGGGACTTCAGGTTAAGCAGTCAAAGGAGGGAATTTTCATAAGTCAAGACAAGTATGTATCTGACATACTTAAAAAGTTCAATTTTGATGCTATGAAGCTAGTTACTACCCCTATTAAATCTATCAACTCATTGGGTGTCACACCCCCAAAATATCGCAGCGGAACGATAGAGTCTTTGGGGTATGACGTCATAGCACAAAGTATGGATACAGAAAACGACCTCTAAAATGAGACGTTTTGAAAAGTCTACCATTCGATTAAATAAGTTAAAGTTTACAAAACAGGAAATTCCAAAGTTTGATAATACATAAAGGTTTACAAAACATGTCGAATGGTAATTATTAAAAGCACAAGACTCCAATGTATGCCATGTGACCCAAAAGCTCCATGAAATGCTATCACCTTACGACCTGAGATAAACATGCTAAAAAGTGTCAACACAAAGGTTGGTGAGTTCATAAGTTTGTAATAAAATGATCTGAAATACTATGAGAAATGTTCACACAGCAAAGGCATTGTAAATCCACCCAGTTCCAAGTTCCGCCCATACAAAACTTGCAACCTGTGTGTTCACAACCCATTGCCTAAAATAGAATGACAAGCATGAATATGCGCATTAAGGTAGTTATAAGTATAAATATCACCACAAAGGTCTTCCAACAATTCGTGTTGGGATGTTCCTCCAACGACTCACGTTGGGCTGTATCCATATAAATGGCCTTCCAACATATAAATGTTGGGATGTTCCTCCAACGACTCACGTTGGGCTATATCCAAATAAATGGCCTTCCAACATATAAATATTGGGATGTTTGTTTAAGTCTAGTCACTTCACGCACCAAGTCTAAAGTATAAGTAATGTTTTTGGCAAAAGAGTTTAAATGTTTAGATATATAAACATGTATCTTGCCCCAAATAGTTTATAAGAATTTAAACGAGTAAAAGAGGGGTATGAACTCATCTGGTATGATTGATATGCTAACAAAATGTTGTGCACGAAAGTGAGGCTCGGAAACTATCCGCGACCTAAAATGAATGACGTTACTCGAGTTATGATATGTTGTCGTGAATGCATGATTTGAAAACGTATCACCCAATATGCTACATGAATACCAGTTGCAAAAATATTGTTACTTGAATGTGCGATGGTTCCATGTAAAAAATAATTACTTTTGAGCTAATAGTGAAAATATAGTTAAAACTATGTAACAGCTTCGGTAATTATAAAATCGGTTTACATCGGACTAGACGTAATATATTCTTAGGAAAACTAATTTGTTTTTAAGGTCCGTTTCCCCCGAAACGTCCGTTTAGGCCCTCAAAACCTTGATTAAAAATCCTGACAGCATAATAATGCTGTGAATAGTGTTTTCAGCACGTTTTTGACTCAAAGTTCGGTTAACCATAACTCACTCGTTTTAAGTCCGTTTTTCAAGTTCTTTATATCTAAGCGAAGGTAATTAAGTGTACTAATATATTTTTGATAAGTCGAAATAATTTATAACGCCTAAGCCTCATTTTTGACTCGTACAAAATAGACGTAACATGCTGAAATTTTCAGAATTTATAGTTTTCGTCGCCTAACTTGAAAAATTCATAACTTCTTCGTTATAGCTCCGTTTTAATCCGTTCATGCGGCCACGTTTTCGTTTTAAAGTGTATTTTCTAAATATCTAGGCCAAAAATTTTTATTTACTGTCGAGATTTCCAGATTTCGAAAATAAGGACAGACCCTTTAGAAAATTTGTCGAAATGAGTTTTTCTCGCGCCAAATCTATTCTAACCCATTCAAAACAACTCTGAAGCTATTCTAATCCTACCATACACCTTCTTAGGGTGTCATGGGTTCCTAGACATCTCCAAGAGTGATATATTACAAGGAGTAATTATAGGATGACATAAATATATAACTCTTAAAAACAATGAAAAAGTGGTATAAACATCCATAAGACTTGCATGTTTTGCTCAAATATGATGAAATGAATATGAAATAAATATGAAAGATGATGATGTATATGAAATGCTTACTAGTTAACTTGATGAGGTTTATGAACCAAGGTTTTATCCTAATCACCCAAGGTTTATATTTCACAACCTTAATCAAGAGTGTGTCTAGATTGTGAAGAACTTGACTAGGAAAATTTTATGGTTTCCCTCTTGATCCTCCTAGGTGGCCGGTTCCATGGGAGAAGAAGAAGAGAGGATATTTGCTTTTCACTTGAAGATATGAATGAGTATGTGTGATGATATTAAAGTATAATACATATAAGTTACTAGATATTTTGTAATTAAAGAGTGTGAGTCACCCCAAATGGGTCGACATACATAGAAAAAAAAAGACCAAGTAGTTTTGTTGTAGATAAATACTTGTGTATATAAGTAAATGTGTAGTTATTTAAGGGTGATTAGTAACTTGTATATTTATTTAAACATTTAGGGTAGCGTTAGCTAAAAATAAGTTTTAACGGGTCAAAATAAAATATATTGAAGTCATAAAAATTATAAAAATACATTTCTTGCAAAATTTGAGTGAAATAATAATTATCGTGTAGTTTTTACGAAAACCGTCATAACTATATAAATATAACAATTTATATACAAAATAAATTTAAAATACCGGGTAAACTAATAATATTATTTTTATAATCTTATTATGAGTACAAAAATATATCGGAATAATTTTTGGAAGTGTCGGATCAAATGTTCAAATAATGTTTACGCGATAGCGTTTATTTAATAAGAAAATAAACGTTTAATGTAAAATGCAAAACCCATGCATAAATTGATATGAAATGATGAATATGGAGTTTGAAAAATGACCGGAAATTGAGAATTGTGACATTGGGCAAGGATGAAGATGGACAACCTGTTGAAGTCAAACTGTACAGATCCATGATTGGTTGTCTTATGTACCTCACTGCATCTTGGCCTGATATTATGTTTGTTGTTTGTCTATGTGCAAGATATCAAGTCTCACCTAAGGTCTCCCATATGAATGCAGTGAAACGGATTTTTAGTTATTTGAAACAACAACCTAAGTTGGGGTTGTGGTATCCAAAGGATTCACCTTTTCACTTAGCAGCTTTTTCAGATAGTGATTATGCAGGTGATAACTATGACAGAAGATCAACTACTGGTGGATGCCAATATCTTGGAAGAAGATTAGTCTCATGGCAATGTAAGAAGCAAACTATTGCAGCAACATCCTCTACTGAAGCAGAATATGTGGCTGCTGCAAGCTGTTGTGGACAAGTTTTGTGGATGCAGAATCAACTCTTGGACTATGGGTTTAACTTCAAGAATACTCCTATCAACATTGATAATGAGAGTACAATTTGCATTGTGAAGAATCTAGTTTATCACTCCAAGACAAAGCACATTCAGATTAGGCATCACTTCATCAGAGATTGTTATGAGCACAGGCTCATTAATGTTGTCAAGGTTCACACGGATGATAATGTAGCTGATTTACTCACCAATGGCTTTGATGTTTCAAGATTCAATCACTTGGTGGTAAGCATTGGCATGATTAATTACTGAGCTACATTTGAGGGGAGGACTGATTGGTTAGTTAGACAGTCCTATGCATTGCTTGAGGGGAAGCAATCTCATGTTTATTTGATGTATTTGCTATTGTAAAGAGGAGAATGGGAAAGTACTGCTTTCTGGTTATATGAAAGCACTGCTTTGAAAGTACTGCTTTGGAAAGTACTGCACACGTGGAAAGAACTGTTTGTCTTATCAAAGTACTGTTCCAACGGTAATATTGAGGGGTAAACTTCACTAACGGTAACTTTGTTATTCAGGGATGTGATTTTTTAAATCTCACCTATAAATAACTACTCTCCGAATTTTCCACTCATCTTTATACCTTATAATCTTTTCCATATTTCTCTCTCTTTCACCTATATTATTCATCAAATCACTTTCTCTATAAACAAATCATCAATGGCAAATTGCAATACAGTTTCGAAACATAACATGGTGGCGAATTTAGAGAAAACTGAAGCTAACGTCATCTTCCATGACATCATTGATTTTCTTACTGGATCTCCGATTAGTTATGCACTTTTAGTGGAACCCGATATAATTGAGCCATGGATTCAACAGTTATGGACAACTGCTAGGGCTCATTTGGAGAATGATGATTCGTATATTCAAGCTAAAGTTGCTGGGAGGATAGTGAAGGTTTCTGAAGCTTCAATTCGTGAAGATTTATTGTTTGATGATGAAGAAGGGGCTGTTCGTTTTGATAAGCAATTGATTTGGGATACATTCAGAGACATTGGGTATGAAGGGTCCTTAACTGAACAAACTTTCAAGAAAACCTTATTTAGTCCCCACTGGAAGTATTTGGTCCATGTATTGCTTCATTGTATTAGTGCTAAAAGTACATCATGGGAACAATTTGGTTCTAACATAGCATCTGCTATAGTGGGATTAGCTACAAATCGAATTTTCAATTTCTCGAGGCTAATTCTAGATGGAATGTTATCTCATATTTCTCATGGATCACGATGGTTGATGTATCCAAGATTTATTCAAGTGTTCCAGAATAAACAATTTGCTGATGTACCAAAGCCTACAAGTCTTCTACCTGTTGTGGTGCAACCAGCCAATATTTTCACATTTATGGCTAGGAAAAGAGATCTATTCACTGGAAGGAACACTCCATTAACCACTTCAATGTGGAGGTTGTTCAAGCAATAAGAGATGAGGCTGCAGAGACTGATGACAGAGAAGGTACTGCTTCTACACAGGGTACTGCTTCTCAAGGTACTGCTTCACAGGGCACTGCATCATAAGGTACTGCTTCACAAGGTACTGATGTTCAAGAAGATACTACAGTTTCACCTCCACCATCTCCACAAGTTTCTGCTCATGATTCTCAACACGAAGAACACTCACCATCTAAAGGAGATGAAGAAGATGTGGCATCTGAGGGTACAGTTCTAAATTCTTATGCTTTATCAAGAGAATTGACCAGATTGAAGAAATCTTTTGAAGAACATGCCACTCGGATTAAGAAGTTGAAGCTTAAGTTTAGAAGATTAAAGAAATTTGTATGGCCATTGGTTAAACATCACAGGTTATGGGTCAAAGCTGAAAAGAAGAAGCGAAGGCAATTTAAGAAGACCACCAAAGGCACAAAGTTTCAACAACAATCTTCATTCCAATTGGGGAGGAAATTGGAAGATAAGAATTTGAATGAAGAAGCTGAACCTCAAGGTACTGAAGAGCAAGTCAATATTGAAAGTACTGAGGAAGAAAGCACTAGAGTTAAAAGTACTGATGATCAAGGTATTGCTGATCAAAGTACTGCTTTTCATGGAACTTACAGGCAAGAGTTAATTACACCAAGGTTGTTAGATTTTGAAGAGGAAGCTGGTCCTTCAACTGTTATATATGAAGAGGAAGCTGGTCCTTCAACAGTCATACCAGAAAATGAAGCTGATACACCCAAACCTATACACACTGCAAGTGATGATGAAACTATTGCTGAGATCTTGCATGATTTGTCAAAACCAAGGGGTGTTAGCATTCCAGGAGTTACTGAAGAACAACCACAAGCTTCTCAACCTTCTATAGATCCAAAAGATAAAGGAAAAGGTGAACTGATTGAAACATATAAGAAAAAGAAGCTTACATTGGCATATATAAGAGCAATTGAAATTGCTAGGAATGAGGAAGCAGCTAGAAAGGTACAAGCTGAATTGAATGCTGAAGTTGCTAATGAAGAAGCTAAGAATGAAGAAGCAGCTAAGAAGTTGCAAGAAGAATTGAATGCTGAAGCTGCTATACCATTAAAGACACCTATTCCTGTTTCTGCTTTACCAAGAAGACCAAATCGTGCTAAGGAAAGAAATGCAATGATGGATTATTTAAAAGGTCAAGGGTATATTGGATTGCAGAAGTTGAATTATGTTGAGATGAAACAGTTATATGAAGCTGTTAGAGAGGCTTATCAGAAGAATGTTGATAGTATCAAAGATTTTAAAGATGATGATGCTCAGAAAGAAGATGATAGAAAAGGAAGCTTAAAAAGAAAAAGAACAACTGAAGTTGAAGATGTACAACCATCAAAGAAGGTTGAATTACGATCTGATACTGATGATGAACTAAGAAATTACTTAAGAGTTGTAGAATTTGAGTATTCTAAAGCTGATGCAGAAAAGTAGACAGAAAAGAAGAAGAAAAAGTCAACAATAACTACTTTTGAAGTTGTAGAATCTAAGGATGGAAATTATCTGATGTTTCATAGAGAAGATGAAAGCTTCAGAGTGTTCAATATGCTATGGGATCTATTGTATATAATAGATATAGAGGATTTATTTCATTTATATCATTTGGTGCAAGAATATTTTGAGCATATTCCATCAGAAGGTGTTGGTTTAATCTTGCTTGGAGATCTCACAACTATTTGGGAAACTGAAGAATCAAGCACTGATGAGATTTGGAAAAACCAAGAAGATTGGGAGATTATCAGCTGGAGATTCTTTGAAGAATCTGGAGTACATGTTCCAGAGTTAGAAGATGGGACTATGATTCACATGTTAGCAGACAGAAGATATCCGCTTACATCAGATCTTATGAGGAGAATGCTAGAGCATGGTATGGAAGTTGAAGAAGATAATGAAACTGCTCTTATGGTCATCAAATTGTTTATCAGATGGACAACTATGGCTGATGATGATGAATAACTGGTATGAATCTTTATTGAATAAATTATTTTTGAAATATCATTACTTTATTCAAAGTACTGCTGATCAAACAGTACTTTCATCAAAGTACTGCTTGCAGCTTTAAACCAGTTAATGATTTTGAAAGAAAACTTTTGTTAAGTGATAAATATTTTGAAACAAAGGTTAAAAGAAATAAATGGTTTTTGAGATGGTAATAACAATAGGTTATCAATCCACCATGGTTACAAAAGGATTGGCTAATCCATGAGCAAACGGCTCTGGTAAAGATATCTCAAATTCGTTTTATAGTTGACAACTTGCTAATAAGTTGTATGGTAATCAACTCACCATATCAGTAAATGTGAAGAGTTGGCTAGCCCACAAGAAAATGGCTTGTGGTAAAGGCTGTGGAAAAACCATTATATGGTAATTAGTTCACCATGGATGAAAGAACTAACTAGTTCAAAAGGGTATAGCTTTTGGTAAAGACAAATCAAATCTGTTGATAGCTGATGATTTGCTAAAAATCATATGGTCATCAATGTACTATGGTCTTACACACCAAAACATTTGGCTACTCCAGAGTTAATGGCTTTGGTAAAGAGACATCAAAATCCATTAAATTTTCAATGATTCACCTCTCACAGGAGTTTATACACCTGGAAGTGATGAGAATAGATTGCAACTTAAACTGAATTAATGTACAAATTGTCATATGTTGTTGTGTTGCTGAAAAGATGGAGCTTGCTGAATGATGCTGTAAAAGAATTATTTCTAAAGAATACTTTGATAATGCTGATATAAGCACAGAGAATACAAAGATACAATATAAAGACAAAGACACAATCTTTCCTTGAAGATGGAGAAGTTAAAGATAAATTTACAAAGGAACTTGAAGTCAAGCAAGTAGAATTTAAGTTAGGGAGGATTGTTGGGATATGAAAGTGCTGAAGAATAACAAAGTACTAGAAGAAGTCAAAGTACTACTAAAGAAAAAGTCAAAGTACTGCTGTCGAAGTCAAAGTACTGCAAAGCTAAAAAACCGCTATATTCGTTTATGGAAAGCTTTATTATTCTAGAATATTCTTTGTTTAGATTACTTGTCGTACAAGGTTACAAAATGTAAACCGACTAGGGTTATCCTTAAGCCTATAAAAGGACCCCTAGATTGGCATTAGACGTACGTGCATTATTAGAGTTTTAGAGAGTTCGATATTAGTGTTTTAGAGTTGTTTAAGAATCTGTATAACTAGCAGATTCAGAGTTATTAATAAAATTATTGAAAGTTAAAGTTATATTCTTCTTAGCTTTGTTAAGTAAATTTCGCATACTTAATAGAGTTTGCTCAGTGTTTTATTGTTAATAACTTATGATTTATCCGAGGTTATTAAACCCTTAACAAGCTATATAGTTAGTTTGGTTAGAGTACATCGATCCAACAACTTTGATCCTTTATGGATCTATAATAATCACATAGAAATTGTTTCTAAGAGCGTACAATGTTCATGGCCGTCTGTTTCTTTTATACTACAAGAAACCCTAATACAACCCATTACAAAACATGTGAAGAAGATATGCATTATCTCTTCCTAATATAACTCACGCATATCTATTCATCTAACAAACTAATACTAATAAAACAGATTTATAATATCCGCAGAAACTATACTATCAGCAGAAGTTTGACTAGAAGTTCCCAACTCTCTTCACTTTCTCTCTCTAAAACCTAACTTATTCGACCCTATTGTGTGTTTGATTATGTGTTTGTGAAAATCAATATATTACAACTGGTATCATGAGCCATGGTTTGATCATCTACTTTACTTGTTCTTGGATTCTTAGTGGTTTTCATAAGGTTTTTGGGTATGAATGAGTTTTGAGACATCTTCATCTTTTTGATCTTTTTTTAGTGTTAAAGTTTGGATTTTGATTGTACTTTTGTGTTTAGGATCATCATAAGTGTTTAGGTTTTGGTTTATAAGGCTTAATTCATCTTGGTTGTAGTGTTTTTGATTGAAAAAGTTTGGCTTTTGAAGAGTTTCATGGAAGCGGTTTGACTCTCGAGTTGATTTCTTGTATGCGGTTTGACATAGCTTTTGTGCGAGTTGATCAGTTTTTCGAAGCGGTTTGATATTGTACGCACTGCGGTTTGTTAGTATTCGTATGCGATTTGTTAGTTTCTTCAAAGCGGTTTGATATTGTGCGATTTGAGTGATAAGACAAAGAGACAAAAAGGACAAGTAGTGGATGTACTTGTGTCCCCTTGAGGTTTGTCAAATTAAGCGATTTGTCCTAAGCGGTTTGTCTTTGTGCGTTTTGATTAAAGTAGTTTGTCTTGTGAGTCAAGAGGTTTGATCTAAGCGGTTTGATAAGAAGTGGTTTGAGTTAAGCGGTTTGTATTCCAGCGATTTGATTGAAACGATTTGACAATCCTGCGATTTGACCACTGTGATTTGATCAAGAAAACTGAGTTTTGACTTTTACGGTTTGACCACTTGCAGTTTGACCACTTGCGGCTTGACCAAAGTTGACTTTTTACGTCAAAACTTCAAACGGCCATAACTTTTGAACTGTAACTTCGTTTTAAGCGAAATACCTGTCAAAATAACCGGAACAGCCTGAACCAGTAGGAACCAGTTATAAAAAGTTAAGAACCGATAATTCCAGCCAAGAACCAGTAGTAACCAGTTAGAACTAGTTAAAACCGGATATTCCGGCCAAGAACCAGTTATAACAAGTTAAGAACCAGCTATTCTGGCCAATAACCAGTTAGATACAAATAGGAACCAACTATTTCGACTAAAAACCAGTTAGATCTAGCTAAGAACTGCCTATTCCGGCCAAGAATCAGTAGGAACTAGTTAGAACCAGTTAAGAACTGGCTATTCTAGTCAAGAACCAGTAGGAACCTGTTAGATCCAGTTAACAACTAGCTATTCTGGCCAACAACCAGTAAGAACAAGCTATTTTGGCCAAAAACCAGTTAGATCCAGATAGGAACCAGTTATTCCGGCCTAGAACCAGTTAGATGCATGTAGAATCAGTCCGAGATAGATATTTCAAGCCTTTGGAAATGGATAGAATAATTATGTAATCACAAGTAAACTATAGGAGAATCTCTAATAAACTTATGCTTATGCGAAAAATAAACACAAGAGTTAAAGAAGACGAATTAATACTAAACACTTTGATCATCTATGGATCTATATTAATCACTTAGAAATTGTTTCTAAGAGCGTACAATGTTCATGGCCGTCTGTTTCTTTTATACTACAAGAAAACCTAATACAGCCCATTAAAAAACGTGTGAAGAAGATATGCATTATCTATTCCTAATATAACTCATGCATATCTATTCATGTAACAAACTAATACTAATAATACAGATTTATACTATCCGTAGAAACTATACTATCAGCCGAAGTTAAACTAGAAGTTCCCAACTCTCTTCACTTTCTCTCTCTAAAACCTAACTCATTCGACCCTATTGTGTGTTTGATTATGTGTTTGTGAAAATCAATATGTTACAATTGGTATCAAGAGCCGTGGTTTGATCATCTACTTTACATGTTCTTGGATTTTCAGTGGTTTTCATAAGGTTTTTGGGTTTGAATGAGTTTTGAGACATCTTCATCTTCTTGATCTTTTTTTAGTGTTAAAGTTTGGATTTTGATTTTACTTTTGTGTTTAGGATCAACATAAGTGTTTAGGTGTTGGTTTAGAAGGCTTAATTCATCTTGGTTGTAGTATTTTTTATTGAAAAAGTTTGGTTTTTGAAGAGTTTCATGGAAGCGGTTTGACTCTCGGGTTGATTTCTCGTATGCGGTTTGACATAGCTTTTGTGCGAGTTGATCAGTTTTTCGAAGCGGTTTGATATCGTACGCACTGTGGTTTGTTAGTATTCGTATGCGATTTGTTAGTTTCTTCGAAGCGGTTTGATATTGTGCAGTTTGAGTGATAAGACAAAGAGACAAAAAGGACAAGTAGTGGATGTACTTTTGTCCCCTTGAGGTTTGTCAAATTAAACGATTTGTCATAAGTGGTTTGTCCTAAGCGGCTTGTCTTTGTGTGTTTTGCTCAAAGTGGTTTGTCTTTGTGAGTCAAGAGGTTTGTCTTCAGCGGTTTGATCTAAGCGGTTTGACAAGAAGCGGTTTGATAAGAAGCGGTTTGATAAGAAGCGGTTTGAGTTAAGCGGTTTGTATTCCAGCGGTTTGATTGAAGCGGTTTTGAAAATCCTATGATTTGACCACTGCGATTTGATCAAGAAAACTGAGTTTTGACTTTTACGGTTTGACTACTTGCAGTTTGACCACTTGCGGCTTGACCAAAGTAGACTTTTTACGTCAAAATTTCAAACGGCCATAACTTTTGAACCGTAACTCCGTTTTCAGGAAAATACCTATCAATACGACCGGAACAGCTGGAACCAGTAGGAACCAATTAGAAACAGTTAAGAACCGATAATTCGGGCCAAGAACCAGTTAGAACTAGTTAAAACCGGATATTCCGGCCAATAACTAGTTAAAACCAGTTAAGAACCAGCTATTCCGTCCAATAACCAGTTAGATACAAATAGGAACCAGCTATTTCGACCAAGAACCAGTTAGATCTAGCTAAGAACTGCCTATTCCGGCCAAGAACCAGTAGGAACCAGTTAGAGCCGGTTAAGAACCAGCTAATCTAGTCAAGAACCAGTAGGAACTTGTTAGATCCAGTTAAGAACCAACTATTCTGGCCAACAACCAGTAAGAACCAGTTAAGAAAAAGCTATTTTGGCTAAAAACCAGTTAGATCCAGATAGAAACCTGTTATTCGGGCCTAGAACCAGTTAGATCCATGTAGGATCCTTCCTAGATAGATCTTTCGAGCCTTTGGAAATGGATAGAATACATATGTAATCACAAGTAAACTATAGGAGAATATTTAATAAACTTATGCTTATTTGGAAAATAAACATAAGAGTTAAAGAAGACGAATTCCTACTAAGCACTTTGATCCTCTATGGATCTATATTAATCACTTAGAAATTGTTTCTAAGAGCGTACAATGTTCATGGCCGTATGTTTCTTTTATACTACAAGAAACCCTAATACAGCCCATTACAAAATGTGTGAAGAATATATGCATTATCTCTTCCTAATATAACTCATGCATATCTATTCATCTAACAAACTAATACTAATAATACAGATTTATACTATCCGCAGAAACTAGACAATCAGCAGAAGTTTGACTAGAAGTTCCCAACTCTCTTCACTTTCTCTCTCTAAAACCTAACTTATTCGACCCTATTGTGTGTTTGATTATGTGTTTGTGAAAATCAATATGTTACAATTGGTATCAAGAGCCATGGTTAGATCATCTACTTTACATGTTCTTGGATTCTTAGTGGTTTTCATATGGTTTTTAGGTTTGAATGAGTTTTGAGACATCTTCATCTTTTTGATCTTTTTTTAGTGTTAAAGTCTGGATTTTGATTGTACTTTTGAGTTTAGGATCATCATAAGTGTTTAGGTTTTGGTTTAGAAGGCTTAATTCATCTTGGTTGTAGTGTTTTTGATTGAAAAAGTTTGGTTTTGAAGAGTTTCATGGAAGCGGTTTGACTCTCGGGTTGATTTCTTGTATGCAGTTTGACATAGCTTTTGTGCGAGTTGATCAGTTTTTCGAAGTGGTTTGATATTGTACGGACTGTGGTTTGTTAGTATTCATATGCGATTTGTTAGTTTCTTCGAAGCGGTTTGATATTGTGCTATTTGAGTGATAAGACAAAGAGACAAAAAGGACAAGTAGTAGATGTACTTGTGTCCCCTTTAGGTTTGTCAAATTAAGCGATTTGTGCTAAGCGATTTGTCCTAAGCGGTTTGTCTTTGTGCGTTTTGATTAAAGCGGTTTGTCTTTGTGAGTCAAGAGGTTTGTCTTCAACGGTTTGATCCAAATGGTTTGACAAGAAGCGGTTTGATAAGAAGCGGTTTGAGTTAAGCGGTTTGTATTCCAGCAGTTTGATTGAAGCGGTTTGACAATCCTGCGATTTGACCACTGCGATTTGATCAAGAAAACTGAGTTTTGACTTTTACGGTTTGACTACTTGCAGTTTGACCACTTGCGGCTTGACCAAAGTTGAGTTTTTACGTTAAAACTTCAAAAGGCAATAACTTTTGAACCGTAACTCCGTTTTCAGCGAAATACCTGTCAAAATGACCGGAACAGCTTGAACCCGTAGGAACCAGTTAGAGACAGTTATGAAACTAAAATTCCGGCTAAGAACCAGTAGGAACCAGTTAGAACTAGTTAAAACTGGATATTCCAGCCAAGAACCAGTTAGAACCAGTTAAGAACCATCTATTCCGGCGAATAACCAGTTAGATACAAATAGGAACAAGCTATTTCGACCAAGAACCAGTTAGATCTAGCTAAGAATTGCGTATTCCGACCAAGAACCAGTAGGAAACAGTTAGAACCAGTTAAGAACCGGCAATTCTAGTCAAGAAATAGTAAGAACATGTTAGATCAAGTTAAGAACCAACTATTCTGGCCAACAACCTGTAAGAACCAGTTAAGAACCAACTATTTTGGCCAAAAACCAGTTAGATCCAGATATGAACAAGTTATTGCGGCCTAGAACCAATTAGATCCATGTAGGATCAGTCCTAGATAGATCTTTCGAGCCTTTGGAAATGGATAGAATACTTATGTAATCACAAGTAAACTATAGGAGAATCTCTAATAAACTTATGCTTATGCGGAAAATAAACACAAGAGTTAAAGAAGACGAATTACTACTAAACACTTTGATGCTCTATGAATCTATATTAATCACTTAGAAATTGTTTCTAAGAGCGTATAATGTTCATGGCCGTCTGTTTCTTTTTTACTATAAGAAACTCTAATACAGTCCATTACAAAACGTGTGAAGTAGATATGCATTATCTCTTCCTAATATAACTCATGCATATCTATTCATCTAACAAACTAATACTGATAATACAGATTTATACTATCCGCAAAAACTATACTATCAGCAGAAGTTTGACAAGAAGTTCCCAACTCTCTTCACTTTCTCTCTCTAAAACCTAACTCATTCGACCCTATTGTGTGTTTGATTATGTGTTTGTGAAAATCAATATGTTACAATTGGTATCAAGAGCCATGGTTTGATCATCTTCTTTACATGTTCTTGGATTCTTAGTGGTCTTCATAAGGTTTTCGGGTTTGAATGAGTTTTGAGACATATTCATCTTTTTGATCTTTTTTTTAGTGTTAAAGTTTGGATTTTGATTGTACTTTTGTGTTTAGGATCATAATAAGTGTTTAGGTTTTTGTTTAGAAGGCTTAATTCATCTTGGTTGTAGTGTTTTTGATTGAAAAAGTTTGGTTTTTGAAGAGTTTCATGGAAGCGGTTTGACTCTCGGATTGATTTCTTGTATGCAGTTTGACTTAGCTTTTGTGCGAGTTGATCAGTTTTTCAAAGCGGTTTGATATCGTACGGACTGTGGTTTGTTAGTATTCGTATGCGATTTGTTAGTTTCTTCGAAGCAGTTTGATATTGTGCGGTTTGAGTGATAAGACAAAGAGACAAAAAGGACTAGTAGTGGATGTACTTGTGTCCCCTTGGGGTTTGTCAAATTAAGCGATTTGTCCTAAGCGGTTTGTCTTTGTGCGTTTTGATTAAAGCCGTTTGTCTTTTTGAGTCAAAAGGTTTGTCTTAAGCGGTTTGATCTAAACGGTTTGACAAGAAGCGGTTTGATAAGAAGCGGTTTGATAAGAAGCGGTTTGATAAGAAGCGGTTTGAGTTAAGCGATTTGTATTCCAGCGGTTTGATTGAAGCGGTTTGACAATCCTGCGATTTGACCACTCCAATTTGACCATTGTGATTTAATCAAGAAAATTGAGTTTTTACTTTTTACGGTTTGACTACTTGCAGTTTGACCACTTGCGGCTTGACTAAAGTTGACTTTTTACGTCAAAACTTCAAACGGCCATAACTTTTGAACCGTAACTCCGTTTTCAGCGAAATACCTGTCAAAATGACCGGAACAGCCTGAACCAGTAGGAACCAGTTAGAAGCAGTTAAGAATTGATAATTCCGGTCTTGAACCAGTTAAACCAATTAAGAACCAGCTATTCCGGCCAATAACCAGTTAGATACAAACAGGAACCAGCTAATTCGACCAAGAACCAGTTAGATCTAGCTAAGAACTGCCTATTCCGGCCAAGAACCAATAGGAACCAGTTAGAACCAATTAAGAACTGGCTATTCTAGTCAAGAACCAGTAGGAACTTGTTAGATCCAGTTAAGAACCAGTTATTCTGGCCAACAACCAGTAAGAACCAGTTAAGAACCAGCTATTTTGGCCAAAAACCAGTTAGATCCAGATAGGAACCAGTTATTCCGGCCTAGAACTAGTTAGATCCATGTAGGATCAGTCCTAGATAGATCTTTCGAGCCTTTTGATATTGTGCGGTTTGATCTAAACTAGTGTTAAAGTTTGGACTTTGTTTGTACTTTTGTGTTTAGGATCATCATAAGTGTTTAGGTTTTGGTTTAGAAGGCTTAATTCATCTTGGTTGTAGTGTTTTTGATTGAAAAAGTTTGGTTTTTGAAGAGTTTCGTGGAAGCGGTTTGACTCTCGGATTGATTTCTTGTATGCGGTTTGACATAGCTTTTGTGCGAGTTTTTTATCACTTTTCCGAAGCAGTTTGATATCGTACGGACTGCAGTTTGTTAGTATTCATACGCGATTTGTTAGTTTCTTCGAAGCGGTTTGATATTGTGCGGTTTGAGTGATAAGACAAATAGACAAAAAGGACAAGTAGTGGATGTACTTGTGTCCCCTTGTGGTTTATCAAATTAAGCGATTTGTCCTAAGTGATTTGTCCTAAGCGACTTGTCCTAAGCGGTTTGTCCTAAGCGGTTTGTCTTTGTGCCTTTTGATTTAAGCGGTTTATCTTTGTGAGTCAAGAGGTTTGTCTTCAGCGGTTTGATCTAAGCGGTTTGACAAGAAGCGGTTTGATAAGAAGCGGTTTGAGTTAAGCGGTTTGTATTCCAACGGTTTGATTGAAGCGGTTTGACAATCCTATAATTTGACCACTGTGATTTGATCAAGAAAACTGAATTTTGACTTTTACGGTTTGACTACTTGCAGTTTGACCACTTGCGGCTTGACCAAAGTTGACTTTTTACGCCAAAACTTCAAACGGTCATAACTTTTAAATCGTAACTCTGTTTTCAGCGAAATACCTGTCAAAATGACCGGAACAACCTGAACCAGTAGGAACCAGTTAGAAACAGTTAAGAACCGATAATTCCGGCCAAGAAACAGTAGGAACCAGCTATTCCGGCCAATAACCAGTTAGATATAAATAGTAACCAGCTATTTTAACCAAGAACCAGTTAGATCTAGCTAAGAACTGCCTATTCCGGCCAAGAATCAGTTAGAACCAGTTAAGAACCAGCTATTCTAGTCAAGAACAATAGGAACCTGTTAGATCCAGTTAAGAACCAGCTATTCTGGCCAAAAACCAGTAAGAACCAGTTAAGAACCCGCTATTTTGGCCAAAAACAAGTTAGATCCAGATAGGAACTACTTATTCCGGCCTAGAACTAGTTAGATCCATGTAGGATCAGTCATAGATAGATCTTTCGAGCCTTTGGAAATGGATAGAATACTTATGTAATCACAAGTAAACTATTGGAGTTCTCTAATAAATTTATGCTTATGCGGAAAATAAACCCAAGAGTTAAAGAAGACAAATTACTACTAAACACTTTGATCCTCTATGAATCTATATTAAGCACTTAGAAATTGTTTCTAAGAGCGTACAATGTTCATGGCCGTCTGTTTCTTTTATACTACAAGAAACCCTAATACAACCCATTACAAAACGTGTGAAGAAGATATGCATTATCTCTTCCTAATATAACTCATGCATATCTATTCATCTAACAAACAAATACTAATAATACAGATTTATACTATCCGCAGAAACTATACTATCAGCAGAAGTTTGATTAGAAGTTCCCAACTCTCCTCACTTTCTCTCTCTAAAACCTAACACATTCGACCCTATTGTGTGTTTGATTATGTGTTTGTGAAAATTAATATGTTACAATTGGTATCAAGAGTCATAGTTTGATCATCTACTTTACATGTTTTTTGATTCTTAGTGGTTTTCATAAGGCTTTAGGGTTTGAATGAGTTTTGAGACATCTTCATCTTTTTTATCTTTTTTTTATGTTAAAGTTTGGATTTTGTTTGTACTTTTGTGTTTAGGATCATCATAAGTGTTTTGGTTTTGGTTTAGAAGGCTTAATTCATCTTGGTTGTAGTGTTTTTGATTGAAAAAGTTTGGTTTTTGAAGAGTTTCATGGAAGCGGTTTGACATAGATTTTGTGCGAGTTGATCAGTTTTTCGAAGCGGTTTGAGATCGTACGGACTGCGGTTTGTTAGTATTCGTATGCGACTTGTTAGTTTCTTCGAAGCGGTTTAATATTGTGCGGTTTGAGTGATAAGACAAGGAGACAAAAAGGACAAGTAGTGGATGTACTTGTGTCCCCTTGAGGTTTATCAAATTAAGCGATTTGTCCTAAGTGATTTGTCCTAAGCGACTTGTCCTAACCGGTTTGTCCTAAGCGGTTTGTCTTTGTGCCTTTTGATTAAAGCGGTTTGTCTTTGTGAGTCAAGAGGTTTGTCTTCAGCGGTTTGATCTAAACGGTTTGACAAGAAGCGGTTTGATAAGAAGCTGTTTGAGTTAAGCGGTTTGTATTCCAGCGGTTTGATTGAAGCGGTTTGACAATCCTATGATTTGACCACTGCGATTTGATCAAGAAAACTGAATTTTGACTTTTACGGTTTACTACTTGCAGTTTGACCACTTGCGGCTTGACCAAAGTTGACTTTTTACGTGAAAACTTCAAACGGCCATAACTTTTGAACCCTAACTCCGTTTTCAGCGAAATACATGTCAAAATGACTGGAACAGCCTGAACCAGTAGGAACCAGTTAGAAACAGTTAAGAACCGATAATTCTGGCCAAGAGCCAGTAGGAACCAGTTAGAACTAGTTAAAACCGGATATTCCGGCCAAGAACCAGTTAAGAACCAGCTATTCCGGCCAATAACCAGTTAGATACAAATAGGAACAAGCTATTTCGACCAAGAACCAGTTAGATCTAGCTAAGAACTGCCTATTCCGGCCAAGAACCAGTAGGAACCAGTTAGAACCAGTTAAGAACCGGCTATTGTAGTCAAGAACCAGTAGGAACTTGTTAGATCCAGTTAAGAACCAACTATTCTGGCCAACAACCAGTAAGAACCAGTTAAGAACCAACTGTTTTGGCCAAAAACAAGTTAGATCCATATAGGAACTAGTTATTCCGGCCTAGAACCAGTTAGATCCATGTAGGATCAGTCCTAGATAGATCTTTCGAGCCTTTGGAAATGGATAGAATACTTATGTAATCACAAGTAAACTATTGGAGTTCTCTAATAAATTTATGCTTATGAGGAAAATAAAAACAAGAGTTAAAGAAGACGAATTACTACTAAACACTTTGATCCTCAATGGATCTATATTAATCACTTAGAAATTGTTTCTAAGAGCGTACAATGTTCATGGACATCTGTTTCTTTTATACTACAAGAAACCCTAATACAACCCATTACAAAACGTGTGAAGAAGATATGCATTATCTCTTCCTGATATAACTTATGCATATCTATTCATCTAACAAACTAATACTAATAATACAGATTTATACTATCCGCAGAAATTATACTATCAGCAGAAGTTTGATTAGAAGTTCCCAACTCTCCTCACTTTCTCTCTCTAAAACCTAACTCATTCGACCTTATTGTGTGTTTGATTATGTGTTTGCGAAAATTAATATGTTACAATTGGTATCAAGAGTCATAGTTCGATCATCTACTTTACATGTTCTTGGATTCTTAGTGGTTTTCATAAGGCTTTAGTGTTTGAATGAGTTTTGAGACATCTTCATCGTTTTCATCTTTTTTTAGTGTTAAAGTTTAGATTTTGTTTGTACTTTTGTGTTTAACATCATCATAAGTGTTTAGGTTTTGGTTTAGAAGGCTTAATTCATCTTGGTTGTAGTGTTTTTGATTTAAAAAGTTTGGTTTTTGAAGAGTTTCAGGGAAGCGGTTTGACTCTCGGATTGATTTCTTGTATGCGGTTTGACATAGCTTTTGTGCGAGTTGATCATATTTTCGAAGCGGTTTGATACCGTACGGACTGCAGTTTGTTAGTATTCGTATGCGATTTGTTAGTTTCTTTGAAGCGGTTTGATATTGTGCGGTTTGAGTGATACGACAAAGAGACAAAAAGGACAAGTAGTGGATGTACTTGTGTCCCCTTGAGGTTTATCAAATTAAGCAATTTGTCCTAAGTGATTTGTCCAAATGGTTTGTCCTAAGCAGTTTGTCTTTGTGCCTTTTGATTAAAGCGGTTTGTCTTTGTGAGTCAAGAGGTTTGTCTTCAACGGTTTGATCTAAGCGGTTTGACAAAAAGCGGTTTGATAAGAAGCAGTTTGAGTTAAGCGGTTTGTATTCCAGCGGTTTGATTGAAGCGGTTTGACAATCCTGTGATTTGACCACTGCGATTTGATCAAGAAAACTGAATTTTGACTTTTACGGTTTACTACTTGCAGTTTGACCACTTGCGGCTTGACCAAAGTTGACTTTTTACGTGAAAACTTCAAACGGCCATAACTTTTGAACCCTAACTCCGTTTTCAGCGAAATACCTGTCAAAATGACTGGAACAGCCTGAACCAGTAGGAACCAGTTAGAAACAGTTAAGAACCGATAATTCCGGCCAAGAGCCAGTAGGAACCAGTTAGAACTAGTTAAAACCGGATATTCCGGCCAAGAACCAGTTAAGAACCAGCTATTCCGGCCAATAACCAGTTAGATACAAATAGGAACAAGCTATTTCGACCAAGAACCAGTTAGATCTAGCTAAGAACTGCCTATTCCGGCCAAGAACCAGTAGGAACCAGTTAGAATCAGTTAAGGATCGGCTATTGTAGTCAAGAACCAGTAGGAACTTGTTAGATCCAGTTAAGAACCAACTATTCTGGCCAACAACCAGTAAGAACCAGTTAAGAACCAGCTGTTTTGGCCAAAAACAAGTTAGATCCAGATAGGAACTAGTTATTCCGGCCTAGAACCAGTTAGATCCATGTAGGATCAATCCTAGATAGATCTTTCAAGCCTTTGGAAATGGATAGAATACTTATGTAATCACAAGTAAACTATTGGAGTTTGTTGGATCGATGTACTCTAACCAAACTAACTTAAATAGCTTGTTTAAGGTTTAACAACCTTGGATAAATCCTAAGTTATTAACAATGAAACACTGAATAATCTTTATTAAGTATGCGGAATTTACTTAACAAATCTAAGAAGAATAACTTTTATTATTAACTCTAAATCTGCTTATTATGCAGATACTTCAACAACTCTAAGAATATCGATCTTCTCTAAAACTTTAACTTTAAGACTCTTGAATTCGTACCTCTAATGCCAATCTAGGGGTCCTTTTATAGGCTCAAGGATAACCCTAGTCGGTTTACAAATTGTATCCTTGTACGACAAGTAATCTAATATAGAATATTCTAGAATTACAAGACTTTCTATAAATGAATAAAACAGTTCTTTGATCTTGTAGTACTTTGACTTCGTGTACAGTACTTTGACTTTATCATTAGCAGTACTTTGACTCTTTGACTTTTTTCCAGTTCTTTGTCATTCTACAGTACTTTATTAATCTTCAGCACTTTAACTGTTCAACACTTTCATATCCCAACAATCCTCCCCTAACTTGAATTCTACTTGTTTGACTTCAAGTTCCTTTGTGAATTTATCAGCTTCATCTTTTAGGGACAGATTGTGTCGTTGTCTTTGGATTATATCTTTGTAGTTTCTGTGTATAAAAATATCTTTAGAAATATTCTTTTTACAGCATCATCCAGCAAGCTCCATCTTTTCAGCAATACAACAACATATGACAATTTGTACATTAATTCAGTTAAGTTTCAGTCTATTCTCATAACTTCCAGGTGTGTTAACTCCTGTGAGAGGTGAATCATTGAAAATTTAATGGATTTGAGTTCTCTTTACCAAAGCCATTAACTCTGGAATAGTCAAATGTTTTGATGTGTAAGATCATGGTACACTGATAACCATATGATTTTTAGCAAATCATCAGCTATCAACAGATTTGTTTTGTCTTTACCAAAAGATGTACCCTTCTGGACTAGTTAGTTCTTTTATCTAATGGTGAACTAATTACCAAAAATGGTTTTTCCACAGCCTTTACCACAAGCCATTTTCTTGTGGGCTAGCCAACTCTTCATATTTCTGATATGGTGAGTTGATTACCATCCAACTTATTAGCAAGTTGTCAACTAAAAACGGATTTAAAATATCTTTACCAGAGCCGTTTGCTCATGGATTAGCCAATCCTTTTGTAACCATGGTGGATTGATAACCTATTAATGTTACCATCTCAAAAACCATTTATTCAACCTTTGTTTCAAAATATTTGTTACTTAACAAAAGGTTTCTTCAAAAATCATTTAACTGGTTAAAAACTGCAAGCAGTACTTTGATTAAAGTACTGTTTGATCAGCAGTACTTTGAATAAAGTACTGTTTTATCAAAAATAATATATTCAATGAAAATTCATACCAGTTATTTATCATCATCAGCCATAGTATTCGAGTTGATAAACAGATTGATGACCATACAAGCAATTTCATTATCCTCTTCAACTTCCATTCCATGCTCTAACATCCTCCTCATAAGCTCAACTGAAAGAGGGTATCTTCTATCTGCAAACATGTGAATCATTGTTCTATTTTCCAGCTCTAGAACATGTACACCGGATTCTTCAAAGAATCTCCAGCTAACAATTTCCCAATTCTCTTGATTCTTCCAAATTTCATCATTGCTCTGTTCTTCAGTTTCCCATGCAGTTGTGAGATCTCCAAGTAAAACTAAACCAATTCCTTCTGATGGATTATGTTCAAAATAAGCTCGCACCACATGATATAAATAAAATAGATCCACTCTATCTATGATGTGCAATAAATCCCATAGCCTATTGAATACTCTGAAGGTTTCATCTTCTCTATGAAACATCAGATAACTTCCATCTTTAGATTCCACAACTTCAAAAGCAATAATCTGAGATCTGCTCATCTTCATGTCAGCATCTTCTTTGGAATATTCAAAATGTACTATTCTGAGATAATTTCTTAGTTCATCCCTAGTTTCAGATCTTAACTCAACTTTTTCTTTCTTTGAAAACTGTATATCTTCAACTTCAGTTTTCCTTTTTCTTTTTAAACTTTTCTTTCTTTCTGCTTCAGTCTAAGTAGCTTCATCTTTATAATCTTTGATGCTTGCAACATCCTTCTTATAAGCCTCTGTCTCAGCATCATATAATATTTTCATATCAGCATAATTCAGCTTCTGCAATCCTTTATATCCTTGACTTTTCAAATAAGCCATCATTGCATTCCTTTCTTTAGCAAGATTTGGTCTTCTAGGTAGAAAAGAAACAGGAGTAGGTGACTGTAATGGTTCAACATCTTCAGCATTCAATTCTTCTTGTAATTTCCTAGCTGCTTCTTCATTCATTGCCTCTTCATTAGTAACTTCAGTCACTACTTCAGCATTAAGTTCTTCTTGTACTTTTCTAGCTGCTTCTTCATTCCTAGCAACTTCAATTGCTCTAAGATCTGCCAAAGTTAGCTTTTTCTTCTTAGTTTCTATCAACTTGCCTTTACCTTAATCCTTAGGATCTATTGCAGGTTGAGAAGCTCTTGGTTGTTCCTCTGCAACTTCAGAAATAGTAACACCCTTTGACTTTGATAAATCATGCAATATTTCAGCAATAGTTTCATCATCACTTGCAGTTCTTACATGTTTGGGTGTATCAGCTTCTTCTGGTATGGCAGTTGTTGAAGGACCAGCTTGTTCTTCATGAATAACAGTTGAAGGACCAGCTTCCTCTTTAAAATCTAATACTCTTGGTGTAATTAACTCTTGTCTGAAGGTTCCATGAAAAGCAGTACTTTGTTGTTCAGTACCTTGATCTTTAAACCTTTCTTCTTCAGTACTTTCAATGATAACATGCTCTTCAGTACCTTGAGGTTCTTTCTCCTTAACAGCATCTTCTTTCAAATTCTTTTCTTCTAAATTCCTCCCCAATTGGACAGAAGATGGTTTATGAACCTTTTTGCCTTTGGTTTTCTTCTTAAATTCCCTAACAGGTCGTCCTTGCTTCCTTTGAGATTTGACCCATAGACGATGATGTTGAACCAATGGCCAGACAAAATTTTCGAGTCTTCTAAATTTAAGCTTCAACTTCTTAATCTGTTTAGCTTGAGCCTTAGTAGACTTCTTTAACTTGACTAACTCCCTTGTCAAAACATAATTATCCAATGTCAAACCTTCAGGAGGTATAGTCGGTGGATCATCTCCTTGAATTGGTGAATGTTCCTCTGGTTGAGAAGAAGGAACAGAGTGTTGTGGAGATGGAGAAGGTGAAACTGCAACATCTTCTTGAATGTCAGTACTTGGGGAAGCAGTACCTTGAGATGCAGTACCTTCTGATGCAGTACTTGCAGATGCAGCACTTGCACTATCATCATCTTCTGCAACATCAGCTCTAACAGCTTGAACAACTTCCATCGTAGAAGTAGTTAAGGGAGTATCCCTTCCAGTGAATAAATCACTCTTCCTAGCCATAAAGGTGAAAATTTTGGCTTGTTGAACCACAACAGGTAAAAGACTAGTTGGCTTAGGAACATCAGAAAGTTGTTTATTGAGAAAAACTTGAACAAACCTTGGATACATCAACCATTTTGACCCATGTGTAATGTGTGAAAGCATTCCATCTAGAAGTAGTCGTGAAAAATTGAAAACACGATCTGTAGCCAATCCCACCATAGCAGATGCTATATTTGATCCAAATTGCTCCCATGAAGTACTTTTAGCACTAATACAATGAAGCAACACATGCACTAAAAACTTCCATTGAGGACAAAATAGTTGTTTCCTGAATGTTTGTTCATTTAAGGATCCTTCATAACCAATGTGTCCAAAAGTATCCTAAATTAGTTGCTTATCAAAACGAATAGCCCCATCAGCATCTTCAAACAATAAGTCTTCTCGAATAGAGGCTTCAGTAATCTTTACTGTTTTTCCAGCAACTGTAGCGCGAATATAAAATTCATCATTCTCCATATTATCCCTAGCAGTAGCCCAAAAGTCTTGAATCCAGGGCTCAATTATATCCGGCTCCACTAAAAGAGCATAACTAATCGGCGACCCAGTGAGATAATCAATAATATCATGAAAAATCACATTATCGTCAGTCTTGTCTAAATTAGCCACCATATTGTGCTTTGAAACTGTAAGACGATTCGCCATTGTTGATTATGTGAGCACAATAAGAGATATAATCGAATAATAAAGAAGTGGTGAGAGAAATATGAAAAAGATATGAGAATATCAATATGAGAGGGAAAATCGGAGAGTAGTTATTTATAGGTGAGATTTGAAAATCACAGCCCATAATAACAAAGTAACCGCTAGTAGTAATTACCCCTCAATATTACCTTTGGAACAGTATTTTAATAAGACAAACAGTACTTTCCACGTATGCAGTACTTTCCTAAGCAATACTTTCCAAGCAGTACCTTCATAAAAAAAAAGTACTTTTCCAAATTCCTCTGTATAAGCTAAGTATACATAAATATCCTCCCCTCAAGCAATGCACAAGACTATACTAATACTAAATAGTCCTCCCTTTAAATGTAGCTCAGTAGTTAATCATGCCAATACTCACCACCAAGTGATTAAATCTTGAAACATCAAAGCCTTTGGTGAGTAAGTCAGCTACATTATTATCCGTGTGAACTTTGACCACATTTATGAGTCTATGCTCATAACAATCTCTGATAAAGTGATGCCTAATCTGAATGTGCTTGGTCTTGGAATGGTAAACTGGATTCTTCACAATAAAAATAGTACTCTCATTATCAATATTGATAGGAGTATTTTTGAAATTGAACCCATAATCCAAGAGTTGATTCTGCATCCACAAAACTTGTCCACAACAACTTGCAGCAGCCACATATTCAGCTTCAGTAGAGGATGTTGCTGCAATTTTCTGTTTCTTACATTGCCAGGAGACTAATCTTCTTCCAAGATATTGGCATCCTCCAGTTGTTGATCTTCTATCATAGTTATCACCTGCATAATCACTATCTGAAAAAGCTTCCAAGTGAAAAGGTGAATCCTTAGGATACCACAACCCTAACTAAGGTTGTTGTTTCAACTAACTAAAAATCCTCTTAACTGCATTCATATGAGAGATCTTTGGTGAGACTTGATATCTTGCACACAAACACACAACAAACATGATATCAGGCCTTGATGCAGTGAGATACATAAGACAGCCAATCATTGATCTGTATAACTTGACTTCAACAGGTTGTCCATCTTCATCTTTGCCTAATGAGTTGATTGATTTAATAGGTGTAGTTACTGGCTTCATAGCATCAAAACTGAACTTCTTAAGTATGTCAGATACATACTTGTCTTGACTAATAAAAATACCTTCTTTTGACTGCTTAACTTGAAGTCCCAAAAAGAAAGTTAACTCACCCATTGAACTCATCTAAAATTCTTTCTGCATCAGCTGCTCAAACTCCTTAACCATAGACTGTTTGGTAGCTCCCAAGATGATATCATCAACATAGACTTGAACTAACATGATATCCTTCTTGTCTCTCTTGATGAACAAAGTCTTGTCAATAGCTCCCCTCCTGTAACCATGGTGTAATAAGAATGTGGAAAGCCTCTCATACCAAGCTCTAGGTGCCTGATGAAGGCCATAAAAAGCCTTAACCACCTTGTAGACTTTGTTAGGATGTTTAGGATCTTCAAAACCAGGAGGCTGTTTAACATAAACTTCCTCTGTAATAGTGCCATATAGAAAGGCACTCTTGACATCCATCTGGTAAACCTGAAATCCCATATATGAAGCAAAAGCAAGAAATATTCTAATAGCTTCAATCCTTGCTACATGAGCAAATACTTCATCATAATCTACGCCTTCTTCCTGTCTGTAGCCTTGAGCTACTAACCTTGCCTTGTTTTTGATGACATTGCCTCTTTCATCTATCTTGACTCTAAAAACCCATCTGGTTCCAATGACTCTCTTCCCATCTGGAAGATCACATAATACCCAAACTTCTTGAAGTTTAAATTGAAGAAGTTCCTCCTGCATAGCTTCAACCCAGCTCTCTTTAGTCAATGCTTGATCAATATTCTTGGGTTCCTCTTAAGAGATAAAACAAGTAAATAGGCAGGTTTGATGGTCATTCAGCCTGTTTTGTTTATACACAAAGCTAAGTAAAGCATTATGAGATGTAGAAAAACTCTTAGCTTTGTGTCTTGTCATGACTCCAGAAGTAGAAGGACCAATGATTTGATCAGTAGGATGATTCTTATGGATTCTTAAGATCGGAGACTGTGGAACTCCATAAGTATCATTCAGATTAGTAAAATCAACATCTTCATTGGAATCTGAGAAAATACCTTCATTTGCAAACTCATCATCAGTGTCTTCTAAACCAGGCATAGTAGGATCATCCAAATCATCTAAAGTACTGTCAACTGGTGCAGGAGTACTTTGTTCAAAAGTACTGTCCAAAGTACTGTGAGAATACTCTGCAGACTTATTCTTTTTCTTTGCTTCTTCATAAGCTCTTCTTTGTTCATCAGAATAAGAATGTGCCATTACATCTTGAAAAAGCATATGATTAAGTGTCTCTTGAATGTCTTGATCCTCAGCAGATAGTGAAGATTTTGATGTATCAGTACTTTGCTTTGGTACATCAGTACTTTGCTTTGGAGCATCAGTACTTTGCTTTGGTTCATCAGGAACAGCATCAGGTCTAATGTGAACTCCATGAACAACATATTGTGAATCTTCTCCATTGTACACAGGTTGATTTTCTTCTATGACAGGTACATAATTCATAGAAGGAATTAAAACTTCAAGATCAAACATCCAATCAGGACCTTTACCTTTCTGATTCTCTTTATCTTCTAAAAACTCAACATGAAGACAATCTTGAATCTTCTTAGTAACTCTGTTGTACACTCTAAAGCCCTTACTGTTGGTACAATATCCCAATAAATATCCTTCTTCTGACTTGCCATCAAACTTTCCCAGATTATCAATTGTGTTTAAAATAGTGAGAGGGCATCCAAAAGGCTTCATAAAACGAATGTTGGGCTTGTTGCCCATCAGCAACTCATAAGGAGTCATCATATGTGGTTTGGTGACTGATACTCTGTTAAGTACATAGCAAGCAGTACTTACAGCTTCAGCCCAGAATTGAATAGGTAGTTGTGAATCTGCAAGCATAGTTCTGGCTGCTTCAATCAAAGTCCTATTCTTCCTCTCTGCAACACCATTCTGCTGTGGTGTTCTTGCAATACTGAAATCCCTCTTTATTCCTTTGTTAGCACAAAATTCATCCATAAGCTTGTTCTTGAATTCAGTCCCATTATCACATCTAATACCTCTGACCTTGAGTCTCAATTGGTTTCAAGTGCTATTATTAGAGTCTGAATAGCATCAAAAGTATCATCTTTAAATCCCAAGAAAAATACCCAATTGAATCTACTGCAATCATCTGTAACAACCAAGCAGTACTTTTTCTTGTTTAAACTTGCCACAGAGACAGGTCCAAACAGATCCATATGCAACAGCTCCAATGGTTCTCTAATTGTTCTCTCCTCAAGCTTCTTGCATAAATCTTTGTGTTGTTTACCCTTCTTGCTTGCTAAGCATGAGTGATCATTCTTGTAAGTCTTTGAAGGTAAACCTCTAACTAAATTGCCTTTGACCAGTTTGTTGATATTCTTGAAATTTACATGGCCCAATCTTCTATGCCACTGATGTGCTTCTTCAATTGTTGCTTTTGCCACTAAACAGGTGACTCTCCCATAAGAGTGAAGACTCTTCATGTCCAGACTATACACATCATTGGTTCTTGGTACTCTGAGTACTACCAAGTTATCATCAACAGGCTCGAATTCAGAGGAAAGAATGAGACATTCTGTGTCAGTGAATAACACAGGATGCTTTTAATCACAGATCTGAGAAACTGACAATAAGTTGAACTTGAGCTCCTTCACATATCTAACATTCTCAAAATCTATACGCCCTGCTTTTATGGTTCATTTCCCAGTAATTCTTCCTCTATTGGGATCATTCCCAAACGCAACTCTTCCTCCACTAATAAATCTAAAATCAGACAGAATATCCTTGTCTCCTGTCATACTTCTAGAGCAACCACTATCCACAATAAGATGATCTTTAAGCTCCTCCTCTGGGTTGCCCTGCACAAAGATTTAGAGAGTTAGTTTATTTTAGGAACCCAAGCCATTACTGACTTGTGTTCCCCTTGTGGAGTTACAAACTCAAATTCTTTGAGTATGTAATTTCCACTATTTTTTAAAACATGATCCAGAATTATCTTTTGATTTTTAGCATGTGGATTTTCAAAACTTTCTGGATTTTCAACAGAACTCTCTTTTGCAAATTCATTATCTTTTTCTTGTATTATAAAAACATCTGATTCACTTTTCGTTGAAAGTACTGTTTGTCCCTCAACAGTATTTTCTCTCTTAATCCATGTAGTTTTAACACTTGGTTCCTGTGATTTAGATCCCCTATGTGAATTGTAGTACCTTCTAGGTTGATAGTAATGAGATCTCCTAGGATTCCTATTCCAAGTGGTATTCACAGTACCTTGGTTTGACTGAGCAGTACTTTGAGAAGGTACTGCTTGTGAAGGTACGGGTGGCTTTGAAAAAGGTCTTCTTTGGTGAGGGTACCTATGATCTGGTGAGAAGTTACTGTGATTGACCCTATTAGAATTATTCCAGACTGGTTTGTTCTCTCTAGGTTTCTGGTTGGTAGACCTGTTCTTTGAAAATTTCCTAAGGTATTCTGAGTGATGTTCACAATCCTTGATTAGACGAGTAGGACTATAACACACAAAACACAGTTTTTCACCCATGCTCCCAAAGTGACTTCTTCTATGTCTATGACCAAAACTATTGTGCCTTCTAGATGAATGATTAAACCTGTTTTGACCAAAATTATCCCAAAAAGGTTTAGCAGTATTGTTTTGAAAAGGTTTTCCTGAAGGTACTGCTTGTGGAGCAGTACTTTGAGTAGAAGGTACTGCTTGACTTTGAAAATTTGTTTCAACAGTTTCTTTAGGGGTTTCAGACCTAGATTGACCAATAAGCTTTTTCCTAAACTCTAAACTGTCTACACCAAAACGTGAAACATCAGGTCTTATGGGTTGATGACTACCAACAGGATGTGGAACAGCATGATAACCTATGTCTTTCTTATACTCAGGAGGTGATTCACTAATTGAACCCTCATTACTAGATGTGTCTACATAATTAATGAGTTCATCATCACTAGTGGTTATATCTTCTAAGTCATCCTGATCACTAGATGTGTTTTCTTCTATGTTATCAAAGTGCATACCAAAACCTAAGCCAATTCTAATGTATGCTCTTCTCTGTTTTTGAACATAAGTAACATGTGACAGACCAGATTCTTTCCAGGCATCAAACTTTGCTAACAGATCATCTCTCTCCTTAGTTAGTTTCTCAATTTCAGCAATTTTACAGTTTAGTTTCCATTCACTTAGTTTTACCTGATAATCCTGTTGTTCATACTTTTCAGCCCAAGCCATTTCATTATTTTCATGTGTTAATATTTTGGCTTCCATTGACTCTAAGGTTATTTGATAACCTGCTACCTCAGACCTAGCCTTAACACAATTATCTCTTTCAATCACATAACTATTTAGCAGTTTTTGATAGAAATCATGACAATTTGAGCATACCTCAGAGATAGGGGTGAACTTGGTGAAGTAGCTACCATTGCAAGTAGTACAGGTTCATCTTCACACTCCAAGCTCCAATCAAATCCTTCTAGACAATCTCTGGATTCCAAATCAGCATGTTCAGGTTCCTCATCAAAAGCAGTACTCCAGTCCAATTCTTCCACTGAATCTTCAACTACTTCTTCCACTGCTACCATACAATAAGTCACTGGTTCATCATCAAATTCTTCACTCCAGTCAACTTCTAACAAATTCTCTTGAGCAACCAAAGCCTTTGTTTCAGTAATAGGGATTTCTTTTAGCTCCAACTTTGGTTTCTCAATCATCCTGTTTGCTTGATACTTAGCAAACCTGCACTCCCTTGCAAAGTGCCAGTCTTTTGACAATTGAAGCATTCAATTTTGGATTTGTCAAAAGTGATTCCCTGTTTTGGTTTGAAGTCAATGCTCTTTCCTGTTTTCTTCATGTACTTCTTGATCCTTGCAGTGATCAAAGCAACTTGCCACCTGATATCAATTTCTTCTAAAGCATCCTCATCAATCTGGGAGAGATCTTCTTCATAAACTACAGGTAAACTAGCTTGCTGTGCAAAGAAGGAGCACACAACTTCATCTGAGTGCATAGTAGTAGGTGGTGGGGTTTGCTGAGCATGGATGGGAGCAGCATACGAGACAGTACTTTGAGTCACAGTACTTTGAGTAAGAGAAGCAGTACTTTTGGTAGAAGTACTGCCCCTCTTTTCAGATGATAGAAAAGCAATACTGTGAGACTTAGAACTTGTTTGACCATTCATTTCATGCTCATACACCTTTAGATGATTGTAGAGATCATCAAAGTCCATAACATCCAAACCTGGTTGACCTCTGATCATTGTAGCTATCACATGCCATGTGGATGGCAAACTCCTTAGAAACTTCAAATTAGCATCTTCAACTGATACTTCTACCTTGTATAACTCCAACATGTTGAGGAGATTTTGAAATCTATCATATGCAACATCAAGACTCTCTCTTTCACCTACAGTGAAAGTTTCAAACTGTTGCTTCAGCAGATTTCTGTGCATCTTTTTAGAAGCTTCATTCCCTCCAAATCTAGTCTTGAGAGCAGCCCAGAGTTGCTTTGCATCTTTAGCATCATGGAATTTCAGTAGATGTCCATATGGAATGGCAGACAAGAGAATGTTGAGAGCCTTCTCTTGATTTCTTAAGGTAGCTGCTGGTAAGACTGCTTTGGGAGGTTTAGGTTGTCCAGGAATCTCTACAGGTTATGGAACTACTTCATTACCATTAACAATTACATTCCATAAAGCATGGTCTGTAATGGCAATGTACTGCCTCATCTTCATACACCATAAGTCATATTCGCCCTTCTTGATGACAGAAATCCTCATTGAGGTGATGGAAGGTGGTGGAACAGAATCAGTCGACATCTTTAGGTTCTGTTGTAGTAGGTTTTAGGGTTTCTTCTTAGTCAGAGTTTCCACACAAGCTCTGATACCACTTGTTAAGATCGTTTATAAGCTCTAGGGTTTAACAATAACAATGACAATACGCAGCGGATAAATCAAAATATAATTGTTATTGATACAAGGTTTCATTCACCATTAACTAACTAACTAACTATAGCAAAGATCAAAGACTTGATCTAACACTAACTAACTAATCTAGTCACCTAGGCGTTTACAAGACTATAAGCCTAGGACACACATACACACACCTTTAGTCGACTACATTATGGAAGACATGTATTTAAAACCTACACCTATGTCCTCTTTATTTACTAGAGGATTAGGGTTTACAAAATCCTACAAAGGACTAATAAATAAAACTTCTTTTACAAGCAAGTGCTTCCATCTTTTTGTAGGTTTCCTTCTTGTCGTATTAAGTCCCTCTTGTTTCATTCTTTTTGTCTTATCAACTCAAACGTATAATTCCCAACAGAGTTCTCTAATAAATTTATGCTTATGCGGAAAATAAACACAAGAGTTAAAGAAGACGAATTACTACTAAACACTTGAATGAAAGTCCAAACATCTTGAATGAAAGTCCGAACATCTATAAACACGTGCTTCAAATGTTTGTCCAAACATCTTGAATGAAAGTCCGATGGAGATTGTTTCTTCCACTTTGTTTCCCCATGAACCAATGAATTCGGGGTCGAGTCAAGCTAGCGACTCGGTAATCAAAAACAGTAGCTAAACATGGGTTTTCACCCGTGTGTACCACCCTAGTGTGGGGGAGTTGCCCCACATGTTATATATATATATCTAAAAAAAAAAAAAAAAATCTTTCTAAATAATGGCCGTAGTATTTCCCTTTTACGTTCTTTGTTTCGGCATAACCGCCGGTACTTTGAATATTGAGGGCAATATTCATTTCTAAGTGTGGGGGGGAATTCTCACGAATTTTATCATGTAATTATACCGCCTAATTCCCCCGTTTTTGGCCAAAATTTTTTTGGAGTAAGTGTTTTTCACTTACTCAATTGGTTATCAGTCCGCCTTGTCTAAAAAACTAAAGGATTGGCTAATCCAGGAGCAAACGGCTCTTGGTAAAGATATCTCAAATCCGTTGACGGCTTGCAATTTGCCCAAAATTGTATGGTATTCAGCTCACCATATCCTAAAAAGTGAAGAGTTGGCTAGCCCGCAAGTTTATGGCTTGTGGTAAAGGCAGTGGAAAAACCATAATTGGTAATCAGCTCACCAAAGATAATATTGATAATTTATCTAAGAGTTGGCTAGTCCAGAGCAAACGGCTTCTGGTAAAGACAAAATCAAATCCGTTGAAAGCTGGTGGTTTGCTCAAAATCACATGGTTATCGGTGTACCATGGTTCTTACTTGAACTAAAACATTTGGCTACTCCAGAAGTAATGGATTTTGTTAAAGAGATTCAAATCCATTAAGTTTTTCTCAAAAGATTGCTAGGGACTAGCAATAGTTTAGTGTGGGGGATTGATGAGTGTGTAAATACTCATCATTTTTAGTCAAATCTGAACTGCAAAACGTTTAAAAATGCTCAGAAATGCATCAAAATACTGAAAATATCTCAAAATTGCATTTTATATGTTTCAGATGCAAAATGTTTAAAATCAGATGAAAAATGAGCAAAGTTTGCATAATTGGCAGTTTCAGTCCCCCAAGTTTCTAAAATTGTCAAAAATAGTCCCTGAGTCAAAATTTCAAAAGTAAAATCACCAAAGGTCCTTTTTAAATCATAACTTGTCAAAATTAGTCCTTTGGTGAAAAATATCAAAAGTTTGAGAAAATTACAAGTTTGGTCCTCCAAGTTTCAAATTTGGCAAAATTAGTCCTTGGAAAATTGGAAAATGTCAAGATTGGTCCTTGCATTATTGAACTTTGTCACTTTTAGTCCTTGGAACAACTTTGCAAAATTGACAGGATTGGTCCCTTGAATTTCAGAAGTTACAACATAGGTCCTTGTTATTTAAAACCCTTTTGCCATTTTGGACCCTTGTTTAAACCTTTGGACCCCCTGTCAAATAAGCATTTTGGACCCCCTTATTATTAATATCTGGTCAGTCAAACAAGTCAAAAGCAGACACCCCTTGGCGCCATTTTGTCTTCCCCTTCCACTTGATCTCTGCAAAGCCAGCAATCCCACACCCCCTCCTCACCTTATCCTCTCCATGTCCCCCCACCTCCACACACATCCAAGATGCATTTATTACTTTCACCCTCATCTCACTCAACCACAACTGATATACAACGATTTCCTGCCAAAAAACCATTCAAAGGTCAAAAATATAGGTGGGAACTGCTTAGAAAGAGAGAGAAAGGAAGATGGGTATAAAAGAAAGGAGAAAGAAGCAGTAAAGGGAGTAGTTAGTTTTTAAGTTTTTTCCTTTATGTCGTTTTTCAATAAAATGTTGTAGTTTAGATTAAAAGTTGTAATTTCAAGTTCATATGTATCAAACTCAGTTGTTTAACAAGTGCAATCCAGTTTTAAGGTTTAATTCAAGGTTTAATCTCACTTTATGTTTTCAAGTTTACTGTTGGAATTTTCAGTTTCAAACTCTATTGTCCAAGTTGTTAATGGCTTATTTTAAGCTTCATTAAGTTTATTCAAGCCATTGAAAGCTTTTTGTAAGCTCATGCATTTAGATTCAAGCAGTTTGTGAAATGGTCAATAAAAGTCAAACTAGGTCAAGAATGAGCATGAAAGCTGATAATGGGTGTTGCAGAGGTTTATTTGGGTTGGATTAGACTAGCATAGAGTAGGTTTGGGTTTGGTCTTAGCCTGCAAACAGCTGGAAACCTGTGAGTGTCTGTTTCACTTTTTCATTTTCAAGCCATTGCAGTTTATGCTTGTATATGCATCTGTGGTCACAATTGTTTTTCATGTGTTTAATTAGTTGTAATTAGGTGATGTAAACTCATTTTGATCAGTTACAGTAGTTAGTTAAGTATCTATATCAGTTTTGAGTTCAATTCAGTCCTTAAAATGGTGTTTGGATTAGAACTTAAATCTGTGCTAAAGGTTAAAATGTTGCAGTAGTTCAGTTGGTTTAAGCTTGTATTAGTTCATTGCATTAATCTCAGTCCTTATTTTGCATCCTTGTCTAGTGAAAGTCAAAATCCTCTCTCAACTGTTTTGTATGCTCAACTGTTGGATTTTTTGTAAAACAAAATCTTGTTTTGTGTTTGTAAATCTTAGACATAGCTTTCAGTAACTTCATTTCATCATAATACATCATCATCAATCCACAAAATCAGCTCAAAGTTGGAAGAAGTCAACTTCCCATGTTTTTATCAAAAGTCAAATTGCATAAACTCAGTTTTGGGGTCAAATAAGGTGAATTTCCTTGGATTCATTTCTGGGTCAAAATCAATGAAACTTATGGTTTTAAAATCTTCAGCTGGTCTTGTTTCTTATTAGCAATTTTTCAGATTTTTACCAAATTTTTAGAAGCTTCAAAAGAGCTTATCAAAATGGTGCTAAATGCCCTGTGCAGGGCATTGAGCCTGCACAGGGATTTTGCAAGTTTTATCAGGCTTGGGAAAAGCTCATTTGAGCTCACCTAGGTCTGATTTTTGGCTTATGCATTCTCAACCAGGTCTTCTTTAAGTTTTAGCATTTGCTTTTTAGTCTCCAGCTTATTTAGGTGCTTATATTCTAGCTCAAAGTAGGCACCCCTTTCACTGTTTTTAGCCAAAAGCTTATTTCATCAAATCTGTACTAGCTTGTAATCCAGAGGATATGGCTTGTTGATTTTAGTTGCTTTAGAGTACCTTTAGCTTATTCTAGCTTGTGTTATCAGTTGGTGGTTTATTTTGTTCATTTGGCTTATTCATGAGCTTATTGATAAGCCCTTTGCACTTCAGTTTCAAATCCCTCCACATAACCCCATGTTTTTCCAATTTTCCTAGCTTCCTAATATTATTTTAGAGTTTTCCTGAAATTTTCATATTTTTCCAAGTTAGTTTGCTATTTTTCTTAATTTAAATTAGTTTTTAAGCATTTTTAAATAGCATTTAATACAAAAAATTAAGAAAAGGTTCAAAAAAATAATTTTTCATTTTTCTTAAGTTAAGATAAATATAAAAAGACAAAAAAATATTTTTCCATATTTTTCTTAGTTAAATTTGTATTTTTAAATAATTTAAGTAATTTTAAATAGTTTTTAATTCATAAAAAATAGAAAAATAATCATAAAAATACAAAAATAGTTTTGAAAATTCTTTTTTGATATTTTAGATTTTTCTAAGTCAAAATTTTATTTTTCTAGCTTTATTTCCTATTTTCTTGTATTTTAGGTTATTATTAAATAGTTAAAAATAGTTTTTAATTAATAATAATTAATTTAATAGTTATAAAAATAATTTTCTTTTTCTATAAATTTTCTTTTATCATTAGGTTTATAAAAATGTCATTTTCATATTTTTAGGACTTTTATTTCTTAGATCTCACTTTTTATTTTGCACGTTTACGTAATTTTATTTTAAACGTAAGTTTTAAGTTTTAAGTTTTAAACGTTCATCAATTTTAAATATAGTGATAGCGTTTATTTAATATATTTTATCTTTTTAATTTCCTTTAATTTGCATTTAAGTCGCTGTAATTTATTAATCTTTTTCAGTAGTGTAGTTATCCATCCAAATCCTTTCCGATCACTATCATTAGTGATCATTCTATCGTCTGATCAAGTGTTTACACACCATTGAGTCTCCGTGGGACTTAATGACCCGGGAATTCATTATATTCTCTGATCTTCATTGCATTTGTGTCTGAGCAGTTTTAAGTTTATTACGGTCGGCCATTCACAAGTGGTCGGCTTGAGTGATTAAGCTTGACTGTTCGACACATATCAAATTTTGGCGCCGCTGCCGGGGAGCTGTGCTGATTATCTTCCGTTTAGCAGATTAGTGATTTGGATATTCACTCTTTGTTTATACCATCTGTATGTATTTATATTTTCTTATAAAAAATCAAAAACCCAAAAAGATTTTCATTCTTTGTTTTTGCAAAATGTTTTTCAAAAAGACCAGAAATATTCCTCTTTACCCTCTATCCTTTTGATTCTCACTTCTTCTATTCTCATGGAATCTCTCGAGGACGAATTCTGGGACGAAGTTGAAAAACTTCAGACTTTATCACAAATGTCAAGAATTCGTGTTGTTCGTGATGATCCATTAATTCTGCGTAGGGAAATGGAACGAGAAACCGGGGTGACAAAGGACCAGGTACTTCCTTTTGATAATGGGAGTGCCAAATACGTCCAACCTACGGTTATCCAAAGACCTAAACCCTCAATTGCTCCTAAGCCGTCTAGAATTGATTATAAACTTTCACGATTTACGGTTAAAAGCAAACATGCAGAATTCAGTCCGGTGACTAGCAAGAATGACTTGCTTAATCTTCACGTTTCTCAAGAACCAAAACCAGAGACCATAACGGAAGTGGTGGAAATTGCTAGCTCTCAGAGCACACCACTTGTCCCACCTCCGGATTTTTCAAAATGTTCTTTGAGTCTTAATAGTCATTCAGATCACCATGTTGGTTTTGTTGATTCTTTGAATAAACCGATTCCTCTTCATAACTCTCAAATGCAATCGTTTATTCCTTGTGTCGGTTGTGGTGAGCCTCTTTATGGTTCACCCTGTCGTTGGTGTACGTGTGTACAATGTGGTAATGATATTCATAACGGGAGTTGTTTGTTTTGTGGTTCGAGGAATTCATTTGATTATGATCCTAATCCGAACTCATTTAACGACCCCTCAACCTTTTCCAATTACCCACCACAACCCGACTTATCTTCATATAACCAGCACAACTGTTGTGAATTTTGTGGAGGTCCTCACCAAGGATTTGAGTGTCAATCCGGAAACACGTTTGTCTATGAACAATTTTCCAATGATGCTCAGAACTTTGGTTATAACCAAAATCCATATGATTCACCAGTCCAGACTCAACAGTTTTACTGTTGTGAGTACTGTGGAGGTTCCCATTTCAGCTCTGATTGTCAAATAGGGAACCCAATTCCTTGTAACAATCATGACTCTCACATGTTTGATAATTTCCAACCTCCACAGCACCATACGGTTCAAACTCCACCTGAGCCGTTGTCTCAAGAAATCTCCCAGGATTTTGAAACCGCAATGAAAACACTTGATGATATGATTAGTAACTTTAAGAATCAAGTGAGTGGTGAAAAGACCATGGGAGAATTGTTAGCCGAAGAGCGAGAGGCCCGCCAATCTAGGGAAGAATTATTAGTCCTAGAGCATGCAGCTCTAAGACGTTCCCAAATTCTCAAGGCAGCTCTATATGATGATGACGAGGAGAGTTTTTATCCTTTTAGAGAGAATATTTCTCAACTCCCTCAGTCAGATGATATCCCAGCAGTTGAGATTTCATCTCAAACAACTGCTATCACACCCGAAGCTTCCACTCACTCTCTAAACATGGGGGACGAGCATCTTGACACTGTTCCTGAAAAGGAATCGGACGAATTCATAAAGTCTAGTGTTAAGAACCTTGTCCCAATCCCGAGAGAGTCACAGGGAACTTTTGACCATATGTGTGATTCTCTTTCCCCTCTTGAGTGTTCAAATGATCATTTGGAAACTTTCTCTGATCTTAGCGACGATTGTGTTTCCTATGTAAACATCGAGTATGTTGAGGCATCACTCTCACAGTCTGATCCCCTTCTTGAGGAGTTCTCCGGTGAACTCACTCACATCAATCCACTCTTTGATTTCGAAGCCGATCTGGGAGAGACTGAAAGTTCTCTTGATGATGATCGTTCACTCACTTCTTATCCCAACAGTCCAATAGAGAATGTTGATCACTTTGTTCCCGAAACATTCAAAGCTACTTTCACCAATCCTCTATTTAAATTCGACTCTGAATTCACTTCAATTTCAGAGAATCCACTCTTTGATACTCAGATTGAGGATAGTGATGAGCCCACACAATGGAACAAGAGTTCACAATTTCACTTAATGTGAATGATTCTCTTCATAAAGAGTTCTCCGGTGAACTCTTTCATGACATATCTCCTCCGGAACATGATCATTTCTATTTTGATCTTGAGGATGATATTAGCTCGGAGGAAGGTTTACTCTATCATACGAGTTTGCTTATTAATGATACTACCTTCACCCTTCCTCCCGATACGTCTACATTTGAGGATGAAGAATGGATCTTGATTGTTATCAAGACCTTTCTTCCTTTCCTCAAATATCTTGTGATTTCCCTTCATCTTCACTCCTTCGGGAATGAAGACACTATCTTTGATCCCGGCATTTTCATTTATCATTTTTGAGCCGGTTCTATGTATATCTCATCGGTGTGGAACTTTCACGTGCTTCAAATGTTTGTCCAAACATCTTGAATGAAAGTCCGATGGAGATTGTTTCTTCCACTTTGCTTCCCCATGAACCAATGAATTCGGGGTCGAGTCAAGCTAGCGACTCGGTAATCAAAAACAGTAGCTAAACATGGGTTTTCACCCGTGTGTACCACCCTAGTGTGGGGGAGTTGCCCCACATGTTATATATATATATCTAAAAAAAAAAAAAAAAAAAATCTTTCTAAATAATGGCCGTAGTATTTCCCTTTTACGTTCTTTGTTTCGGCATAACCGCCGGTACTTTGAATATTGAGGGCAATATTCATTTCTAAGTGTGGGGGGGAATTCTCACGAATTTTATCATGTAATTATACCGCCTAATTCCCCCGTTTTTGGCCAAAATTTTTTTGGAGTAAGTGTTTTTCACTTACTCAATTGGTTATCAGTCCGCCTTGTCTAAAAAACTAAAGGATTGGCTAATCCAGGAGCAAACGGCTCTTGGTAAAGATATCTCAAATCCGTTGACGGCTTGCAATTTGCCCAAAATTGTATAGTATTCAGCTCACCATATCCTAAAAAGTGAAGAGTTGGCTAGCCCGCAAGTTTATGGCTTGTGGTAAAGGCAGTGG